>CM044959.1:26676269-26741595 GCA_024516035.1 Bactericera cockerelli | reverse complement strand
CCTAGCTCCTAGTCTTGCGTTTTAAGTAAATATGCTATTAATTTAATGTTTACTAGCGATACTGCCACTAAGCTTCCAACCTGAAATAAACTTTTATATTTTTTAATGATATTTTTACAAAAGATGGTATGAAAATGAAGAATGAGATCCAGTCTTCAAAAAAGGGCAACAAGATCAAGCATAAATTAATGTTCTAAAAATAAAATTTAAAAAAAATACGTTACGTTTGGAACTTATAGTTAGCACACTACTCAAAAAAACGAAACAAGTAAAAAAAAAAATTGAAAGGACAACACTTCGCCTTTTTTTTAAATCTTTACTTTTATTTTCAGATAACCATTGGTTCAATTTTGTCATAATTCTTGAAATGGTCATCCCAAATTATGAATAAAGTAAAACAACAAAAATCCATGTGTTAAATGAATTCATTTTGTTTTTTTTTTTTAAAAAGCTTTAGTAGGCGACCACAACGAGGATCCTGGGCCTAGACCCTATACCCTAAACCTAGACCCTAGTTCTTACACCAAGATATAGGCGATTTTCTAGACTCCGCTTGAGGCCGCTTACATTTTAATTATGGTTAGATTATTCTGCGTGTTACCGGGGCTACCCTAGGGTATAAGTGCTCCGCTTTAGGCCGCTTACACTCAATAACATGGTTAGATTACTCTGCGTGGTACCGAGGCTACCCGAGGGTCTAGTGCTCCGTTGTGTTCGCGCCCTTACTTTTTTATTTTAAGGTAAGTGTGCCCCGGAACCGCTTTCGCATTACTGCAGGGCACTTTACCTTTACATCCATGCCATTCCGGAAACGGAAAATTTCGGTCAGAAATTTCCGCTCCGGCCGGGATTCGAACCGGCAACCTCCGGGGCAGTAACCAATGCTCTTAACCACTGAGCCACGGAGGTCGGCTGCTTACTACTTATAAAACGTCGCTTGTAGTTGTCAAATGTTTTCCAGATGAATGTGGCGGGCATTCTCAAGACGGACGATCTGATCACTCGCTTCTTCCGCTTCGCCACGTCCCTGGTGGTGGAGATCTCCTACCGCCTCATCCCTGACCTGGGCGTCAGCCCCACCCCCACCCGCTCCAAGATGTTCCAGACCCTGGATGCGTACGCCAAGCTCATCGCTCTGCTCATCAAGTTCTCCGGGTCCGCCGAGCACGCTAACTCCAGCTCCAAGATCATCCTGCTCAACAAGGTGACATACGAAATCATTCTTGTTATTTCATCATCATAGGGTGGCGTCATCGTGAACGATGGTAGCCAGACAGTGGAGGACTGACTCAGCACTTCTACCACTGTCTTTACAAGGAGGCTAATAATTCGCCTCTGATAACACAAAGAGGCGTAAACCACAAATTTTTGAAATCGGTTTTATTGCTTGGATCGAGTCTACTTGTGCTATATTTTGTTCTCACAAATAGACGTAATCCAATTATAATCCAAAGAAAAAATACAACCAAAATTGAAATCAGGCGTATCCCTGATTTTCTCTTTTTCAGACAAATCAAATAGGCGTAAATCAATAGTCACAGTTAAATAATCAAATTTGGCAACAGAAAAAGTTCGTATGGTCATTCACGGGTACAGGGAAGTGATGATTTTCCTATCGTGAACAGAAAATTTATGCACAAGAAAACTCATTTTGGCTCTCCTGTAAAATTTCGAAAATGTTGTTTACGCCTCTTTGTGTTATCAGAGGCGAATTGACAAGGGCCCCCAGAACCAAGCCAATGATGGTATACTCCCTGTTTATAGTCCCCCAGCCAGACTGCTGGTCCACTCCTTGTTTATAGTCCCCCAGCAAGACTACTGGTCTACTCCCTGTTTATAGTCCCCCAGCCAGACTTCTTGTTATTTACCGAACATAAAAGCTTGATCGATAAGGCGGTGGACTTGTAACCTGGAGGTCAGTGGTTCAAGTCGCGGTTTTAGATTTAGTGAAGCTAGTTTGAGTAGTTGTGATATCACGAAACTGATTAACACAATTATGATAACTTTTATTATATTATTTCATTATTGTTATTTTAACTATTTTTTTTTACTTTATACATCAGTGTGCTCAGAAAGACCGATTTCTTTCATTTACTAAAAAAAAACTAGACCTAACAGTAGTCTTCTAAATTCACCCTATTTTATGATTCCCTAAAATATGATCTTCTAAATTCACCCGTTATAAAATTAAGGCAAGGAGACTTTATGAACACACTGTCTGTGTTCATATAAAAGGTTTTGATTTCGGCCACTTTTTTGTAAGTTCTCATTTTTCCTCACGAGGTATGAGTGAATATTGATCCAAAGTATTAATTGGACCAGGATCGCATGCGTGCCGATTGCACTACCCATTCGGCTATGGTGATTTTTTCCTGGTATAAATTTCTTTTAAATCCTACATAGCACTCATGTCACATACACATATTTATCAGTGCCTTGAACTAGTTGATCAGTCGTGTAAAAAGTGTACTTAAAAGTATTTTGAATCAGCCACACAATGTAAAACCCAAGCTATGTCACTTTCGTTCCAGGTTCTAGGCATCATATCCGGAGTGCTAATCACTGACTGGGAAGCCAGGCAACACGAGTTCCACCAGCTCCCCTACCACAGGATTCTGATCATGCTCTTCCTGGAACTCAATGTGCCTGACCCTGTGCTCGAGGCTATCAATTTCCAGGTACGTACTTACATTCAGGGTACTTTAGCAGAGTTTCTAGTTATAATTTCTAGTTATTATGTTTTTCTAGTTATAATATCCTGTATAAAATTTACAATGAATAAAGAGGTGCTATATTAAACTGTTAGCATAATGGGACTTCCTGTCTCGAGCCGACAGTCTAAATAAAGCACTACTATACTATACCATACCTTCCATGTCCATGTTGTAAGTTGAGCAACTTCTCCCTGTGCAAATGTTGAGAATGCCAAGTGACTGTCACTTATTTTGCTCGTCTATATTAATAGGTCATTTTAGACGTGTTTGAGATTGTGAAAGTAAAGGGACTCTTTAGTCTCATTTTCGCAGGATAAACTGAGTATTTCTTTTTATTTATCGTATGGCTTTATTACACATCTCAAAGTGAGAAAACATATGTAGTAAACTTGATCAGGAAATCTGATGGCAGTGATTGTCTGATCACCGAAATTGTCATGAAATGTACTTTAGCCATATGTCAATGCGTACCACCCTTAATCAAGATTTGGTTTCAAATTGGAATCTCCTATGGGAAACACGTCCCTCTGTTCATCATTTGTGCAAGGCCCCTTAAATATTTTCTTGCTTTCAGGTGTTGTCAGCGTACTACAGTGTCCTGCACATTCTGAGACCCTCTAAGCAGCCTGGCTTCGCGTACGCCTGGCTAGAAATTGTAGCTCACCGCACTTTTATCGGTAGAATGCTCGTCATTACTCCTCATCAGAAGGTAAGTATGAATAATAATAACTTCAAACTCCTACACATTATGGAATTGATAACAATTGAATGTTATTCAATAGGAGAGATGCTGTAGGCTTGTAGACCAATGTTTAGAAACATTCGAGCTTGCTTTGATTTCGAGAAACGATTTGATTTTTTTTTTTTTTCATAGCATGTCGTGGAAAGTGCAACTTTTTTATTCAATTTGAAAAACCTGAGAAGAGCTTTTAGTGCTCGAAAAACCGGCCGAATGTCGCACTTCTTTTTTGATTTTTTCAAACATTTCTCGAAGGTGGTTCCGGTTTTGCCTTTTTTTTAAGCAAGTCTCAGACAAGATTTAACACGTATGAGACGGCGTGCCCACCGGTGGGTCACTCAATTTTCCTTGTAACGTGACCCACCGGTGGGTACAGATAATGCTATTATTAATATATTTTTGTACTCGCCCATCCCAATTTTTTTTTTTTTTTTTTTTTTGTCATATTTGGAACACATACCCTAATTTGAAGCCGTCCCAGCTTACAAACTATAGGAAATAGGACCGTCTCATACTTGTTTCAGAATACTAAGTTTCAGAATCCCGCCCTAGTTTTACTATCTTTCCTCTGTTGAAGGTGTAACATAATTGTTTTTGTTTTTTCCAGGGATGGCCTCTGTACGCTCAGCTGCTCATCGACATATTCAAATTCCTCGCGCCCTTCCTGCGCAATGTGGAGCTGTCCAAGCCCAACCTGGTGTTCTACAAGGGGGTCCTGCGTGTCCTCCTGGTGCTCCTGCATGACTTCCCCGAGTTCCTCTGTGACTACCACTACCAGTTCTGTGACGTCATACCTGCCAACTGTATCCAGGTGAGAACACACCCCAGCTCTCCTTTTGGTATTTAGTAATAGTAATGTGTTTTATTTGTACATAAATACAAACATAAAGTACATGGTACAATGGTCAATATTAAGAATACTTAAAGGAAAATAAAATGGAATAGAAAGATAGACTTTATAAGAGAAAGATTGCATATGGTTTAGAAGAAAAGAAAAAGAAAATAATAATAATAATAATAATAATAATAATAATAAATAAATAAGATAATAAATGATGAATTTTTATATTTACATTTAGTTATTTTCATAAAACAGGAATTCATTTTCTTCCAGAGATGAAAAAAATATGTTCCAGGAATGAAAAAAATTAAATTAATATTGTTGTTGTAAAGAGGTTGAATGGTATTTATAATACCTTTACCTTGTATGATCTGCCAACTGTATCCAGGTGAGAACACACCCCAGCTCTCCATTTGGTATTTTCTTCCAGAGATGAAAAAATTATGTTCCAGGAATGAAAAAAATGAAATTGGTATTGTTGTTGTAAATAACATTAATAATACTCTTTAGTGGAAGGTATCCACCAGGCGAGGTTAATGCTTGAAGCATTTTCTACCACCTAACCCTCAGAGTCTTATTATTATGTGGTCATAAACTCAAATTAATGAGGAAAAAATTCATGCACTGGGTGGGATTCGAACCAACGGATCCCTACGCTACCTGCATCACCAGACACCAGGTTGAATGGTATTTATAATACCTTTACCTTGTATGATCTGAAAATTGAAGGACATTTAGCCAAGGGCTATTACCTCTCCTTCGACAACCCAAGAGAAACGACGCTACAAAATCTCAGCCCATCAACTTGGTTTTTTCTCTCGCACATTTCAGATGCGTAACCTGATTCTGTCTGCGTTCCCGGGCAACATGCGTCTGCCTGATCCGTTCACACCCAACCTGCGAGTGGAGTCATTGGCAGACATCAACCAGGCACCCCGCATGCACGCGGACTTTGCCTCCCTCATCCAGCCCGCCAGCTTCAAGAAGGTAAGACGCCGACTGGTGACACCAGCCTCCGTGGTGTAACGGTTGAGACTGCTGTCCGCAGTCCAGAGATTTATAAACATTTGGATCAAGCTTTATTTACATCTTTTATATGCAATGAACATGGTAATAATAATAATAAAATAAATATAAACAAAGCCTGATCAAGGGTGGTGATAATGCCTTCGGCATTCTCTTGAGTTCCTATGTTCGACCCTCAGTTGGGGGCAGAACGTCCGTTCTCTCTGATTACGTAAGGCTGCCGAATGTTCGGCCGAACCCAGACTGTGGATAGCTGGTACGATACCCAGCGAATTGTCGGTAAAACCCCCGTCCTGACTATATCAAATCAAGACGTTAAAACCAAATAGAATCAACTGTTCACATTAGATCTAATTAGATCACAGTATTAATTGTAAAGGTTTCAGTGAAAACCCTACCACCAGATCAGATAATAAGTGGTGATGAATCAACCTGTAGTAACCGAGTGAAGTAGCGCGCTGGCTTGCACGCACGGTGACCTGGGTTCAATGACCAGCGGCGGAGGAAAGTTCAATAGATTGGAAAGAGAATTATAGTTTAATATAAAAAAAATCTAAATTACAGCTGCTCTTAGGAAGCTTAGCTGGTAGACGAAATATTAGTTTGATACTGACTTTATTTTAATTGAGTGTTTAATTGTTTATTCCATAATAATAATAATTATAATAATACTCTTTAGTGGAAGGTAACCACCAGGCGAGGTTAATGCTCAAAGCATTTTCTACCTCCTAACCCTCAGAGTCTCATTATTATGTGGTCAAAAACTCAAATTAATGAGGAAAAAATCGTGCACTGGGTGGGATTCGAACCAACGGATCCCTACGCTACCTGGATTACCAGACTAGCGCGTTAACCACTTGACGACCAGTGCACATGTTTTTTCCTCATTTCCAATGTAAAAATCTCTCTGGTCGGGGCAGGATCTGGACTCGTACCTCAAGTCCCGCTCGCCCGTGACGTTCCTCGCCGAGGTGCGTGCCGCCGTGCAGGTCTCGCACGAGCCCGGGAGCCGCTACAACACGGAGCTGATGCACGCGCTCGTGCTGCACGTGGGCACGCAGGCCATCCTGTCTCTGCGCGCCAAGGCGCTGGCGCCCACCAGCCAGACCATCGCCCACTCCGCCCACATGGACATCTTCCTTAACTTCGCCGTCGACCTGGACACTGAAGGTTAGTTAAAGTTATCATATTTGTGTTAATCACTATCGTGATATCACAACTACTCAAACTCGCTTTACTAAATCTACGCTGAAACCGGGACCCGAACCACCGACCTCCAGGTTACAAGTCCACTGCCTTATCGATCAAGCTACTGAGGTCGGTAACTGGTCGGGATACTGAAGGTAAAAATAATAATAATAATAACCTCAGGGATGACTATTTAGCAATAAATGGTCATACGGGATTTGGAGTTCCCGAGGCACCCGAACAAGTGGTCAGTGATCCCTGGATGGTTGCAAGTATCAGCAACGTCCCAGGAAGTAGTATGGTAATTCACAATACCATATGAACACTGACTGCGAGGTATGTCAACAGAAGCATAGAGACACCTTCTCTATAAGTAGTTTGACATTGTCCCATGAAAACTCTGTTGACATACCTAATGGTTCATAATGTGACCAAGTGACTGTTCGGATTCATCCGTACCCCCGAAAGTTTTTTCCTATGGAAAAATCCATTGGACCACCAAGGGGGATAGCCACGGGAGAGAAAAAGATGGACATCAGAGTCCATTATAAAATTGCCTCCCCACACTATGAACCAAACAACTTCAGGAGACTTGATCTTCGGATCCGCTCCTGAAGTTAAAACACCAGGAGACTTGATCATATGATCCGCTCCTGGTGTACTACCCATTGAAGGGTAATAATATTACCCTCCAAGGAGAGAAAGTGGAATAATAATATTATCGCCTTTTTTATACTGCCCGATGAGGACTATTAAAGTCCCATTATTCCAGGAGTAAGCCCAAGACATATTATTATGTGGTAAAAATCCCAAATGGGAGGATAACTTGTCATGTCTCGGCTGGGTTTCGAACCCACGACCTCTGAAATCTTTGGATTCATAGAGTGCCGCCTTTACCACTGAGCTACCGGGACAGACTGTGAATAATGTTTTTTTTTCTATTATTATACATTTCACAATTTTAGTGGGTAACACAAAATTCCGCCACTGGTCGCTGCTCACATTAAAGAAGCTTCTCATTTGTCCTTACGAGGTATGAGTGTACCCCGGTTATCCAAGTACAGATCAGAAAAAAAACCTGAAAAACGAAGTTTGTTCGAATCTAAGTAATGAGGTAGTTGGTGCGTGGATTACAAAACAGTCGCTCAGTTTTGTCTCGCCATAAATTTCTGGGATTTTCCCCAGTCTTTAGTTACAGTAATAAAATTATACGAGTATATCTCTCTGACACGCACCCCTCTTTACCTCTCTTGAAAGGATTAATGTTTTTCTCTTTTTGAATATCATCAGGTCGCTATCTCTTCCTGAACGCAATCGCCAATCAACTGCGTTATCCAAACTCTCACACTCACTACTTCAGCAGCCTACTCCTCTACTTGTTTGCTGAGGCCAACACTGAAGCCATTCAAGAACAAATAACAAGGTAAATAAAGAATCCAAAGATGCAAAGAAGAAAGAAGATAACCCGTCGTGATATGACCAATATGACCATGCAGTTGAAAGCGACGTTAAACCCGAATTAAAAGAAATATATATATAACTTATTGAAAAATTATAGATTTTTGTTGTATCTGATTCTAAATACTTGCTGGTAACCTGATTTTGGTTGTATCTGATTCTAAATACTTGCTGGTAACTTGATTGTTGTTGTATCTGATAATCTGATTGTAAATACGTTCTGGTAACCAGATTTGTGTTGTATCTAATTCTAAATAAATTCTGATAACCAGATTTGTGTTGTGTGTGAGTCTAAATACGTTCTGGTAACCTGATTTTTGTTGTATCTGATTCTAAATACTTGCTGGTAACCAGATTTGTGTTGTATCTGATTCTAAATACTTGCTGGTAACCTGATTTTTGTTGTATCTGATTCTAAATACTTGCTGGTAACCTGATTTTTGTTGTATCTGATTCTAAATACGTTCTGGTAACCAGATTTGTGTTGTGTGTGAGTCTAAAAACGTTCTGGTAACCTGATTTTTGTTGTATCTGATTCTAAATACGTTCTGGTAACCTGATTTGCGTTGTATCTGATTCTAAATACTTGCTGGTAACCTGATTTGCGTTGTATCTGATTCTAAATACGTTCTGGTAACCTGATTTGTGTTGTATCTGATTCTACAGGGTCCTCCTCGAGCGCCTCATCGTGAACCGTCCTCACCCGTGGGGCCTTCTGATCACGTTCATCGACCTCATCAAGAACCCTGTATACAAGTTCTGGGATCACGAGTTTGTCCATTGTGCTCCGGAAATCGAAAAGTAAGAACCATTCATTTTACATAATTATATCTAGATTCAAAATTAACTCAATGTAAATATTACTCTTAGCAATCGATAAGTGAACTTGATTTTTGAAGACCATTCGTCAAATAAAATAAAATATTTTTTTATGAAATTAACATTTTCCTAGTGTAATTCAATGCATACGATCAACTCTAGAAGTTACGAAACTTTAACTTTAAATCAACTTTAAATTTTACCTGAATGTTTACTTGTATTAAGCTTGGTAGAGAAATGACTATTTTCATGATTGTTAAATGAAACGTCCGTCTTCTGGTAAAAACCATTACTTTCCTTTCTATAGTATAAGGAAAGTAAAAATATCCCGCACGGAAAATGGCTCGTTCTTCATACGAACAATACCCTAAAAAACGCGTGCTGTTTTCAAAAAAAAAACGCTTGCATACGAGTCTGCAACCATTGGGACATTTTCATCTTTACTATTCAAGGTCCAAAACCCAACTGACCAAATTTCGTATTGTGCGCATGACACATACCTTCTCTCTTCTCTCCCTCTACAATTCAATACTTCGCCATTGTGCGCATGACACACACTTTCCCTCTTCTCTCCCTTTACAATTCAATATTTCGTTACATAATATCGTTACATAATATCGTTACATAATATCGTTACATAATTTCGTCACATAATTTTGGTTATGTGCCAGAGCAAAGACATGAAAATGTCAAAAAGCTCCTGGATAAGTGCAAAGAAGTCCCAACTACCATAGAGAAATTCCAACCTTATAAACACCAATCCACTTTCAATATTTGAAGAAGAAAAAATCATCCGAAATAAACGCGAACTACAACCGCGCGGTGGCGGCGGAAAAAATAGAATAGAATAGAATATACCTTGTTTATACTGCCGAGGTAAGACTGAAAAGTCCCTTTACTCCAGCAGTCAAACAGGTCTTATATATTTTATGGGATAAATATTTTACATATTAATAACATACAAAAAAAACCATGTTTATTTAAAAAAAAAAAAAAATCTGAATATGATGAAGAGAGAGATACAGTTTTATTATAAAACGTTGCTTCCCACATATCTGAAGGTTGCTTAAAAACACAGCATATCAATCAATACATTAGAGTACATGTTTTTTTTTATACATATTTTCTTTTTCTTTCTTAATGAATTTTCTATTTTCTTTCTTCAAGAGTTGGCCTTAATGTCTTCTAACATTGAGATTATTATAGACGGCATTTTCACCCTCCATTTCTTTGTAAACTTACTAACCAGCTACCCACTTTAACCTAAGCTTAGAGCAAGGAGTACCATCACGCCAGCAGTTGATACAATATTACAGTGGCTTTATAATAAGTTCATGGTTTAAATAATAATTCCCTTTTTAATTATTAACATCTACAAGATACAAGCATAGCGTGTAGATTTAAGAAGTGTGGAAACCACCCCCCGCCGGCCTACATCGTGGCGTACTCAGCGCTAGTATCGCAAAGGAGTCTCCTCTCCTCGTCCCTCACCCGTATCAAATGTAAACATAAACATATCAAAATTTGATAATGTAAACTTGAATATAAATAGACCGCGAGAAATATTCTACTTCATTGCGATGGTGTCGCGCTATGTGGCGTTTCCATGCAACTGGGGTTCGTTTCCACACTTCTTAAATCTACACACACGCTATGGTACGAGTAACGAATAACTATCTGGTCACTATTTACAAATACTAAAAAAACTAAATTGGTTAACCTGGTTGTAGTTGTAAAATCCGAATTATTCATTGGGTACAATAAAATCTGATTTTCCAGGCTTTTCGAGTCCGTAGCCAGATCCTGTATGGTGCAGAAGCACACCTCTGTCACTCCCACGGAACATGACCTGAACGCTGAAATGTACGTATCCACCTGTGTTCAGTGAGAACTATCCTTGAATGATTATTTGGTGTGTCCCGGTGAGAACTATCCTTGAATGATTATTTGGTCTGTCCCAGTGAGAACTATCCTTGAATGATTATTTGGTCTGTCCCAGTGAGAACTATCCTTGAATGGTTATTTGGTCTGTCCCAGTGAGAACTATCCTTGAATGGTTATTTGGTCTGTCCCAGTGAGAACTATCCTTGAATGGTTATTTGGTCTGTCCCAGTGAGAACTATCCTTAAATGATTATTTGGTCTGTCCCAGTGAGAACTATCCTTGAATGGTTATTTGGTCTGTCCCAGTGAGAACTATCCTTGAATGGTTATTTGGTCTGTCCCAGTGAGAACTATCCTTGAATGGTTATTTGGTCTGTCCCAGTGAGAACTATCCTTGATTATTTGGTCTGTCCCAGTGAGAACTATCCTTGAATGATTATTTGGTCTGTCCCAGTGAGAACTATCCTTGATTATTTGGTCTGTCCCAGTGAGAACTATCCTTGATTATTTGGTCTGTCCCAGTGAGAACTATCCTTGAATGATTATTTGGTCTGTCCCAGTGAGAACTATCCTTGATTATTTGGTCTGTCCCAGTGAGAACTATCCTTGATTATTTGGTCTGTCCCAGTGAGAACTATCCTTGAATGATTATTTGGTCTGTCCCAGTGAGAACTATCCTTGATTATTTGGTCTGTCCCAGTGAGAACTATCCTTAAATGATTATTTGGTCTGTCCCAGTGAGAACTATCCTTAAATGATTATTTGGTCTGTCCCAGTGAGAACTATCCTTGTATGATTATTTGGTCTGTCCCAGTGAGAACTATCCTTAAATGATTATTTGGTCTGTCCCAGTGAGAACTATCCTTGTATGATTATTTGGTCTGTCCCAGTGAGAACTATCCTTAAATGATTATTTGGTCTGTCCCAGTGAGAACTATCCTTGAATGATTATTTGGTCTGTCCCAGTGAGAACTATCCTTGATTATTTGGTCTGTCCCAGTGAGAACTATCCTTGAATGATTATTTGGTCTGTCCCAGTGAGAACTATCCTTGAATGATTATTTGGTCTGTCCCAGTGAGAACTATCCTTGAACGATTATTTGGTCTGTCCCAGTGAGAACTATCCTTGAATGATTATTTGGTCTGTCCCAGTGAGAACTATCCTTGAATGATTATTTGGTCTGTCCCAGTGAGAACTATCCTTGAATGATTATTTGGTCTGTCCCAGTGAGAACTATCCTTGAATGATTATTTGGTCTATCCCAGTGAGAACTATCCTTGTATGATTATTTGGTCTGTCCCAGTGAGAACTATCCTTAAATGATTATTTGGTCTGTCCCAGTGAGAACTATCCTTGTATGATTATTTGGTCTGTCCCAGTGAGAACTATCCTTAAATGATTATTTGGTCTGTCCCAGTGAGAACTATCCTTAAATGATTATTTGGTCTGTCCCAGTGAGAACTATCCTTGAATGATTATTTGGTCTGTCCCAGTGAGAACTATCCTTGTATGATTATTTGGTCTGTCCCAGTGAGAACTATCCTTGAATGATTATTTGGTCTGTCCCAGTGAGAACTATCCTTGAATGATTATTTGGTCTGTCCCAGTGAGAACTATCCTTGAATGATTATTTGGTCTGTCCCAGTGAGAACTATCCTTGATTATTTGGTCTGTCCCAGTGAGAACTATCCTTGAATGATTATTTGGTCTGTCCCAGTGAGAACTATCCTTGAATGGTTATTTGGTCTATCCCAGTGAGAACTATCCTTAAATGATTATTTGGTCTATCCCAGTGAGAACTATCCTTGTATGATTATTTGGTCTGTCCCAGTGAGAACTATCCTTAAATGATTATTTGGTCTGTCCCAGTGAGAACTATCCTTGTATGATTATTTGGTCTGTCCCAGTGAGAACTATCCTTAAATGATTATTTGGTCTGTCCCAGTGAGAACTATCCTTAAATGATTATTTGGTCTGTCCCAGTGAGAACTATCCTTGTATGATTATTTGGTCTGTCCCAGTGAGAACTATCCTTAAATGATTATTTGGTCTGTCCCAGTGAGAACTATCCTTAAATGATTATTTGGTCTGTCCCAGTGAGAACTATCCTTGTATGATTATTTGGTCTGTCCCAGTGAGAACTATCCTTAAATGATTATTTGGTCTGTCCCAGTGAGAACTATCCTTGTATGATTATTTGGTCTGTCCCAGTGAGAACTATCCTTAAATGATTATTTGGTCTGTCCCAGTGAGAACTATCCTTAAATGATTATTTGGTCTGTCCCAGTGAGAACTATCCTTGAATGATTATTTGGTCTGTCCCGGTAGCTCAGTGGTAAAGGCGAGGCGACACTCTGTGAATCCAGAGATACCAGAGGTCGCGAGTTCAAAACCCAGCCGGGACAAGACTAGTGATCCTCCCATTTGGTATTTTTACCACATAATAATACGTCTTGGGCTTACTGCTGGAATAATGGGACTTAATAGTCTTAATCGGGCAGTATAAATAAGGCGATATTATTATTATTTTAATATCCAATTACTCTCATTGGTGATTTGGTATTCACAATATATGTACCCGTGTGGTACCCAGGGAAAGATTAGGACAACTTTTTGTTCTCCCTGTCGTACGAGGTGACTAACAGGAACAAAAATCTTAACTAGTCCAGCTAGCTGGCCTATTTCTAAATTGTTTAATTTAAAGAGGCTTGTTAAAAAATATAAAAAAAATCAAATCACTCAGATTAATGGTGTGGGCCATGACAAGCTGGGAATAGTTGTGTTGACAATTCTCTAAAATGTTTAAAGAGACAACACTATTACCTACTGACTCACTTAGAGACCATAAGAGCAATACGGCGTGGCTTACGCCGCTATAACAACAACGTTTTGATAAGTCCTTGCTGGAACAATGATTTTCTCTCCAATCTTTTTTGGAAAAATAAAAAATACATTTGATGATTTTGTATTTTAATATAAAGTTGATATTTGTTTCCAGGAAGCTGATGTCACAGCCTCAGCCCCAGCAGTCAGTTATGAATCCTCAGCAAGCAAACGCTCCATTCCCCATAGCCTAGCCCCCCTGTCCTCAGGACTTTCACTTGTTCCTCTGACCTCATATTTCAATCAATCAACCCTTGTGAATCAATCATTTTGTGATTTTGAAAATCTGGCGTTACCAGAAATAAACGTATGCAGGAATTTAATACGGAATTAGAACTATAGTAGGTAAAGTGAAAAATGGGCAATGATATATGATAAATTTCGATGATTAATTTCAATGTGATGGTTTTTCTCTTGTTTGTTTTGTTAATTACCAACAATGTCCTGAAACAAATTAGAACAAAAACAGCCCATGAATAATAAAATCAAATTTTAATGAATGAAAGGAAAAGACAAATATTTATTAAATCTTGTCATTTTTCATTTATTTGTTTGTAGATAGTAAAACATTATTAAGGCTTACATTTGTGTAGGTATTATCATTAATTAACATTATGACTAAGCATATCTTGATTTTGAAAAGTGAGTATGTGGACGATTTAGGTTTATATGCTTGGTGATCTATTTGATTAGACTTAAAATTAGACAGCTTTCATTTTTAAACTGATAAATATTTTTTCAAGTATGAAAAGTTAACATTGGATTGTTTCTATTGTTTAAAAATAAGATGTATTCTTTTTCTTTGTATTTATACCTAAATTTTTAATTTTTTTACTTGGTTTTTTAGTGCATTAATATAATTTAAACTATTAAAAATGATATTTTCATTGAGAAAATATTCTCTATGTATTATTTATGTTGATACTGTCTTGTTATGACAGTTATTTTTTATATTTGGGAAGTATTATAAATAATATAATCAGTTAATAGTAGATATTGTACCTAATTACTTGCAAATATTTTAAACAAGTAAATTAAATTTTTGAACATTAATGGACACATTTGATGTCAATAATAGATGTATTGATTATTCATTATTATTTATATCATTTGATTTTATTTTTTTTATGCATAGAAATTTTTATCTCTAATTTTCTTAATCTAATAAGAAAATACCAAGAAGTTACTTAGTTATTTTGTGATTTATATTTTGTCCATTAGTATTTTTAGAACTGTATCATAGTTTTTTTCTCACTTTCTTTCTTATGGTAACCAGAAACCCCTACAATTGAAAATATAGAAATTACTACTAATGTAAATATAAGACTAATAATTAATTTTAAATTGATTTTTGTTCATTTATTTACCTAGTTAGTTCATTGTCTTAATTTGGTGTTGAGTTGGTAAGGCTTTCAGTTGATTACTACTATGTACATACATTACTGTTTATTATTGACAAGAAAGCCAATATCAGTTATCCAATAATGGAGAAATTATTTAGAAGGTGTATGTATAGTTTAAGGTAGGTTTCAAATCCGTTTGTGTAAGTACTTAGGGAGAATTATTTTTTGAATATCGATATGAGCACTGATATCTAGTAGATATCAAGTTAGGCTCAATTGCCGAAATAGTTCGTTTAGCAACAAAAAAAATGCTCCCGCCGCGATCTGGTATCTTCCAAATGCTCCAATCCCGAATTTCGGCTATTGAGCTAGATGACAATGCTCAGTCCGCGATCCGGTAGTTTACGTTCGAATCCCCGAAATCGGCCCTTGAAACACCAGGAGAAAACAAAATATGCTCAATCGGGATGTGGCAGGGTAAGAAACCAGAACGCGGCGTAAGATCTAGGTTGGGTGAACTCTGAATAGTTTCTGCTTTATCCCCCTTTTTCCTGTATTAGATACCGAAATTTTGACGCTTTCAATTCGAGTAGATCTTTTGAAAATCTTTCGAAAGTATTAAAATGGAAAATTATCCACATTCCGCGTTCAAAATCCCGCGGTTGCTTTTAGGTTCAATTCTTTTTGTTTTTGTAGTCTTTTTTTATGACTCGACGCTTTTTCATTAAGATTTCTTTTATTTCAAAGCATAAAAAACAAAGCTAGGTCACTGCAGGTTTTCAACCCAAAAAAACTTTCTAAAAAAACCATTTTTTTAGCCAAAAAATGATGAGGGGAAAGAAATTCTTTTACGAAGATTTTTGCCCTGGTAAAATACTAATACCTACCTAAGAATATTACTTTCTATTACCTATAAGGTATAGAAAGTATTGTTTTCGGTCGGTTTTTTTCGAAATTGAACTTACAACATTTTTGGGAGAATTAGAATCTCTTGATTTAATACTGAAAAAATACTTGAAAAAGTATTTTTTTTTTATCAATTGGTCTGTTAGTATGTATGTGTGTCTGTATAGATATACAAAATATCTCAAGAACAGTAAGTCGTAGAGCGATGAAATTTGGCATGTAGCTAAAGGTACGGAACCGGAACAATTTCATGAAAATCCTTCCTTTGGTTTTTGGTTGTATCTCGAGAAAAAATAAAAATTCAAATTCCTCGTAAACCATCAGCGTTATTGAAAAAAATATTACTATCATAAAATCGTATTTAATGGTGATCTAACACACGATTTTCATATTTTAAACATCAATTTCTGACATTTTTTATATATAATTTTTTGTACAATAATGAAATTTGTGCAAATAACTCGTAAACGAAAAGAGATAGGGAATTTTTGTACTTTTAACACGTTCGTTAACGAACGGCCATATGTGGATGTTTTTGTGTTTTTCTTTGGGACCGAAAACACACATGTGGTTGTTATCAAAATTTTAACGAGGGACCGGACATCCATATATGGCCTTTTTGAGGTAGGTTTGTTAGTATTAGAACAGATATAGGATCGATTCTTGTACAAATACGATGCCAAATATGCAACAAAAAAAATTTTGGTCCCCAGGATGCAACAGCGACTTTACCGCCTGGTCCCTACGTAAAACTTGAAAAAATTGGCTTGGTAACGAACGTGTTAAATGAATGGGTGAGTAGAAGAACCAGGAATGTCAAAAATCGATTTTTTTTTTTTTTTTTTTTCTTCGTAGAATAAGAAGGATCGATTCTTGTACAAATACGATGCCAAATATGCAAAAAAAAAATTTTGGTCCCCAGGATGCAACAGCGACTTTACCGCCTGGTCCCTGGTCCCTACGTATTTCTCCTTCATATTCATCTCTGTGAATATGAAGGAGAAATACCCCTTATAAGTATAATTTTTTTCGATTTTAAAGTGGGGGAAGCGGAAAAAAAAACTGATGTAAAATAAGAAATGTAACAAAATCACTGACCACTTTTGCTAGCGGTATTAGTACCTAGTTGTGAGAATCTTGTCGAATAACAAGAAATGTAAAATTTAATTTTATTATACTCATTAGCATCAGGAAAGCAAAAATAAGACAAATCTTATTTTTGCTTTCCTGAAAAGTCGATTTTTGACATTCCTGGTTCTTCTACTCACCCATTCAAATATCGTTTTATATGGTGATTTTACAGACATTTTTGAAATTTTAACCTGATAATGTATAAATTTCTGATAAAAGTACCTCTCAATTGTAACAGACAGTAGTGTGATGTAAAACAATGACTTAAAACAATATTTTGAACCCATGTTAATAAAAGTGGCTCTAAAAAATAAGACATAGTTGCTGAATAAAAGCGTGTTTTTTTTTATTCGTTTCCGAGATACCCAAGGCTGAGGCTATGGAAGCCCTGTATTGTTAACTCCAACATCAAAAATTGGATCATTTTGCCATTCCTCTAAAAATGTGCTTTTGGACAGGTAATAGTACCTATTAAAAGCGTTTTTTGTGCAACGTTGGTGTTTTATTGCCAGGTATTTTTGGTTTCGGTCAGCTAATCAATTCAAATAATAGATTTATAAGGATGGAATTGATAAGAGAAAAGCACTGATAAGAATTTGAAATTCAAATGCATTGGCGCCTAGAACATCGTCCAATCAAATTGTAGAATCCAACGCAGATGACTTTTTGGTATTTGTTTTTGAAAATATGTTTATTATATTTTTCAATATGGCAGTTTTTAGTTTAACAATTTGCGTGAAAGAAATTTTATAATTTACTCTTGATTTTTTTAAAAATATATCGTAATTAATGTTAAAAATAAACTCGAAAGTGACAGTTATTTCCGATGTGTACCAGATTCTCCACTCTTAACTCGTTTACTTAGTAAGGTAAAAAATCTTCTGAAGGTCCCTCCAATTTTTAAATCAAAGGTTCCCAGAGTAGTAAGATATATTTTTTATCACAGAAAAATTGAAAATCCTAACCTACAAACAAAACTTTATCATATTTAAAATTTAAGTTTGAAGGTATTCCATATTCCTGTGTTTAGTTGTCTACCATTCCAGGATCTCTATTTCTGGCTAGTGGGTCTTGATGACCTCTGCAACTGACAGAACAGACAGGGCCCACAGTTCTTGTAGAGGTTTTGAACATTCTCATATCTTAAATTAGTAGGTAAGGAACCAATCCTAGGATATATCTTGTCTATAAAAAAATATCCATTATAATACCTGATGACTATTTCCCTATGGTTCTCATAAAAGCAAAAGTTTGAAGTCAAGAAAGTATATATGGTATGAGTCTGATATGGAATTAGAACTTAACTGACAACATGATTATACTGGTATTTCTAGATAGTTTTTCGATGAACTGACTATAATTCTTGTGTTTTAAGATAAGAAGGTAACTTTTTAGCCTAACATTGGTTGTATGGGTGATGTTACAATGTTGGCACTGTTCAAATATCAGCACTCTCATTATTAAGTCCAGGATTTTTTATGAGATCACAGATCAGCAAGTGTCAGGTGTTGTACTTTCTGTAATCCAAAATCACACTACTGGGACAGGTATGTCACTGTCCATTTTGTGTCAGCAAAGTTTGCACCATCTAGATCTTCATTAGTCTAGGGTTGTTCTGGCCTTGGAAGTGATCTCTCTTCCTTAGCTACCTCAGGTGGTGGATTATTCCGAACATGGTCATGATATAAGTTGTGGTAGTGTCAACAATGTGGATGATTTGAATTTCTACTCAGGTATTGCTTAGTCAACTCATTAACATAATATAATATTAGATTGGTACCTTAAAATAATGAATGAATGAAAACCTAACTTAAAATACAGTCAAACCTGTGGAAATCTGAGAACTCTCTCTAGACCAGATTTTTTTCTCTTATATCCAGGTTTCCCTTGTAAAGAGGTTAATTTCCCTTATAGAGAAGTAAATTTGAGCTGGAATTTTTGAACCTTTACTTTAATTTTTTTACATCCTAATGTGAAAATTTGAAAATCTGGTAAAATTTTAAAGTTCTGACAAAATTTTAAAAGGACTCTGTTATGAGTGAAAGGTGTCCAATGTCCAAAGCCCAGAACATGATGAAATCTTTGGTAGAAAAAATTCCCCATAAAATCATATAGACTGAAAAATCCAACTTGGTAAATATCATGTCTCAAATATGGAATTGTTTTTTTTTTTTTTCCAATTTGGCTTTTTAAGGTCTTTTGCTTTTTTTATTCATGATTTTGATGGTGGAAATGGCTATTTCTGATGTAATTACCATAGAATTAGTCTCATTCACAAAAAAAAATCCATTTTTCAAGGGATACCAACCTTGAATAACAGTATCACTGTCCAATAGAGAAAAATGCTGTGAAAGCTGCTTTCCTGCCCTCCAGGAGGTTGCCAAGATGAAAAAAGGTACCATATGTTTGTGTTGAAGTAACAATAAAGATGAAAATGTGACCAAGGTTAAAAGAGAAATAAATTTTACAATACAGTAGAAGTCCAAATATCTGGCATGTTGGGGACCGGCTCGGTGCTGGACTATCAAAAATTGTGGTCAATAGGGCAGTACCCCTTCCTTGTAGTGTAGGCTTTGGCATAAAACAAATGTATGTACAATGGTACATAGATACATAAATTGTACTACTGATACACAAATGCTGCTGGCTGCACTGCACCTGTATTTGTTGTGACAGCTGAGACTAGCCGACCAGTTTCCGAACAATACCCAGCACTTCCAGATGATACCAAACTACTCCTAAAACTTCCAAATAGCTCTCAAGCATTTTTAATTGCTTTAAAGACACACTTTTGGAGAAAACCAATTTTTTTATAATTTTTTGGAGTGATGCTGGACTATTGGGCATTCCCAACTGTTGGATGCTGGACTAATGGACTTCTACTGTATCAACAAATTGGATTTTATAGAAAGAATATGGAGACGTATAATATGTAGTTCTAATATTAGATACCATAAATATGATTCCAATGATGATGTTCTTAATAATGTTTTTATGTTTAATAAAATAAAACAAATAATAATAATAATAAAATTCTTGAGATATCATGATTCAGGGATGTTGAATTCAGTTGAGAAATTTTTAACTTGAGATGTAATGGTTCCCCTTGCTCCTATCAATAGTTCTCAAACATCAATATCAATCAAATCATACAATTCTACTTAGTTAATTATAGGTACCATTGGTAACAACCTTTTGTTTTATATCCAAACTTGTGATTTTCCTAAAGAGACCAGATAACATACCAAAATTTTAGTTATCTAGCTCATTCAAGAGTTATGACTTCTGAAACACAAAGTGTATTCCTTAAACTGTATATTATATGTATTTTATTTTTTGGATCCAAGGTTCAGGAATAATCACTGACCCAACAATTGATTGTCACAGAAGTATGTACACAATAATAAATTGAACTTTTGATAAGTATGGTTTGTTATCTGTCATCTATTGATTTGAAGAAAAAAAAATCATCAAGTAGTGTAAGTTTATATTTATTGAGTCAGATTTTGTTGTTTAAAAAATAGGTCTAGCTATTAAACATACCAAAAAAATAATATCTAAAGACTGTTACTATACCTAGGATAAAATATCTTGAAACCTGATCCTTAATAAGTAATAACTTTTCATTTCATTGTTTCATTGCATTTTCCCCCATCATTATTGCACAAAAGTGGGATTGAAGATCTGTGCCCCATTCCAGAAACACTCCCCACTCTCAAAATCCCCAAATCTCTGTTTCAACTGTCACACAACACACTCTGATTGGTTATTTGCGTTCAAATTAACCAATCAGAATGCTTTGTGTGACATTTGAAAGGGAGAGTTGGGGATTATGAGAGTGAGAGTGGTTTTTGGAATGAGGGCCTGGTCATCCTAACTACATAGGTATTATAGAATTAGAATAGATAAGAATAATTAATTTAAAAAATACATTTTACTGGAAAATAATAATAGAACAAATTGAAATAATTAATAAAGTACCTAAGTAAAAAATATAATATGATTAAGATAGCAATATTATGTTATTAGTGGTAAAGCAAACAAAGCAGTCTTCAATTGTGATTGAAAACACAAAGAAGCTTTCAGCTAGATCTGAAGTGATTTTATATTTTAATGCACCATATCAGTAATATTGTCAAAAGTTGTAATAACCTACACAAGTAGAGATGTAAATTAAAATAAATTCAATAGGTGATTTTTGCAGGATGAATGCTAAAATTTATAAAAACGCATCTTTGAAAAATATAACAATCAAACCTGATCCCATATAAGTTAACGAAGCCATTGTTCATAAGCTAAACATGCAGATTCAGATAACTTAATTAGTTATGCTTCTTCACACAAGAAAATATTTGCATGGTGAATTGGAGATACTGTTTACAGAATACTGAATAGTTAAATGGATTATGTAATAATGTTTTATTTAATTGAATTAATTTATCTATTATTTGTGACCTGGCTACAAAGAGGGTGCATAACAAAAAAGGTTTCCAAATCATAGATGTACCTTTTTTTTTTTATATATCAGAGGTGCTTTGTCTAGCTCTAGCAGTAGCATATAATTGACTAGCCATCTTGCACTGATAATATAAAAATGGCTTTTAATTTGAGATCCACTATAAAGTAAGATATGTGGTAAAACAGAAAGATACATCGCAATTTTGTAAATTAAATCATTTTGTATACATGAATAATTAATATATGTACCTACAATATGTATTACATAGGTGTATTGGTGTATTTTATTTACTCTAGAAAAGTTTTGTAACCTTGCCAAATTATTCAAATATTTTTTTAATACTATCATCATTTATTTTTTCACTCAATTTATCTTGAATGCTCTTCTCTGTTTTGTTCCCGTGTTCCTTTTCATTACTTATCTCTTCTCTTTTTACTCTAACACTATAAATGTCTTTCCAATAAGGATCCTGAGTTCTCTCTTTTATTTATGTTTTTATTGTATAATCTAGGCATGTTGACCCAGCACCTAACTGGGAAGTATTGTATCACTTCTCGCCCATTAGAAGGGAGGAGTCATTTAATGGGCAAGCTATAACACAGACCACAAGCGTCTACAATAGCTGTTATTTCATGGCAATGAAAAAAAGGCTGTGAAATACATACTCATCTTGAAAAAATGTTTTTTTATTATTCAGAATAATAGTAATTATACTCATAATATAATTATGATCTGTTTAACCGAGCAGTAGTTATGGCCATCAGGTATGACATGATCATACAAATTTCATACAATTGAGGAAAAATCCTTGCATGCGGTGAGATCCCAATCCACACACGTATCCCACGTTGGCTAAATTATCTGTTTGGCCAATCTTGATAATAATATATTTCAATGAATTTTTAGGTTGTTCTAAAACGTAAAAGTGGTTATTGGTGATCGTATGCTTTTATCAACTTTATAACTTACAGGTGATCTATGTTGGTAAAAAACAAAGTAACACAACTATACGAGAGAAATAATTTAGAGGGAATTAATGTATATCAGTTGTCGATCTAAAATCTCATTTTTGATTAACTTGGTTGTACCTTCGTATGTAAATATGAAAATCCTGAGTTCAGAAATATGCAAAATAAATTAATTCCAATGTCTCTTACCTTCAAGTATGAAAATAGTAGTGGAGGGTGATGAGTGATACATGCCTTAGATTCCAGTGTCCACCACACCGTAGGAACCTATTACACTAAGCAATATTATTATGATTAGTATTACACATTATTACCTACTTGTCTGATTAGTATCATTATAGTCTCTCTTCATATTGTATTATGGCAATTTCCCTCTTGACATAATTTAAAAAATAATGCAGGATCATTTTTTTACTCGATGTTTCCTTTTCCCTCGTTTGTTTTTTCCACTTCGGGTTCTTTTTTTCTCTCTGGTTTTTTTTTTTAAATTTTTTTTTACTTCCGTAATTTTTTTGTGCGGCAATACCGTCGGTTGTTTCGGTGAGCAAGCCTGCACCATGTCGTAGCCACACCTCCTTCTCACACCATACCAGGTAAGGGTAGCCTCGAGCTTTGTCTTGAATGTGATGGTCTGCATGGAGTGCATGTATTTCTTTCATTCTAATTTCTAACCTAGTTTGTGTAATTCGGATCCTTCAGTGGTGTGTAGACCAGTAAAAGAAGAACGCACAGTCTTGTGGTACTAAAAAACCTATCCAAAATATCTTGAGATTTTTACATAACAGTGTAAGCAATCTTTTTCAAGGGCCTCCGAATAAAATGACCAGGAAATTAATTGAATTCTTGCACTAACATATTTTCAAGAACAAGAGATTTAAAAAATTTTAAAAAGAAGAAGAAAAGTACTTGATTTTTGTGGATTTATGAAATCTGATTTTATTTAAGAAAATCAACGAAATGAGATTGTAAAAAGAAGATAATTATCTTATCACGCCTTCTTTACTGCAGTCAGTGCTGCTAATAGGTCTAAAGTGTAGGTACCTTTAGCTAATTGAGTTTGTCTGTGGTAGTCTGGCAATATAGATTTCCCAAGAGTAGGTATTCGATTTAGGATAGCTAAAGGCAAATATGTAGAGTATGTAGTATGATTTTGCGTTAGAACAAGATAAGGCTATACTATACAGTATGTTTCAGAAAAGGTGGCCACCCCCTCGTAACTTTTGAACGCGACGGAATTTTTCAATTCTGTAAAGTCCTAAGTATAGGAAGTGCCCTATGGCCCATCCTGTGGTCATATTTATTTTTGGCCCCGGTCGGCCCTTCCGGCTTTTAGGCCATATTTTTTCATTTTTCTCGAGAATTTTAATTGGAATGCTGTATTTTTTATTCCTGTTAATTAAAGTCCAAGTTAGGCTGAGTATAATGAGCTTTTAAAATTTTCAAAAACCTTATCAGGGGCGGAGCTAGTAGGGTGCAAGGTTCAAAACTGTTACACGCTGTATTTCAGCGTTAGTTAGATTTTTTAGTACTTGTTTTATTTTCATAGGTTCAAAATATTGTTTTACACCATATGAAATAAAAAAACACTGCCAATTATGGACACAATACTTCCTCGTGATTGCTTCACATTGTGTACACGTGCCAATTTTGAGATTTTATAGAAAATTAATTGTATCTCCAAAACGGCTCAACCGATTTTCTTCAAATTTGTTTTATATGGTAAAATATTATTTTTTCTACATTCTAAATTCCATAAAAAATTCTGTATCGGCAAGTCGTGGTCTTTATTTTTTGACTTTTTTGTCAAAAATTTCGGATTTTCTTAAATATCAAAGTCAAATTATACTTAATTTAAAAATAAATGTAAATAACCTATGTAGAACAATAATATGCATATTCTTACAAAATTTCATCGAAATCGGGTGTACAGTTCACGAGATATAAGCGTTTAAGTAAAAAGTTAGTGGTCAGGCGCATGGTCTCTTTCACCCAGAACCGCTAGTATGAATTCGATGGATTTAAAATGGGACCATCTACAGAACGTCTCCTATATGTGTGCAAAATTTTATCAAAATCGGTTGAGTAGTTTCTGAGATTTGCGCGTTACAAGGAATCGTTTTAACAGACCGACAGACAGACACAAAACCAAATTTACTCAGTAGGTTATGAAACGTCCAGAAATATGAAAATTTTTGAATTCGGAGCAAAAAAATATTTTTTTTTACAAAAACGAACACAATACTTCCGATTAAATCATTAAATCTACACTTTATCCTTTCACATCAAAACTGCAAAGAAATGATAAAATGAAATATTATAAAATACTTAATTTTCCAAACCTTTATAAATATGTCATGATATCTAAAAATTACTATGATGAATCATACAGAAATATTCACGAAACACCTTATCACATTCGTAATATTCAATATACAATACCAGCATTTAGAAATAACTATGGGAAAAGTACATTTAATTACCAAATACCACATCTATTAAATCAATTACCACCAACCTTAAAACATTTAAATAATGAAAGAAAAATGAAAAAAGATATTCGAGAATATTTCTTGGAAAATAATGATTTATAAATAAAAAACAGATATATATATAACATCTTAAAATAAACTGCTTAAAAAAATATTTAAAAAAATAGAAGAAAGAAAAAAGAAACAAAGAAGAAAGAAGATGAAGATTGAAAATTGCTGAGATAAAGTTCCCGAAAAGTACACTAGTACTTCATGGGAACAAAAAAAAATGTATATACGAAAGATAAAAAAATAAAGATCATTATTTTTAAGAATTTCTAATATTAGAAATTTCTCGGAAGTAAAATATTCTTGTTTACTTCTAATCAGGGTCATAGTAAGGTTTTTGTAAAAGTACTTTTTTTCTCACGTCAATTTTTCCGTAAATTAATGGTGTTCTCGAAATTGGCATTTTTAGAGGTGAAAGTCTGCAGTGACATATGTTTTTTTATGCTTGAAATCGAAAGAAAACTTAACGAAGAAGCGATTAAAATCATAAAAAAGGCCATTTAACCTGCTAGTTTTTTCACGACAGTGTCCGGTAAAGTGGGTGAATTTCGTATTGGATTTTTTTTTTGTTGAGGAAACACAATTGGCATAGAAAATAAATAATATCTAATGAGGGAATAATACTTCAATAAACATAACTAAATGCGAAATTAAATGAAAATTATTTCTTCTAAATCAGTGCCGGATATATTTTTTTTTCTCTCTCTCTTTTCCTTTTTAAAATAACTGAATTGGTTTAATTTTCACCCTCAAGAGTTTGGTACTTGACCTGGTATTTTTTTCTCTTACATTTCGAGATAATTAGATTTTTATTTAGAGACCTGGTATTCATTACTAGCAACACCAGTATTTTTTTTTTTTAATTTGGGTTTAATATCGCTTTTCAACTGCATGGTCAATATGGTCATAATATCTTAACGGGGGTGTTACCCTCCATGCGCAAGAAACTCACCAACCTGCTAAACACATTTATCTCACCCAGCCTGGGTTATGCCGGAATGCCAGCATCACGAAGTCTTCTCCTCGCTGTACGTTGCTTAACTTCGGTGATCCTAAAAGAATCGTTGCATTCAAAGCGCCATCGGACTGACTCCAGAATGATTGACAATGTGTTTTCTACAGATTTTACCAACTTACCAACAAAAATTGTCTCAATAGGAGACCCCTAGGCGGACTTTAGAAGCAGCATTATCCGATAATTATTTTTGATACTACTTGAACTTTGAAAGGTGAAAAAAAGAGAGAGGAAAAAAAAAAAAAAATACATCCGGTACTGATTTAGAAGAAATAATTTTCATTTAATTTCGCATTTAGTAATGTTTATTGAAGTATTATTCCCTCATTAGATATTATTTATTTTCCATGCCAATTGTGTTTCCTCAACAAAAAAAAATCCAATACGAAATTCACCCACTTTACCGGACACTGTCGTGAAAAAACTAGCAGGTTAAATGGCTTTTTTTATGATCTTAATCGCTTCTCCGTTAAGTTTTCTTTCGATTTCAAGCATAAAAAACATATGTCACTGCAGACTTTCACCTCTAAAAATGCCAATTTCAAGAACACCATTAATTTACGGAAAGATTGACGTGAGAAAAAAAAGTACTTTTACAAAAACCTTACTATGACCCTGATTAGAAGTAAACAAGAATATTTTTTTATTTCATAAGGTGTAAAACAATATTTTGAACCTATGAAAATAAAACAAGTACTAAAAAATCTAACTAACGCTGAAATACAGCGTGTAACAGTTTTGAACCTTGCACCCTACTAGCTCCGCCCCTGATAAGGTTTTTGAAAATTTTAAAAGCTCATTATACTCAGCCTAACTTGGACTTTAATTAACAGGAATAAAAAATATAGCATTCCATTTAAAATTCTCGAGAAAAATGAAAAAATATGGCCTAAAAGCCGGAAGGGCCGACCGGGGCCAAAAATAAATATGACCACAGGATGGACCATAGGGCACTTCCTATACTTAGGACTTTACAGAATTGAAAAATTCCGTCGCGTTCAAAAGTTACAAGGGGGTGGCCACCTTTTCTGGAACATACTGTATACTGAACCACAGACACAGCTGGTAGGTTGTTAAAAGTAGATATTCTTTTAAAATTAAAAATTGATTAGAAATATCAGAGCGAGTGTCAGTCAACTCAGTTGACCTATGATTTATCTTTAAACCTATGAGATAATATCATTTTTTTGTCCAATGATTTTTTCCTGCTCTTTCAAATCTTTCGCATTTGATTAGTATGAAAATGAAATAAAGCGGTAGAAGAAGATTTGCAAATGATGAATCGTGTTGCGCACAAAAAATGTCCTCTATCATGGAGATGATGAAACGGCTTCGTTTTTACCCGAGTTTAAGCATTTCCAGCTGACTGACGTCTCCCCGGGTGAGTGATGAGGCTCATTACTTATCCGAGGAGACTAGATTTTCTTTCTGCTCTCTCAACCTGCTGGTTATGTATAGAAGCAGCTAGTACATCTGTCACTCCAAATTTCATGATTGTTTAAATGTAATTTGACAAGGGGAAAAAGACTAATATGTGTTATCCTTCCCAACTATCTCTTTCTTTGTATTTATAAATTATAAAAGTTGCATTAAGAATATTATTTTAATAAAGGAACTCAACATTATGATTCATACCTATCATAAATAACAAGATATTAACAACAAAATTGTTGGTGGAAAAACACTGAAATAACGGAAAATATTTTCTTTCTATTACAGTACGTTGTATACTGATAACTTGAAACCGCAAAGTAAAGTTCAAGCAAAACATAGATCTAGTACATCTCTCTAGCTATATGTTAAAAAAACATGTATAGCTAGACAGAAGTACTATTTTATCTATCCTCTAACCTCGGAAGCTCAGATTAATTCACCGATTGACTTTGTAATACCAGTCATATCAAATCAGTGCAATAGTCACTCAATCTTTCTTGAAGAGAGGGTACCATTTTTCTTCTGGTTGGACTTTGGGGAGTAGTTAGAAATTTCCGTCCTAGGATCCCTAAATTCCCAACTACTGATTAGATTCTTCTTCCTTCGCCCCATGAAGTATACATGAATTCAAGTCCCCAAATTCCTAACTACTGATTAGATTCTCCTGCCTTCGCTTCATGAAGTATACATGAATTCAAGTCCCTAAATTCCTAACTACTGATTAGATTCTCCTGCCTTCGCCCCATGACGTATACAGGAATTCAAGTTCCCAAATTCCTAACTACTGATTAGATTCTCCTGCCTTCACCCCATGAAGTATACATGAATTCAAGTCCCCAAATTCCTAACTACTGATTAGATTCTCCTGCCTTCACCCCATGAAGTATACATGAATTCAAGTCCCCAAATTCCTAACTACTGATTAGATTCTCCTGCCTTCGCTTCATGAAGTATACATGAATTCAAGTCCCTAAATTCCTAACTACTGATTAGATTCTCCTGCCTTCGCCCCATGACGTATACAGGAATTCAAGTTCCCAAATTCCTAACTACTGATTAGATTCTCCTGCCTTCACCCCATGAAGTATACATGAATTCAAGTCCCCAAATTCCTAACTACTGATTAGATTCTCCTGCCTTCACCCCATGAAGTATACATGAATTCAAGTCCCCAAATTCCTAACTACTGATTAGATTCTCCTGCCTTCGCCCCATGACGTATACAGGAATTCAAGTTCCCAAATTCCTAACTACTGATTAGATTCTCCTACCTCCGCCCCATGAAGTATACATGAATTCAAGTCCCGAAATTCCTAACTACTGATTAGATTCTCCTGCCTTCGCTCCATGAAGTATACATGAATTCAAGTCACACGGGATGAAAGTCCCTTGGGTGCGACGAGACTAGTCAGACAGGCACGTGCTGGGGCAGGGTTCACAATCTAATGGATTTTCTCAATTAAAAATGTGCTGAGTCAACTATGAGGAAACTGGGAAGCAGAGAAGGTGAAGGGAATAACGCCTGCTATTTTCTTCGCTTCGTATACATAAATACATACCTACATGAATCATGCATATGTTTCAGACCAAATTATTGAGAAAAAAACCTTATTTATATTAATACCATCATACTCATGGACAGGTGACATCATGAAAAATCCTATCTAAGACAGTAGAGAAAACCCTTAGAATTTCCCAACACTGCCTATAATATAAGAAGGCTAAGAGTTAACAAGACCTCTAGAACCATCCCATCGGCCATGCCTCGATTAACTCACCCTGCGCCGCAGACCTGGCCTCAACACGGCCAGTTAAATGCAAAAATCATCATCACCATCACCATACATCATCTCACATTAAAGAGTTGTTTCACAGATTCACTCGATTTGGTTTCAATTGTTCTGAACTATTACGGTCAACGGCAACATTAATGGAACCAGAAAAGACGCTTTGTTCTGAACGCTTTGATTTTGAATATTTACTTTCAGAAACACCATATTAATTTTATTTGTTCTTTGTCCTTTAGTATTTATTTAAATTATTTGGATACTAAAAAAATACTCTGCCAAAAATTACACCGCTTAATTTATATGCAACATTGTCAATAATATGATGAATGATGAATAAATTGTTAAACATATCGTCATAAAGCCATAATATTGACTTTTAAGTACATATTTACATACTGTCTGTTTTTTTTTTATACAAAAACAACAATATAATCACAAATACTCTCTGGAATTATTTTGAAATAGATAAAGTTTTATTATTACTTGCACATACTCGTATGATAGACATAGATTGATAACAGGAAACTTGAAGATAATAAAAGAAGGACAGGTCGAACTGTAGACTTGGTATTTCACTCACATCGGTTGACTTCGTACCTCAGGCCATGCAATAAAAGTTATTGAAAAAATAAAAATAAATCAACTTCAAATTTTCATTTGGCACGTCATCATTTATCCTCGGTTATTCCACCCTGTAGATACAGAGGCAGTGAGATTTTACACGTGTTTTACCTGGTGCACCCTTAATAAATGCTTTTTGACGCCTTCACATCAGGCTGCGGACAAATTCAATTACAAATTTGCCTGACATGGGTTCTACCCATGTGTATTTTTAATCAAGTGGCTCTCAAACAGGTACATTATTTTGTCACTAATTAGAAATCCACCATATTGGATGAAAATTGGTAAAGGCGTTCGATAGGCGAACATCCAATGTCTCTACATTATATACGTTTTACGTTAGCTAATACTAGACTAAATAGATCAAAATTAGTTACTGTTCCATCAGACCGATGTTAACCCTAAGCCCTAAATGATGGAAAACACACACCCGAAAAAATATCCTTAGAGGTAAACACCCTAAGAACACTAGAGAAATGGAGCTAAAAAACCATTCCTAACACCACGGTTGAAACGTGTTTGGTCACCACTGCTCTCTCTTGTCCTTCTAGGTCCATAGTCTATTATCTCAGTCTGCCCCCTCACTTCACCTTTAGTTTCCCTCAGACTACTTCCCTCCCTCCTTAATTTCCCTCTCTTACCTTGTCACCCCTCCCTTATTTTGGTTACCACCCCTACCGTTTTCCCTAATTCCCCCGGTTACCACCCCTACCGTTCTCCCTAATTTCCCCTGTTACCACCCCCACCCCTACCTTCTCCCTATTACGCCTCCATTTAATGTCTCACCCTTTCTCACTTTTATATCCACCCCTACCATTCTCCCTGATTCCCCTGCATTTAATGTCTCCCCCTCTCATTTTTATTTCCACCCCTACCATTCTCCCTAATTTCCCTGCATTAAATGTCTCCCCCTCTCTCACTTTTATTTCCGCCCCTACCATTCTCCTTCTCCTTAATTCCCCTCCATTAAATGTCTCCCCCTCTCTCACTTTAATTTCTACCCTAAACTTCTCCCTAATTCCCCTGCATTTAATGTCTCCTCTTCTCTTACATCTTCTCCCTAACTCCTCTCTCCTCGTATTACCCTGTCTCCCTGATTCTCCTGCATTTAATGTCTCCCCCTCTCTCACTTTTATATCCACCCCTACCATTCTCCCTGATTCCCCTGCATTTAATGTCTCCCCCTCTCTCCCTTTTATTTCCACCCCTACCATTCTCCCTGATTCCCCTGCATTTAATGTCTCCCCCTCTCATTTTTATTTCCACCCCTACCATTCTCCCTAATTTCCCTGCATTAAATGTCTCCCCCTCTCTCACTTTTATTTCCGCCCCTACCATTCTCCTTCTCCTTAATTCCCCTCCATTAAATGTCTCCCCCTCTCTCACTTTAATTTCTACCCTAAACTTCTCCCTAATTCCCCTGCATTTAATGTCTCCTCTTCTCTTACATCTTCTCCCTAACTCCTCTCTCCTCGTATTACCCTGTCCTCCCTGATCTCTTATTTCTAGTTGCACCCGTTCCCTTCTCACGGATTCCTCTCTATTACCTTGTCCCCCCTCTCTATTACCTTGTCCCCCCTCTCATACTGCTCTCCCTCTCCTAGATTGCCATAAAGGGCTCAAAGGAAGATAGAGGTTAAGTTATCTATTTCTGTCTTTTTTCAACCACCCCCCCCCCCCCTTCTATCTCACATACAACTAATGTATTAATGAGTAGAGTGTTAAATATGCCTGTTCCTCCCTCTAATTGGTATCCCACAAAAAATATCACTTCGTGACATAAAAAAGTCCCGCCAAGTTGTTCCCCAAAAATATTTCAGTTCCCAAATTCATCCCTCCCTCCCTTCCCAAAAAATATATTAGTTATTTGTGACCTCCCCCAAAAAAATTATTGAAATCAATTTATGGCCCCGCCTTTTATTCATTCACCTAAGTGCAACAGTATACATATTAATAGCCTCCCCTCTCTCTTTCTTCTAATGTCCTCTTTCTTTTATTCCTTATTGCATGTTGGAATGTTTCCTTTACAAACTCAGAACTTAAGTCTTATTTCCTTGCTCCTTTCACCGACTTGGGCTCTTGGCGGAGTACCACTAACTGGGAATAATTTTTTTTTTTTTTAATCTAATAGACAGTGCTATTTTGAAAGAATTAAAAAGAGATAATTTAACATAATGGTTCTTATGGAGAACAGGAAATGAGAAGTCTAGCCGACCGCGACCCAAGGATGCATTATCTGTATCTAAGTCGCAAAATATCTGCCACCAACGAGAATTGGACCATCAGAACAAGTCACGATTCCGGCTCATTTCCAAGGAACACATGTTTACATATGTCTACATTTATATATAATCTTAGAAAAAAACCAAGACATCATCAGTTCCTTTGGCTAAGAACGGACCTGCTTGGTGGTACTCCGCCAAGAGCCCAAGTCGGTGAAAGGAGCAAGGAAATAAGACTTAAGTTCTGAGTTTGTAAAGGAAACATTCCAACATGCAATAAGGAATAAAAGAAAGAGGACATTAGAAGAAAGAGAGAGGGGAGGCTATTAATATGTATACTGTTGCACTTAGGTGAATGAATAAAAGGCGGGGCCATAAATTGATTTCAATAATTTTTTTGGGGGAGGTCACAAATAACTAATATATTTTTTGGGAAGGGAGGGAGGGATGAATTTGGGAACTGAAATATTTTTGGGGAACAACTTGGCGGGACTTTTTTATGTCACGAAGTGATATTTTTTGTGGGATCTTATAACTTTTTGTAGTGGCCCTGTATAGGTGTGGGGTGAATGATACATGTTGTTTCAATATAAAACTATTTAACATATTAAATAATGACTTTAAAGGAACAAGTGTTGATAAATGAAACATTTTGAATGTGAAGATAAAGATTTTAGTTTGATATTCAAACCTATGCACAGTATCCTTCTCCAAATTATTCTTTCACCTAAAAAGTAGATATGCAACTTTTGACTCATCTGGGAGAGTGATAATATATGTACTAGATACTGAATATCTATACACCAACTTTTTTCTGAGCTCTGAAAATGATCCTTTTCCCAATTAAGGGCCAAATGTCCCTTTTAGGATAATAGAACAATAAAAAAGCACACCTACCACTCACGACAAAAAAATTTGCCATCGTTTGTGAAAATCGGTCAAGTAGTTTTGGCTGTAGAGCGGTCATCGTGAAAGAAGAATCAGAAAATGATGAAAAAAATGACGTTTTTAAAGTTTGGTTTTCTCCAACTTAACTCAAACGATTTTGATGGTTCTTTTTTCAAAGCTTGTCTTTATCGTGCCCCAATCTATATTTATTTATAGTCCGAGTTCCTTCATCACTTGTACTTTTTTTCCTACAACTACAAGAATTGTGCTAATTTTGCTCTGGCGTATAACCTCACTTAGTGAGTTCGTTCTCACTGTGTTCAGTTAATTATGTTTAAAAGAAGGTAAGATAACAAGTGAGACCCTCCCTCAAGTCGAAGAACGATTAGAGAGATAGTCCGGGTTATTCTAAAATTAATCCCGTTTCATAAATTGGCACTGTGTCACAGATTTTTACAAGGATGCTGTGTGGTGCCATTCATTTTATCCAGATGGGCCCCTCAACTGGTTCAAATAGTGGGTACACCCTGAACATATTTCCTTATTTTATGTCAGATATAATAATAAGGACTTTTAAGTCCCATTATTCCAGCAGTATGCCCAAGATGTATTATTATGAGGTAAAAATCCCAAATGGGAGGATAACTATGTATTTTTACAATTAATTTCTGTGAAAGAATACTGAGAACGAAGCTTATTGTGTTGAGTAATAAATGTATAAATATATTTTTTTTTAACTGTTAATTTTTTATTTTATATTATAAATGAGGTACAACACAACCCACAACAAAAAGGTTAATAGTACCTCATAAACTCACTAAATTTATTGTAAATTATGTAAAACTAAAACAAGTAAAGAGTATTTTGTTTTAAAAAAAAATCACATGTCTCAGCTCGAACCCGCGGACCTCTATCATTTCCAGCTTTATACAGTGCCGCCCTAACCACTGAGCTAACTGGACTGTTGACATATTCCCGTGGTGTTTGCAACATATAAAAGCTTCAATTTATTTTACTTTGTATAATAATATTTTAGCGGCCAGTGAAAGAAATATTTACTAGAGAGAATTGGATAGGGAGGAAAAAGCCTTTCACTTCCTATGTACCTAACATTCCTAATTAGGAATAGGTATTAGGTAGTGTAGGGGCTTTTACAAAGTTTTCTATGAAACTTCTACATTTCCCACTTAAAAAGGTCCCCAAATATTTATGACATTCATGTTACACATACATTATGTAACATTGGGTACTAGAGATTTTTTTTTACATTTTTGAACCTAATATACCTAACCAACATTTTAGAAGAAAAAAAAAAATCTTGTCTTTTTCACTCCTTGGGCATTACAGGTTTATTATAGCTATGTATGTATGAAATTATTTGTAGTCAAGCACAAGGCCTCTTCACAAATTTTGTGGGTAGTGTAGCATTACTAAGGGCCTCCTTTACTTTTCAAATTCTATTACATTAATTTATTTTAACTCTGGTAATGCCGTCACTGGTCGTTACTTATTCAGTAACTACCTACTCATTTTTCCTCACGAGGTATGAGTGGACCCCAAACACCCAAGTAAAATGCAGAAAAATTCCTGCCCAGCTGGGGATCGAATACAGGCCACCATGCGTGGTAAGCTTAGCGCGCTAACTCACTCAGCACCGGCGACTATTTATGGGTTAGTATACCTTTATACAATTTCACATCGGGACATGTGGATTGAAAGGTTTGTGAATGAATAGGTATATACATAATAAACTAGATTAAATATCTATACTCCAATGTTATTCTGAGCTCTGAAAATGATCCTTTTCCTAATTAACGGCCAAATGGTAGCTTTTGGGATAATGAAACCATAAAAAGGCACACCTACCACCCAGAAGAAAAAAAATGAGTCATCGTTCATGAAAATCGGTCCAGTAGTTTTGGCTGTAGAGCGGTCAACGTCAAAGAAGAAGCAGAATTTTTTGAAAAAAAATGACGTTTTTACAGTGTGTTTTTGACCAACTTAAATCAAACGATTTCGATGTTTCTTTTTTAAAAGCTTGTCTATTATCGTGCCCCAATCTATATATGTAGTTCAATTTCCTCCATCACTTGTACTTTTTCTCCTACAACTACACGAAATGTGCTACTTATGCTGTCGCGTATAGTATACTCTTGGTAGCGCGCGAACTATTTCGATTGACTTGGCGGGTCGGAGCGCTACCGCGCTCCTTAATCCGGTGTGGGTGGAGCGCTTTATTGTAGTGCTTTTATTTATTTGAAACATATTCACAACTTAAGTTGTAGTTTTATTTATAATTTTTACAAAGAAATCATACATACATGGATACAAATTTACAAATATGGATGTTTTTTATATATAGAAAATACAAAATTTATAATTCAGGAAATTTAGAAGAAAAAAAAAATGAAAATTTTAGAGAGAAAAAGGGTATAAATAATTTCCCTCTTATATCCATCCATCTACCTATTTTTTTAAAATGCAAAAAATCTAGATATTTGAGATGGAAACACATACCTACCTAGGTACAAAATTTGAAATGTATCTTGTAATAAAAAAATAAATTTACAGTTTCAATTTAATTTTTCTATTTCTGTAGCTGGACGAGATGACGAGAAATTAGAAAGGTTCTATCTCTATTAATGAAGACCCATGCCACCAACCTACACGGAATGTTTTAAAAAGTAAAACATGGCCCTTGTGGCACACACTAAGTGAACTACGTAATAGATGAGCTAAACTGAATGCAAAAATGATTCTGTTTTTACATTTCTATTACTTGAGAATAAATTACGGTTTTCAAGTTTTTCCGATGGCTCAGTTTTATTCAAGAAAATATTATTGTGTAGTTACCACAAAAACATGTCACTCCTCTCTCCTAAACCTAAATAGCTATCACATGAGAGGATAATTATATTAGAATTTATTAGATACCAAAATAGAATAGTATATGATGTAGTAATTATATCATAGTATATGATAGAGCAACATACCTCTGTCCGGTAACTATTCAGAAGGTGTCACAGCTAATTATCTTACGTGCTTCACTGTACCGTCCATCTCTATTCTCTCTTGTCCGGTATGGCCTTGACAACATCTCATACTCGTTTTAAGCATGAATAAAACGTGAAAATGGCATGTATTGTTCGGGACAGTTCTCTTCGTAAATAGAGTCCGTGTATTATCTACTGAAAAGGTACAGATTTCACTTTTGAATCTTGTAAATTTCTGTTCCACCACATGCATTTTTGAACAAAAGGATCACATATTAACGGATTAACTTACTGTTTTATGTAAATCTTTGTAAAAATGTAATATCACTACAAAATTACCAAAAAATACTTAGACCCGTTTAAAATAGAAAAAGAAGTGATACAAGAGAGCTTTTGATTTCGCCCACTCTTTTTAATAATAAATAAATAAATTAATGTGTTTCTTTGTGTTATTATAACACAATAATAGTGGGTAGCGCTGAATTACCATATCTTTAATATCCCAATATCTTATTTTTGCCTAAAATTCCGCCACTGGTCGCTGCTAACATTAAAGCAGCAACTCATTTTTCCTTAATGACTACTATTTAATTTATTAGAATTCCAATATTTTTCCTCCTATTGGAAAAAAACCGTATGAATAAAAAAGAAAAAGAATTATACAATTATTAATAACATTACATTTATTCTAATACAAATTCCAATCCCCACCATTTTTGGAACAATATTTTAATTGGTTTAAAATGATACCTTTCAATAGTTGACCTTGTTTTCTTTCTATGTAATATCGTAACCTAGTGACTCCTTTTATATCCTGGTATATACTGATATGTTTCATAATATTTCTTATCTGACGAGTCGGATCTCGATTCTATGCTTGAATTTCATTATTTGGACATCTGCCCAAAAAGCACGATGCAGTTTTCCGTTCGATAAAGGGACCTAATGCGTCAGTCTCTTAAGATCCATTGTCTTTTAGGCCAGGCGGGTATGAACTGTAAACATGAAAGTTTCATGAAATTGTTCTCTTCTTCTTCTTAACTTCTCTGTAACATCTAGGTCATTCGAGACGGGGGTTTTACCCTCCATTTGCTGACAAACCCGCTAACCACATTAACCTCGCCCTGCCTGGCTTTGGTCGGGAATAATGATGTCTCGAATTTGAGTGGTTACCCTGACCTCGTTGGACGTTGCTTGATTCACTGATAAAAACTGGTGGGTAATTATTTCACCTTCTAATGTGTTTCAGGAGACAGAATCAGGTGCGCAAAATGTAAAAAAAATACATAAAAGTTCAATTTTTAGGTCGTTTCTTGTTTCCTCAGAATCTTCAATGTCAATTATTACCTTGTAAGCCGTAACAGATATCGAAAAAGTTCTCAGAGTTACCGTAAATAACCCTAAACTAACATTTAACTTTCTGACATGTTTCAAATTTTGAAAAATTCACCCTTCTATTAGTTTTCATTTTTTTTTTTTTTTTTTTTCAGAATTCTAAGTTAAAAATGTTTTTGTTGTTGTTGTTATTTTCACCATATTTAGGGGGGAGGTCAACTCTGAAAACTTTTTTGATATTTCTTACGGTTTTCTAACAATCAAGTTTCCGAGGGGCCAAAAAAATGAACATAAAATTACTTAGAAAATGGACTATTGAGTGATTTTTTACATTTTTCGCACCTGATTAAGTCTTTTGAACACTATAGAAGGTGAAATACAGGGTGTCCCACCAAACTTGGACACCTCAAATTACTCGGCCCCTGAAAGAGTTTTTGAAAAATAAAAAATCCTAGGGTACATGTCCTAATTATGCGGTTTCAGCCATGAATTTTTTTTTATACAGGGTGGTTCAAAAGTCAGAAATTGAGGTGTCAACTTTTGATTTTTAAATAGATCGACCTGAATTTTATTTGATAATTTTACTTCTCAATGGTTCCTGAGTACTTTTTTAAACAAAAATTTTACATACAGGGTGGTTTTTTTTCGACCAATTTTTTTTCTAAATCTCGAATAACTCAAGTTCGTTTAATTTTTTCGATAACAAGAATAGAAAGTGTTTGTGTAATGAATACACGCACTTTTAATTGGCATCATTTTTTTTTATACAGGGTGATTCACAAGTGAAATAATGACTTAATTTTTTTTAAAACCGAGTTTTTTTAAATTTTTATTTGGGATTAATAATTCTCGCCTAATTTTACACATTTTTTGTTAGTCATATCGAAAAACAAAACTAAAGTGTTGTACAGGGTGAGACATAATTTATTTGTAACACCCTGTATATTGGCAATCAAAAAGACGTAAAATTAAATATTAAAACTAAATGTGCAAGAAAAACTTTGATTTTTAATTAAATAAAAAAGTTATGGTGTTTTAACTAATATTGTCGCATGGACCACCCTGTAGATATTTTCTTAAACCACCATATGGATAGTTGAAATTGTGTAAAATTCAAGGAGGAGTCCAAATCTGAAAGAAAAAAAATGAATTCAAAAAGCCATTTTCAATTTTATGTCTACACCTACCTACTTTTTATTTCAAGTTTTAAAATCATTCAGTGTGGACACCAAATTGAAAATGGCCTCAAAATTCGTGTTTTTTACTTGTTTTTCCCCACGATTCGAAGTCTTCGTTGAATTTTATACAACTTCAAGTACCCACATGATAGTTTAAGAGAATATCTACAGGGTGGTCCATGCGACAATATTAGTTAAAACACCATAACTTTTTTATTTAATTAAAAATCAAAGTTTTTCTTGCACATTTAGTTTTAATATTTAATTTTACGTCTTTTTGATTGCCGATATACAGGGTGTTACAAATAAATTATGTCTCACCCTGTACAACACTTTAGTTTTGTTTTTCGATATGACTAACAAAAAATGTGTAAAATTAGGCGAGAATTATTAATCCCAAATAAAAATTTAAAAAAACTCGGTTTTCAAAAAAATCAAGTAATTATTTCACTTGTGAACCACCCTGTATAAAAAAATTTGATGCCAATTAAAAGTGCGTGTATTCATTACACAAACACTTTCTATTCTTGTTATCGAAAAAATTAAACGAACTTGAGTTATTCGAGATTTAGAAAAAAAATTGGTCGAAAAAAAACCACCCTGTATGTAAAATTTTTGTTTAAAAATGTACTCAGGAACCATTGAGAAGTAAAATTACCATATAAAATTCAGGTCGATCTATTTAAAAATCAAAAGTTGACACCTCAATTTCTGACTTTTGAACCACCCTGTATAAAAAAAAATTCATGGCTGAAACCGCATAAATAGGACATGTACCCCAGGATTTTTTATTTTTCAAAAACTCTTTCAGGGGTCGAGTAATTTGAGGTGTCCAAGTTTGGTGGGACACCCTGTATACCACAGTATTAAATTTGCTATTTAAACTTGAATGGTGTATTCAAAATATTTGAAATTTTAAAAGCAGAAAAGCTCAGATATGGGCCTATAAGACAGTAATCTTCTACAATATGGACATTTAGCTCTCTTTTTAATTGACCATGGGTGTTTAAATGAGAAATATTGACTCAGCCTCATGTGTTTTTAGGTAGCAGCCCACTCATCTTGATGTATAAACGTGAGTACACTCCATCAGTGTGCTCCGTATTGATAATACATATACCTAAGAAGATGAAATTTTGTACATATATTTGGTGTACAATGCACAAATTGGTGCCTAGTTGTACTAAAAGACCCACCGCCACGAACAAAAATCCTGTGCTGTGACGTGACGGAGAGCCGAAATTCCGCTAGTACATCAAACAATCATACATGGTGTGTGTATTGCTTGTAGTCTAGTACCGCAGGCGCAAAAATAGCAAAATAAAGTGTATTTTCTGTACTTAATCTCCCCCAATCTCGCATCAGCTGATCACAGATTAAGGATTTCTCCTCACGGCTTGTTCTTATTTCTCCTCCAATCTTAACCCGACGTTTTCGTCAGATCGAGATCAACGCCATTTTGAAATCAATTTGACTTTGAGGTTGACCTTCAGCAGATCTTTATTATTTGTTTATGTTTTCATAAATTTACATTGAATAAACTTTTTTGATTTACTATCGATGACTAGGTTACTTTAAACCAGTTTAGGTATTAGGTTCTAGTTTGAATTTTGAGCCAGATTTAAGATTAGGAATTGTACAGGTATCAAAGTTCATTGTTGATAATGAAAGTACCTTTTATTAACATCCTCAATTCACATATTTCGCCGAAAATGAATGCATAATGTACAGAATGCTAGCTCGAGTTTCCCTTTTGCATTACCTTTATAAATCTCAAGTGTACATTTGTTCTATATCTGGAAAGCAAGACGCTGTGTAGTATAAGGACAATCACGTCTGAGAAATTCTCATGAAAAAAATCAAGGCAGTTTTCAATTTACAAAAGAGCACTGGTTCAAGCTGCAGTGATCGTTAACTCTGCTGTTTGTTGAATGCACCAAATTTTTTGAACAGTCTATGGAATAGTAACTTGATTTACATCAAAATTTGAGAAAAAGTAGGTAATGAAACTCTCGCAGAAATCTAAATAGTCATAATAAGGTATTCAGATAGTTGAAATTTCCAATTCTATGAAATATTCTTATCAATCCTTATCAGTAATCTTTATTTACATTTCACTGTGAGATGCTAGCCCTTAATTTAAGTTTCTCTGATTATCGCTAGAGCGCGTCGAGGCGTTCTGATCTCTACAGATCGAGATTGGGGGAGATTAAGTACAGAAAATACACTTATAAATGCAAGTTTTGGTGTAGTTTTGATTTTTTGTACCATAGTGTATTTTGAGCTGCTGAACACGAATCTGAGGTTTGCCAACAAAAATTTTACAGGCAAAAAATTGGACTATTTTTAGTTTTTCTGAAATATCTCCCAAGTGATGATTTATTATTAATTACTTGAAAACGAGAAAATTGTGCAGTTCCCTAACTACACTTGAGAGCAGCAAAAGCGAATCAAACTTTTTCCTCCACCAAATATGCGATATCTTCGAAATTACTATTTCTATCGAGTCGTATGATACCTCAAAATGTTGTAAATTTTGTTTTCTACAATTTCTTAATTTGATTGTTAAAAAAAAAACCTACCAGAAGCCGTCAAAATTAAATTTTACTACAGGATGTCAAAAAAGAAGAAAAACCTGATTTTTTTATTTATAACAAAAGACATTATAACCTGAGAAATCACTAAGATTCATTCATAACAATGGTGAATCAGTATTTTGTGTTGCCTTCCTGAGCTCTGATCACAGCATTTATTTGATTTGGTATTGGCTGGATCGAAATAACCACAATTTCTTGGGACAACCTCTCCCATTCTTCGGTGAGGGCGATCTTGAGCTCTGCTACAGTCTGGGGAGCCGGTATTCTGCCTCGAACACTTCGTTTGAGTTGGTCCCACAGATTTTCAATCGGATTGAGGTCGGCACTAAGAGAGGGCTAGTCCAAAGTGTCAATATTCTCCTCACCCAAGAACTCCCGTACACAGTTAGCCGCATGTGGGCGGGCATTGTCGCACATGAGGAGGAACTCCTGGCCCATAATTTGAGCGAGAGGAACCACATGGGTCTGCAGGATGTTATCAATGTATCGCTGACTGTCCAGGCCACCTCCCGCGCCGCATGTGATGAAAACCAATTCAGTCTTTCTTTCAGTTGAAATCCCAACCCACACCATACAGGAACCACCGCCGAAACTGACAGTTTCTGTGATGCATTACTCAGCATACCTTTCTCCCGCTCTTCGATAGACTCTTTTCCTTCTGTCATCACCAAACAAACACACCCGGCATTCATCAGTGAAGAGAACAGAGCGCCATTGTTTGGGTGTCCAATCCACGTGTTTTATGGCGAATCTGAGTCTCCTTTCCCTGTGCTCTCTGGAGAGTTTGGGTCCAGTTAAAGTTTTTTTTGGTTAAATTCTAGCTTCTTGAAGTCCTGCAGACCCATGTGGTTCTTTTCGGTCAAATTATGGGCGACCAGTTCCTCCTCATGCACGAAAATGCCCGCCCACATGTGGCAACCTGTGTTCGGGAGTTCATAGGTGCGGAGAATATTGACACCTTGGACTAGCCCTCTCTTAGTGCCGACCTCAATCCGATTGAAAATCTGTGGGACCAACTCAAACGAAGTGTTCGAGGCAGAATACCGGCTCCCCAGACTGTAGCAGAGCTCAAGATCGCCTTCACCGAAGAATGGGAGAGGTTGCCCCAAGAAATTGTGGTTATTTCGATCCAGCCAATACCAAATCAAATGAATGCTGTGATCAGAGCTCAGGAAGGCAACACAAAATACTGATTCACCATTGTTATGAATGAATCTTAGTGATTTCTCAGGTTATAATGTCTTTTGTTATAAATAAAAAAATCAGGTTTTTCTTCTTTTTTGACATCCTGTAGTAAAATTTAATTTTGACGGCTTCTGGTAGGTTTTTTTTTTAACAATCAAATTAAGAAATTGTAGAAAACAAAATTTACAACATTTTGAGGTATCATACGACTCGATAGAAATAGTAATTTCGAAGATATCGCATATTTGGTGGAGGAAAATGTTTGATTCGCTTTTGCTGCTCTCAAGTGTATATGTTTGCCAAATAAACCATTGTCAGATGGGAGTATTGTCGGAACCATCATATCACACCTGTCAGTGCGGCCGGCCGCATTACAATAACCTTCCCAAGGCCGCAGAGTTGCAGTTGCTCATGAAATTCCGCACCAATATTCCGTAGATATCTCACTCTAGCGTCGTGTTCATCTGAAACTTTGTTTTATTGTCGATGTTCTTTTTGTGTGTTATGTTTCTTGGATTCTTGGCAGAATGACCAGAGTGTTACAAGTAGCTTGGAAAATAAACACTGCTCTCGTTTTGATGTTGAGTAGATTGAGGCTTACACTATCTCTCTCTACATTCCCTTTGCTACCTTCCCTTTCTCTCGATTATCGTAGTCGATCTATCTCTATTTTATCTGTCCCAGTAGCTCCGTGAATCTCAGTGGTAAAGGCGGCACTCTGTGAATCCAGAGGTTCCAGAGGTCGCGGGTTCGAAACCCAGCCTGGACATGACAAGTTATCCTCCCATTTGGGATTGGGCTTACTGCTGGAATAATGGGACTAGTCCTAATCGGGCAGTACAAATAAGGCGATATTATTATTATTATTATTACTTTAAATACAAATCCATTTTTGCTATTTGTTTCTCATGCTTCCTCTTTATTAGCTCATTTCAGCCAACTTATTGCCACCAGTCTCCCTGTCGGTGTTCCTCCTGGCTAATCTCTGTCATCTCTCTGTTTCTGCCTTCTCTCACTCCACTCAATCCATCCAGCTATAATCCATTCTGGCTAAACGTCATTCTTCTCTGTTTGTCTGTTCAGATGATAGAACAGCTTTTTTGTTCACTCCTTTTCGTTGTAAAACTTCCCCTTTATCTATTTCTTATATATCATTTTATCTCAGCACAGCTAAAGAAAGCGCCAATATTATATGTTCTTCGGAGAAAAGAAGAAATGAGCTTCTCACCATGCTCCCCCCTTAATATTCAGAGAACTTGACTCCATGCTATTTTTCAACATTATAAATCTGAAGTTGAAGTTTTTCTTTTGTCATTCATTCCTAGAAATTGTCCTGATATTCATTATTTTTGGGTCTTTTTCCAAGCTGCAAAGGAATATGAACTGCTTCCGTTTCGCCTTATTACTTCCGAGTGTATCAAAAGACATCGGATGTGTTGTGATCGTTTTTGTAAAATGAAATTTTTTGCTCCGATTTCAAAATCGATATGCATAGTAGAGATCTTTATGAAAATAAAAATTTGATTTTAATTGAAACTCGAGAAACCACTGAAAACGTCTAATTTGGCCAAAGGTATAAATAATGATTAAAATCCAACGATTTATTTTTTAATCGCCTTATTTATACTGACCGATCAGGACTAATGAGTGCGTATTATGTGTAACCCTAAGAAGTATTATTATGTGTTCAAATCCCAATTGGGAGGAGGATATCTTGTCATGTCCCGGCTTTACATGACAAGATTTTGAACCCGCGACATTTGGATTACCAGACTGACGCCTTAACCATAGAGCTATCGGGACAGACACATTGAGTCACTAAGGTAGATTGGGGTCGGGCAATGTTAACAAAAATACGCCTGAAAACTTACAGAAATGCAACATGCAATGAATATAATTTTTCCTGCTGACTTTTTGAAACATAGCTTTTAGCCCGTAAAGGATAACGTTTGGATGAAAGAAAAATGCATTTTGATAGCAAATTAGGTACATATAGGTTGTGGGTTTGCAATTCCAAGTATATGTACTCGTATGTTTTAATTTTTTTTTTTTTTTTTTTTTAAATCTGACTTCTTGTTCAACAAGGCTAAGAACCAACTTGGCAATAAATCACACTGGTTTCACAATTATTTTATTAGGTACCTACCTATACCTATCTTTTTCATTTACAATTTTAAGTCTCTTTCTCTTCTCAGTGAGGAGATAGATAAATAATAATCATGTATCTATTATGTATTATATTTGACATATCTACGAGTATAACTCTCTAGAAGGGGCTTTGGCTTTTGGCTTTGAGACTGTTTAAGGTCAGATTATTTCTCGCGTCCTTTTTTACATGGTCCAGTCTAATGTTGGATTTGTTTAATGTCCAATTTTATTTAAATAATCAAATCACAATTTCACGACTAAAGAGATGTTTAATTTAATTGGTCAACTAATATTTAAAGAAGCTGTCTTTGCAATTGGCGCTATTGATTTTCCTTCTCTATTTCTCCTCAGAAATATCTTTACCTGGACGAACTTTGTATCGTAGTTTCCTAACATTTTCACAGAGGACGCCACCAGTATATTTTTCTCGGGGAAAATTGGAAAGGTAAAATAAAAGTTATTATGTTTCTAAAGGGCTCTCTGGAAAAGCTAGCTTGCGTCAGTTTGAGTTTTGGATCGATAGAGCTTTCATTTTTTGTCCTTCTGCTTTCTCCAAGTGAATATTTTAAAAACTGAAGAATTTCACAAGCCTTGTTCATGTATCACACACTCTTGCTTGTATGCATTTTGTCTATAAGAATCATGTTGGGTGTTCGAGTTTCTAGTACTTTGTTCATTTCTAAGAACATGTCAACGTACAAAAAGCTAGAGATACGATTGTGAAGTTTCAAAATTCAGATTTTCCTAGAGCTAACTGTACATAAGTCTTGCATTTACAAGCAGTTAACTATTAATGAAACCTGCGTGGATGGGTGTAACTATTAGGCTTGGAGGTGCAGAGTTTGTTGATCTCGGGAGAGCAACATTTTACTGTTTAATATGATCAATTGTTCATAGGAAGAAAATTTGTGAACCAGTGGAAAATAGTATTGTTTATGTATACGAGATGATATGAAATACGAAACATCAAGTGCCCATATTAGTTGGTGACTGAATTTCCTCCGAGGCTGGGGAGGATATTATTTATATTCACAAAAGAAAAGAGATGAAAACACCATACGACTTTATTCCCGAATAGGCTCTAGCTGGCCTTCCCTATAATGAGTCTTTTACTTTCTATAACCTTCTATAGCTTGGAGGTATAGAAAGTATAGCTTCGGCCACTTGCTTTTCTTTCGAAATATTACTGTTAACATTTCTGGACAATTCCATAAGAGAGTGATTTTTATCGAATTATTTGTTTGTATAATTATGATGTAGGTATGTTAGTTCTGTGGCTGCTTCAGTAAATCTAAGGAGACTATAAAAAATACCAGAAAAAAAGAAGCACACGACAAACTTGTAGATGGACTGAAAGAAACAAATCCTACACCAAAGTGCCAACTTGATGTATCAAAGGAGTACTGGAGTAAAAAGAATAGCTTTCTATGAGATGATTTATGACAGATTAATTTTGATAGTGAATATTTATCCGAGTTCAAGATAGCAAGTAAACTTGGAGAAATAAATACTCACGTTCAGACTCAAGCTCAGACTCAGATTCAAGATCAGACTCAAGCTCAGACTCACATTTAAAAAGAAGTAAGATGTTTGTGGTCACCCAACATCCAAATGAAAACCGGTCTCTATTTCTGTGTAAATTCTACTGAAGCCACTGAAGGGAACCTTTCTGATTAATGTTGGAAGTGTTCATTCTAGTGTTAATTATTGTCTATGGCCTTCCTGATAGTGTGTACCTAGAATGTAATACACAACTCAAGTCTTTCTAAATTTCGTGCTCTGCCACACAAGAATGAAGTATTTAATACAAATTAAACATACCTCGCCCCACACCTATTTGACGTAGCTAATGTATTTCACTTGTTTTTGACACGTAAGTGTAACCCCACCCATGCTAACAGGGTGGTGAAGTGGCGAGACGTTTACGGGAGCGCGGAGGCTAATAGTTTTGTACTAATTATAATTCCGTTCCACCCAGCCTTCACATGAATAATGCTTCCTTGTATCAGATCTTGAGGGAAATTCATTTTTCATATTTCACCTGCTATCCACATCCTCTGCTCACACCTAGGCGGACGCTTGGGAAAAATATCAGGAAGCTTGGAGTCTATAATTTTAAATGGCTGAGGCCCCAAGTTTCTTTTCTATCTTGGTGTGAGGTATTTTTCGTCTAGGTGGATATCAGCATATCAACACTCACTTGTGGTAACAACCAATGCGTCTTCTCTTTATCTTTCTTCAGTACAATTGTTCTGCCTCAAAGCTACGTGCCTTACTTTATTCTGCCTTCTAAGTTTCCTTTCCTTGTATTTGTAACTATTATATAATATATAAATATTCCATGTCCATTAGAGAAGTAAAAAAGACTATAGATAGATAGTGATCAGATAATCGAGGTGACATATCAATTTCTCCGTTGTAGTGTTATGATGGCGCGGTATTAACGTTCTGAGAGGATTTCAGGACCCTCCACTCATTGGGAATCGCACCAGGGAACCACATGAGCCTCACCCAGCCTGGGTAAACCCGCAAATACAAACCACACTATGTTCTTACTTGGAAAATTGTATGTATCACGGATGTAAATGGTGTTGCATATTTTAATGTTTACGTATTAACTCATCAGCGTTTTCAATCCCTTGTAACGTTTCACCATCAATCTGGATTGGTTCCCATTACCTTGTTTTTTTCGTATGGCAAATTATGTATGAAATATTAAAATAAAATTATGAAAACGTGATTCATTAAGCATCGAAATGGGAATAAATGTGACATTGTTATTCCGCATGCATTATTTCCTAACCCAGCTCTACATGACTTACGAATACCTCATAGTCCTAATCAAGACCTTATCCAGAATTTTTTTAAGGGGGTTCCAAAAATTAAAATGTTCATGAAATAACGAAGTTTTCGCGGGGTTTTTTCACCTTTTTAAAAAAAGATATTTTTTAGTTAATGAGGAAAAATACATGCACTATGTAAAATTCGAACCAACGGATCCCTATGCTACCTGGTTTACCAGACTAGCGCTTTAACCACTTGACTACCAGTGCATTTTGAATAATGCATGACTACCACTTGAATAATAACGCACTCGGAGAGTGCGTTATTTGAATCAAATTGACGCGGACGGTTATAAGGGAGATAATGTGTTTCTTTGTGTTTTTATATCATAACTTTTAGTGGGTAGCGCAGAATTATAGGACTTTTTTTCCATATCTTTTTAAATATCCTAATATCTTATTTTTGCCTATTATTCCGCCACTGGTCGTTGCTCTCATTAAAGCAGCTACTCATTTTACGAGGTATGAGTTGACCCCGAACACCAGAGCAGAAAAAATCCTGCCCCGCTGGGGATCGAACCCAGGTCACCGTGTGTGCAATGCCTAGCGCGCTAACTCACTCTGCCACGGTGACTTCTTATAAGGGAGATTTTGAGAGTGAGAGAGCTTTCTGGATTGGGACCCAGAACGGCAACCCCAACCTCCCAGCTTGAAGTCACCACTCGGAGTCCGGTTTGACCCTCAGGCACTGAGATCATATAACATAGAGGGAACCCGTTGTATCGAGATTTGCGTCCAAGAGAGACCATCAGCTGATTTCAGAATCAGTGCCGGAGTTGTAGTAATTTTTTCTCTCGCGAAGGGACCGGGTACCTAAACTACCTAATTCTTCTAAAATAATATTTTTACTTTTTTCATACTTACATATTAGTTATTTTTGTCTTTGCTTCTTCTTTTACTTTCATTATTTTCTACTTTTTGTGTAGTAATATAAGTCTTGGTAAGTGACGTGAAAATTAAGGATGTTTCGGTATCCGTCACTGCATGAGGTAAACAGAAAATTCAAATAAATTGAACCAATCAGAAGCCGGGATTTGTTGAAAGAGGGACCATCAGCTGTTCAAAGTTGGACGCATAAATTTGTTCAGTTCGAGATAGGTAAGGTTCCCTCTATGTTATGATCTCAGCGCCCTCAGGTAAGTCTCACGTGAGCCGCAGCAATGTGTGACCTAAATGTTCTCGGTGACGCGTTGCATGCATGTCATGTTTTTGCAGCAGTTGCATTCGCTGGGCGTAACGGGAAATTGTCACAACGTCATGCTCTGTGAATTTATCGATGCTTGTCAAGTTCTCATGATACATTATATGAAATACTAGCAACAAATAAAAGGGAAGTTATGAGTGTAAAGCAACTAAAAAAAAAGTTATCATATTTGTGTTAGTTACTTTTTTTGATATTACAACTTCTCAAACTCGTTTTACTAAATCTACGCTGAACTCAGGACTTGAATCACCGACCTCCTGGTTACAAGTCCGCCGCCTTATCGATCAAGCTACTGAGGTCTGTAAAGCAACTAAGGAAGTGCGTTATCATCATCATCATTATCATAGGGTGGCGTCATCGTGAACGATGGTAGCCTGACATAGGAATGACTCAGCACTTCTACCACTATCTTTACAAGGAGGCTACTCCTTGTTTATAGTCCCCCAGCCAGACTATATCACAACTACCCAAACTAGCTTTACTAAATCTACGCTGAACTCAGGACTTGAAACACCGACCTCCTGGTTACAAGTCCGCCAACTTATCGATCAAGCTACTGAGGTCTGTAAAGCAACTAAAGAAGTGCTTTATCGTCTTTGTAAAAAAAGATAGAGCTGCTATATGGACCAATTTTAAGAACCATATAAAGTTTCTATAATGTACTACCAGCTCACATAGCATGATATGACACACATGAAGCAGGGGGGCTGCCTCTGTTGCTTCTCTGCATATCACAGGGACTGAGAAAAAATGTCGCGTCACTCCACAGGAGCTCCTAGGTGCTGAATATTTGAAATTGTTTCTTCATTACTCTGCTCCTCCCCTAACCGAGGTATTTCCCTTGGAGTGTTTGCTCTCCTCGGCATGATTCCCTCATTTTTCCTCACACTTGTGTCTCTTAATATCTACTCACGCGTCTTTTGTTCTATTGTTTCGCTTTCATCTCTTGCTTTTCTTTTCAGTGCCTTTGACTATTGTGCATGACTTTATTTGCATTTGAGATGACAGTAGAATGAGGGTAGTTCTTTCCTTTGTCTTCAGATCTGTTTATATGAAGTGAACTTTAGAGTCGGTACCTGTAGTTCCGTGGTCACGCTGTCGCGTCGGTCTCGGGTTCGAAACCCAACTGGGGCATGTCAAGTTCTCCCCTCATAATGGATTTTGACCACAAAATAATATTTGTCTTGGGCTTACTGCTGGAATAATAGGAGTAATTTAGTCCGAGCCGGGCAGTATAAATGAGGCGATATTATTATTAATTCACTAATGGTCAATCTGACTGGGGGACTATAAACAGGGAGTAGACCAGCATTGGCTTGGTTCTGGGGACCCTTGTCAATTATTAGCCTCCTTGTAAAGACAGTGGTAGAAGTGCTCAGTCATTCCTCCACTCTCTGGCTACCATCGTTCACGATGACGCCACCTTATGATGAATGGTCAATTCCATTTATGTATGTCGTAGATTTTGTTTTTGTTTTGAAAATCAGCACCTCCCAATCAATTTGATCTGATTGTGCAGAGGCTGAGATTTAGATTTATAAATTATATCTGTTTACGTGGACTTGGTATTTCAGTCCTTCATAATCATGTATTTCACCCACACCCAACTAAGGCTATATAGGTGAGGTCAAAGTGAGTAGCTGGTACGATTTCCAGCTATTGGATGACTAATCCCAAAATAGAATCATTGGACATGGTAGTAGCCTAGACATTCTCTGGGCGTCCATATAATCCTTTCAACACTCTGAGATAAGTGTCTGTGCTGTATGTATTATTATTTAACCGACATTTGGTGTTTAAATTAACATACCTATCCTTATTGTGTCTGCCAAATTTAAGATCTTAATATTCTCTTCGTAAATAAACGAAATGCACAGCCTTTGAGCATTTCGTGTAACAAAGCTACAAGTTTTTCTACTATCATGCATGTTTCGGCTCACGCTCAGAACAAAAGCTCGTTAGCCCATATTGCAATGGTCACTTAATGGCTATGTACGATAGTGTGAGCTAGATTCATAATGAACCTATTATTTTTACAACTCAACTTGCAAGGAAATTCATTTCAAACAGCACGCGAGAAAATGTTAAACTGATGTAAAGTTACTCAGACAGCTCGTATGGGATGTAAAAAAACGAAAGCACTAAATTTACGAAAGAAATTTAGGTTATTTAGGTAAGTTATCTAGAATTTAAAATTACGATGAAATTAATTACTGTCGCTGAGGTTTTTGCTTCTTGTTTTAAACGGGAAAATATTTATGACTCAATCGAACTCAAGTTGATAATTTTGTTAAAATACCATTGTGTCCAATGATGTCCATAGTAAAAACACCAAAACTTAATAACGTACAACTTAGGTTTCTAGACTTTCTAGAACGGTTGATAGCATGAAGGAATTATCAATGGAGAACTCATCATAACGTATGTATAATTGTATAACTTATGAACCGGTCACATAAAATCGGTCATTTTGGTAAGCTGGACACTATGAAAATCACTATAGCCATAATAATATTGTGAAGCTATAATCAGTTTCTTTACGCGATAAGTTTGGGGCATTGCGAGTTCTCCATGACGTATAAGTCTCCAAGTCTCCATGCATGGTTGAGAGTCTTGACACCTAGTAGATGTGCGAGGAAAGGTCAGGTCTAGCCATAGGCAATGTTTGTCATGAACAGTGGTAAGCCCTGTATACTGCAAGGGTAACGGATGGCATAGAGATGGCGGTGTGTGACCGATAGCGTGACAGAGAGAAGTTAGTAATTAGAACAGTAAGGGATCGGGGGATGGTCAAAGGGTAACGAGGTCAAAGACGTACTGGGCTCTTGTTGCCCTCCCGTCTGGACACCCCTGGCTTTCCATATTATCGTCTCGTACCTTTGGCATTATTATGGACTAGGGGAAATCGCTTTGAAGTTCTTTTTGAATTTCTCGACTAACGTAGTTTTCTAAGGTGTGGCTATTACCTGTAATAGCTCGAACATACCTTTAGTTACTGTAGGAGTAAGAGAGTTTAGACGGCTTTGACAGATGAGTGCTGGGTGAGAGAGGATAGTTTAGAAAGCTTGTGGTTAGGGAGGAAACTTTGAAGAATTCAGTAGACAGAGAGTGAAGTAATTTGAATGTGTTGTTAAATGCAAAGAAGGAGGTGTTTTGGTGTGCTTGGCGATTTTTTATCTAACCAGGCATACATAATTTCATATTTTCATTCAGAGCGGCAAACCTTTAGCGAAACTTCACTGTACCTATTACTTACAAATTTGATAGTGTCAATTGCTAGTGCATAAGAAAGCTCTACGCGAAAGAGATTCTTAATACGTGCATTGATAATTTTTTTGATACTTTCCGAGTTATGAAATTAATATAAATCATGCTTAGGTTGGGATGCGAACTCACATATCCCAACATTACCTGACAGTAACTTAAGGATCGAATTTTAAAACAGGATTGAATTTAAGATAACCCTGACTGTCCCTCAAGTCATAGTGATTGTTTGAAAACCCTACTTGAGGGAGGTTCTGGCTTCTCTTAAATCTTATCTTTTATTTAATTTTTAGTCTTAAACCAACTAACTAACTTAGTCTTCCAATGCATGATGTAGTGTATAAATAATCAGTATAATGCCTAAATCTATTCATTTAAGCACTGTACATATTCATAACTATAACAATTTAGCATATATTGGAAAACCATCAAGTTATACATTATTTCCTGCACCTGATGTTTCTGTTCGGCCATTTCACCCTAATGAGTTTCCTCTCTGATAGAATATACCTATTAAGCGCTTCGCCCCGCCAAGTCCAAAAGTACGAAGAGCTAGCTTTCCAGAATATTAAACGCCACTTCTTATTGAATATTAAGTGCCGTTTTCATATTGACATCATTTTATTTTTGTTTGATCTTGGCCTACCAACATAGAAAATATCAAAATAGCTGGACCGATTTTTATGATTGTGAAGGGTCATTTGTGTTTTTATTACAGATTAGTCAGATTACAGTTACAGTTGATCAGATATACTCGAGTGACTAGAGTCAAAGAGATTGTGAAACAAATATAGGATGAATACTCTTCTCAGAGGAGCTTTAAGAACTGTCCCACAACTCGGGCTATAGTGCGCTGTGATTGGTTGAAACTCCGACTTGAGGGCGTGTCTGACTTATCTTAACTTTAATCTGTTTCATAATTTGGCTCTAAGTGGTTACAATTCACTGGAAAATAATGGGAATACAAGGCGGCACCCAAATATGATTATGGAGAAAAAAAACTGTCGAAAATTGTGAGAAACTTTTATAGCGCGATGAAGTAATTTTGGGAAATATAATATCCTAATGAAATGGACACGCTATCAAAAGAAAAATGTTTTAGACATTCACAATGATGATAATAATATCTGACAGGGGTAAATTATATTCGTTTTAGCTTCTGTGTAACTACCACCTGAGTCTTGTACATATTTTATGCTTGGAAAATTAAAACATTCCTCCCCTGAGGCGCAAGGGTTTGAGAAAAACTCCTCTGCGAGATTCCACTGAGGATATTCAAGCATGCCGCATTCAAAATACAAAAATACTGTCTGGAGTACTCTGGAGCTCGTCTTGTTCTGAAGCTTTCTATAGTAATTGGCATTACCCTGCGTTTTAACTTATAATAAAATAGTGAAGGCTTGTTCCAGTCTTGCATAAATGCATATTATATTTTGCCCGAGTGAAATCCCGAATTCACATTTCAAATGATAATAATAATATCGCCTTATTTATATTGCCCGATTAGGACTATTAAGTCCCATTATTCCAGCAGTGCGCGCAAAACGTATTATAATGTGGCAAAAATCCCAAATGGGAGAAAGACTTTTCGTGTCCCGGCTGGGTATCGAACCCGCGAACTCTGGAACCTCTGTATTCACAGAGTGTGCCGCCTTTACCACTGAGGTATTGGTTCCGATTTGTACCGGAATGATTTTGAACCATCGTGTTCCGTAGTCGTTACTCATACCAATATCTTACTCTTTGTGAAAGGGTTTAAAAGAGATACATAACTTCTATTTCGTGAAAGTGTTTTCAAAAAAATATATTTGTGTTAATCACTATCGTGGTGTCACAATTACTCAAAGTCAGATGGTTATATGTCTGCCGTTTTATCGATCAAGCTACTGAGATTGGACAACTCTTATCGATCAAGCTACTGAGGTCGGACAACACTCTTGGTGAAAATGTTATGAAGAGTTACAATACTTTCTTACTTCGGTTTTGGAATCTTTAAACACAAAAGTATCTTGTGTGTAAACGTATCTTGTTACCAAATAATCTTTTTATATATTTTTGTCGGCTCTAGGAGACGAACTCAAGACCTTTGTTTGGCAAGCAGCCGCCACCACCCGTCTACTGTTTACTAGGTATGTCTTCATGAGTAGTGAGATGACTCTCTTCTTACAATTCATCATACCTTCTCGCAATCAGCTAGGTCATGAGGAAGCAAGAAAATAAAAGCTCATTGCTCCAGATTTTTTTCGTATTCAGGGGAGTCTCGAAGTAATTTAGCATCCAGGATGAAATCATGTCGTAGAAATGTACTCCGGGCTGTTCTTGTGATGGCGAGTAGAGTTTTCATACGGAATGGGGCTCTTTTTTCTTCTCTGGAGAGAGGTTGAGGATACTTGACCCGGATTAGAAATCTCAGTGAAGACTTTACCTTCCACACTAAAATGTTGCATTCACCCCGCTGCACAACTCTATTTATTTTGTATAGTATAGTATGGCGGCAAACTTTTGCTACACACTTTAGAATAGAGCTTTTTTAATTGTTAGTTGTCTTTATTCAGAACGCTCCAAAACTTATCAAAAATAGCTTTCTTTATTAATATTACCTGGTTGCAGTGTTTTCAGTGAAACCCTTACAATCAAAACTGGGACCTGATTAGATCTATTGTGACCAGTTGATTCTATTTAATTTTAACGTCCTGATTGAGATAGATAGTCAGGACGTGGGTTTTACCCTCAATGCGCTGAGAATCGTACCAGTTACCCACATTACCCTCACCCAGCCTGGGTAGGCCCGGAAATACCAGCCTCACGTGTTTGGAGGGAACAGAATTTTCTTCGAAAAGTCTGCTCTAACCGGGGATCGAACTCGGGACTTCTCGAACACGGACAGTTGTCTCAACCGTCACGCCATGGAGACCGAAAATAGCTTTCTTTTCAAATAATTCCAGATGAATCTTTTTTTCTATCAGAATCATCAGGGTTTAGTTAAGTACTGAGGAACTTGAAAGAGGCCTCTCTGTAAGTTGTTTGAATCAAATCTCTGATTTTTAATATACAATATTTTACAGGACAGGGAACTTCATTTTATTCTAGCCCATGTAAGTCACTACTAAATGCTTTGAGGTTATGACCATGGACTTTTTGATATTTTGTTTGTCACACAACCAATCGAAATTATGTGGGACGGTCATTTTGGTATACTTACCCATCATATAAAATTAATCTTGTATGAAGTTACTGATGGGGGTGATGTTACAAATCAAGATGGCGATAATAATCATGATAGCGATAATAATCTTATCATGATGACGATAGTAATAAATTATGATGACGATAATAATCATGATGGCGATAATAATCATGTTTCGTACGTGAAAAGTTTAATTAAGGAAGGGAATTTATTTTTGAGAGCTAGTTTCTACCAATATGAGTTAAAGCATTTTTTCTCTTTTCTTATATTATTTAGAAGAAACTCGTGCTTTCATATTTTTGAACCAAGGTAATATTTCTCTCTTGTAGTCGTACTCATCCATCATCGTTTCTATTCTAGTCCAACCCTATGCAGACAGGGAATAGACTGAATAGCCCGTCATTTCATTCATCACACGCCATGGTCCCATCAGTATATTCTTCACATTCTTTTCAAAATTTAGAGACAGTCAAGTCTTTATGTTTCCTTTTAATTGTTTGGAAGGAAATAAATAACAAGAAGAATAATATTTTTAAGTTATAACAGAGCTTGTGCCGTATCTTACCGAATTTATAATGCGTTAAGTAAAGCAAGTTCTACTCGTGCACATAATATAATAATAATATATAATATCGCCTTATTTATACTGCCCGATTAAGACTATTAAAATCCCATTATTCCAGCAGTAAGCCCAAGACGTATTATTATGTGGTAAAAATCCCAAGTGGAAGGATAACTTGTCATGTCCCGGCTGGGTTTCGAACCCACGACATCTGGGAACTCTGGATTCACAGAGTGCCGCCTTTACCACTGAGCTACCGGGACAGACTAATATAGGTACTTTTTACTTTCCTTATCCTATATTAAGGAAAGTATTGTTCGTTTTTTCTTGTGTTTTACGTCCCTTTCAATAGTTTGATCATCTCGAGACGGGGGTGTTACCCTCCATTCGCAGGAAACTCACAAACCTGCTACCCACATTTACCTCACCCAGCTTGGGTTCGGGCAGAGTGCCAGCATTACGAAGTCTTCACCTCGCTGGACGTTGCTTAACTTCGGTGATCCTACGACAGTCGGTTCAACGCGCCATCGAAGCTGGCTTAGGTACTTTCTGTGTGGGTAATCATAAAATTAATTACTTCAAATATAAATTTCCTGCTTGCAAAAGTCCTGTTAATCCAGGTTCAACGTTAATCCATGTAAGTACTTATTTTTCAAAACAAAAACGACTATAGAAATCCTGCTTAAGCAAATAAGCGTGAACTTATCAATCATCCTCATGGTCTCATGATATCAGGAAGCTCACTATTGCAGACACAATCGCATTTCCTGTCTCAAAGATATGACTCGTATACCGTTTTCCTAATAATTTTAAATCTCTAGAGACGATCCATTGATGCCTCTATCCCAGGTGTGAGCGAGGAAGAGAGCAATGCTGTCGACGGTATAAGAGGCTTAATATTGCTTTCCAGTGGGGGAAACAGCGCATGACTCAGGATATACAAGTATCGTTTTAACCAGATCGATATGAACCCCCCGCCCCACCTCCCACAGTTGCCCAGGCTAGGCAGCTCAACCCCCCTAACTTCCTCTCCTATCTTTCCTCCCCTGCACCTCCATTCCTCCGTCTCTTTACTATTTTATCTTCCTCTCACCTTCCTCAAGCTCTCCCACCTACTTGTCTGAACCTTCCTGCATGGAATCCCTCTCCTCCATCACGCTCAATTCCTCCTCCACCTTTTGTTGTCATGCCTCCACATACTCAATCTTCCTTTGTTCGTGTTTTCCTTCTTTTCGCCTCCGTAAAACATTATTCCCTCCACTCACCTCCGTCACTTCTCCTGTTTTCACCTGCCTCGACTCTCCCTCCCCTTATCTCTAGCACCGTGGATGATGTTTTCCAGTTCCTTTGCACGTCCTTCTTTTACGTGATTTTTCCCTCCCTTCCCTTTCTCTCTCTCTTGCTCGCTCTATCTCTGTTCCGTCTCGCTTAATGCTTTTCTTCATTTAACTGAATTTGCTATTTATACCCACCATTTGCTTTTCTCATATCGTCTTCAAGTAATTTACCATGTTTCTTTTTGGAATTTTATACCAACCAATTTATCAATTACTACCTCCCTTCTCGTAAATACATAATGGACTTGCTAGAGAACTATAAACAGAGAACAGTCTAGCCAACCCTATTCAGCCAAGCTTGCTTGCAGGTTTTCCCATGTCTTTAATGGCTTATGAGGAAAAAGTCCACAAGTTTTCACGATGCCAATTGTTGGTCACACTTCGAAATATGTGGTTTAGAACCAGCCAACTTTTTAACTGCAGTTGGCTGGAGATCTGGAGAAGTAATATTAGGATTTACCTTCGCTTTAAAACTTGATCAGGCCTATAGTATGATGGACATATAATGTTATATTCTCTTGGTACGTCCTAAAACATGTAGTGAGCTCTCGGTCCCTCCCTTCTATCATTGGAAGACAGGATCTCCTACTTTTTATTTATGTGCAATAATGATCGGAATATTGTCGACGGAAGTAGTGCCTACAGTGCCTACACCTAGGCTCTGCCTTCCATTAACAAAATTAATTTTCTGTTTTCCTCCCTTGGCCCCCGCTGGCATTAGATAACTCTTTTTATAAATTGACATTATCGTGTCTGGGTCGTTTCAAGCCTTGTCAAGTTTAGCCTGACAGATTGGACACTCCAGTTTTAATTTAAGTTGTTCAAGAGAAACTTTGACTTTTATCCGACGTGATATGATCAATGACCATGTAGCTGAAAGTGACGTAAAATAAAGAGACACTAGTTTGTAATAAATAAAACCAATTGGTTTGATACAATTTTCCATAGGATTTTCTACGTTCTTATAGGTATTCTAATTACTTCCGAGAAATTTCTAATATTAAAAATCGGAAGTATTGAGTTCGTTTTTGTAAAAAATAATATTTTTGTTTGCTCCGATTTCAATTTTCCAATGCGATTTTATATTTCTGGACGTTTCATATCCTCTTGAGCAACTTTGGTTTTGTGTCTGTCTGTATGTTGAAAATATTCCTTGTAACGCGCAAATCTTGGGAACTACAGAATGAATTTTGTACACATATAGGAGACGTTCTGTATATGGTCCCATTTTAAATTCATCAACTTCGCACTAGCGGTTCTTGGTGATAGAGACCATGCGCCTGACCACCACTAACTTTTTACTTAATCGCTTATATCTCGTGAACGGTACACCCGATTTTGTGTGTATATGCGTATTAGCGTTTTACATTGTGCATTCATAATGATTATTTAATAAATTTTAATAAAGTTAAAAAAATAAGGTCTATGACTTGCCGGTACAGAATTTTTTGTAGAATCTAGAATGTAGGAAAAATAGTATTCTACCATTTAAAACAAATTTGAAGAAAATCGGTTAAAGCGGTGATTTAGTATAAAATCTCAAAATTGCCAAGTGTATACAATGTGAAACAATCACGAAGAAGTATTGTATCCAAAATTGGCAGTGTTTTTTTTCTTTCGTCCAAAAAATCTATTCCATTAGAAAAAGCAAAATTTAATTGTATGAAAGAGTTGCTATAAATTTATTGAATTATTGCATTGAAAATAATTGGGCTTTAAAACCAGGGACATCGCAGATGTGAGTTCACACACTCACTTCTGCACCAAGAGGTGAGGAAAAAACAAAGGCCCAGAATAATAAAAGTTTAGTCAAAATTTTGTTCATAGTTGTTTATGAATTAGAAACGAAATATTCCTGGAATTGTGAATCCAACATTTATTTTTTTCTGAGAAGCTATAAACCAAAATCTTTTCTTTTGCCCTCATAAAGAAAATTCAAGTTCCCAAACTTTGAATTTGATTGTTTGAATGTGGAAATGGGTAGAAAGTCTGGAGGCATTTCGAAAGTTTCGTGAAAACAAGTCAACAATACAGAGTGCAGGACTGGACTTGACATGGATGCTTATCAAGGCCTTTGCCCGCATAAAATAATTGACAGGGTGGGAGAAAGAAGAAAGCAACTAATACATTTCATCATATGCCCAGATACAATGGCCCTAAAAAAATCAACTAGCGTAATATACAAATACATATAGGATTCGAGTAATTTTGATGGAATCAGGGTGTATTCTAATGCGTATGCTGGGTCCACCCAGGTGCAACATGCAACACGTGTGGTAATTGGAACACTGTTGCAGCAACGTGTTGCAGTTCGTGTTTGTCAGTGATCCATTCTGTTTTAATTCAGTAGTAATTCAGGTGCTGTCCACACATGTGCAACATAGTAGCAACAAAGATCAAAGATGTTCGGTAGAAAACCGAAACCCTCATGGATAATTTTTGAACATTCATGTTCGTGTTCAGAAGCCGTCCACACAGAGTGAATTCATGTTGCAGCAACATGTTGCATGTTGCACCTGTGTGGACCCAGCATTACTGAAAAGATCCGCATCATGAATTTTTTTCGATTTGAAAGTGATATTTTCCTAAACTGTATCAATCTAAATATGTAACTTCTCCCGCTCCACCCTGTATAACTGTATTACCCTCTATTTCTTTTCGCTATTATTTCTAGCTATATTATGAAAGCAATTCAGTTCGAGCCATATTATTACAGCAATTTAGGTCTAACTCCATTACCTGTCTTATTTAGGCCAAGCCAAATTTGATTTCACCCCCGCAAGAACCACTATAAACTTTCAGCTATTATTCTCAGCTCTTAGTGTGGAATAGTTTCTCTTGCACCTCTTCTCCTTTTCATTCTCTAATATCTCTCTCCCTCCTCTTTCTCTCTCTCCTTCCCTCCTTTCTCTCCCTCTCTCTCTTTCCCTCCTTTATCTCCCTCTCCCTCCTTTCCCTCTCTCTCCTTCCCTCCTTTCCCTCTCTCTCCCTCCCTATCGGTCCACCTCCTCTCTCTCTCCTTCTCCGACCTCCCCCTCTCTCTTTCACTTACCCCTCTCTCCTCCTCCTCTCTCTCTCTCTCTTTCTCTCTCTCTCCGTCCTCTGTCCTCCTCCTCCTCCCCCTCCCCCTCTCTCTTTTACCTCTCTCCCTCCACCTCTCTTTTTTATCTCTCTCTCTCTCTTCCTCTTCCTCCCCCTCTCTCTTTAGCTCTCTCTCTCCCTCCCTCTCTTCATCTGCTCTCCCTTCCTATTTCTCTGCTCTGTCTGTCAAATAAAATGGTGCTAATTATTGTTCCGAAGACATGCAAGCTTTTCCTCCTTTCATTTATAGCTTTTCTCCCTCGCTTCTTTCCTTTTTCTTTCTCTCTTTCTCTGCTTTCCTTTTTCTTTCTCTGCTTTCCTTTTCTCTCTCTCTCTCTCTCTCTCTCTCTCTCTCTCCCTCCCTCCCTCCTCTTCTCTCCAGTTTCTCTCTCTCTCTCTTCTTCACTTTGTTCAGCACGATATACATTTCCAATGTTATCTATTTATTTAAGTACCTATACATGTATTTGTTGAGCAAAAGTTACCCATACCAAATGAACTGTCCCATCGTTCTTTTTTTTAAAAAAATTGACAGTCTATCTACCTATTTCCTTTGAGGGAGAGGAGGGAAGGAGAGAGGGGTAAGTGGGAGAGAGAGGGGGAGGACGGAGAAGGAGAAAGAGAGGAAGACGACTGAGAGGGAGTAAGGGAGGGAGAGGGAAAGGAGGTCTATCTACATACTTAACTACTCGCATATGTATTTTTAATGTCAAATGTTGAAGTCCTCCATATTAATTGCTTTGACATGACACAATAATAATAATAATAATCATCTCACTGACGCGATTCTCCAGTGCTTCGTGTTATAACGACTCCCCTCTTCCTGTTGTTTTGGCCGAGCGCTCTGTAAACTTTAGTCGGTGCGGTCAAACTGTAAGAATCCCGGGAGATATGAAAGGGGATATAAAGTTTCATGAATCTGGCAGCAAGATAAGTACCTATCTTTCTTTTCTTTTTCAAGTACGCAAGTTATTGCGAGGTTTTCACGGAGGGAAAGGAAAACCAGCGAAGGTGAACTTTCTGAGCGTTTCCATTTTACTTTCCCAAACTTGTAGAGAAGGGAAGCAATGCAGTAAGGTGAGATTTCTGATATCCAGTGTAGTACCAGAGCCTATTTTACGTTAGTTTCAGACCGAATCTAAAGTTTTAGTCATTGTCTGCGCACGTGTGTAATTGTGTATGTTGTATACGTGCGTGTGGTGTATGTAATTTATATGTGTGTTTGTGACTGTGTGTAGGGTATGTGTGTGTGTCTCTCTCTCTCTCTCTCTCCTCTCTCTCTCTCTCTCTCTCTCTCTCTCTCTGTAGGGTGTGTGTGTGTAGGGTATGTATGTGTGTGTCTCTCTCTCTCTCTCTCTCTGTGTAGGGTGTGTGTGTGTCTCTCTCTGTGTGTGTGTAGGGTATGTATGTGTGTGTGTGTGTGTGTCTCTCTCTCTCTCTGTGTAGGGTGTGTGTATGTGTCTCTCTCTCTCTGTGTGTGTAGGGTGTGTGTATGTGTCTCTCTCTCTCTGTGTGTGTAGGGTGTGTGTATGTGTCTCTCTCTCTCTGTGTGTGTAGGGTGTGTGTGTGTGTGTCTCTCTCTCTCTCTCTCTCTCTCTCCTCTCTCTCTCTCTCTCTGTGTAGGGTGTGTGTGTGTAGAGTATGTGTGTGTGTAGGGTGTGTGTGTGTGTGTGTGTGTGTGTGTGTGTGTGTGTGTGTCTCTCTCTCTCTCTCTCTGTGTGTGTGTGTGTGTGTGTAGGGTATGTATGTGTGTATCTCTCTCTCTCTCTCTGTAGGGTGTGTGTGTGTATGTGTGTGTGTGTACGTAAGGTGTGTGTGTGTATGTGTCCGATGGTCTGACGACACCGACGAGAGCATGCACCGGTTAGTATAAGCTAAAGATAAACGGATTATCGATTCTCATCTTGTATTATGAACAAGGTTCACTATTAACCCCATTTCTATTAACCCCCTCATTCTCCACATCCCTCTCAGCACATCCGTTCTCCAGTAATGTCCAATGTCCAGCCACATCCCATATCTCCTGGGAGTCACTCGTCCACTCGTCCTCCATGTTCTGCCCGGGTGCAATTTTCCATCAGGACCTGGTGACGCGATGTCTGGTTTCCATCAGACTCTCCCTCCTCTCCACCCTCTCTCCCCTACCCCTCCCTATGTATATTTATTTATTTATCTATTTTCTCTCTCACTTTTGTCTCTTTAGTCCCCCCCCCCCCCCACCTTCGCTTTTTTCCCTTCTCTACACATTTGTCCATCTCCCGCTCTCTTCTCTTTCTACTGTTTCTCTTTCTTTCCTTCTTATTTTTCCCTTCTTACTTCCTCTCTCTTACAATTCTACTTCATCTCTTTCTCTCCCTCTCCCTCTCTCTCTTCCTTCCCTTCTTACTTCCTCTCTCTTACAGTTCAACTTTCTCTCCCTCTCCTCTCTCTTTCTTCCCTTCTTTTTTTTTCCCGTCTTATTTCCTCTCTCTAACATTTCTACTTCCTCTCTTTTTCTCCCTCTTTCTCTTCCTTTCTTTCTTACTTCCTCTCTCTAGCAATTATACTCTCTCTCCCTCTCCCCTCTCTATTTCTTCCCTTCTTATTTTTCCCGTCTTATTCCCTCTCTCTTACAATTCCACTTTCTCTCTTTTTCTCCCTTTCTCTCTCTTCCTTCTCTTCTTAATTCCTCTCTCTTTCTTACCTTCTTTTTTCCTCTCTCTTACAATTCTACTCTCTCTCTCCCTCTCCCCTCTCTCTTTCTTCCCTTCTTATTTTCCCCTCTTACTTCCTCTCTCTTACAATTCTTACTTCCTCTCTTCCTCTACCTCTCTCTCTCTCTTTCTTCCTCTCTCTTATAATTCTTATTCCTCTCGGGTTTACCCCGGTTCGTCATCAGTTTGTGGCTTGTGAAGTGTTGACAAGGAAATGCAATTACGTTTCCGACTGTTCTCGACACCACTATACCACGTGGTGAGGAGGACAGGGAGGGGGATGGGTCTCGGGGTCCAAAGGTCTTGGAGAGCAAAGGCGTCCGTCCGTTTATGAAATATGAGAGTCTCATAGCCATATTTATTAACATAGAATTTTGAATGAGCTACGTCGCAAGCAAGGTAAAGTTAAGTTAAAAAAAGTTATCATATTTGTGTTATTCACTTTTGTGATATCACAACTACTCAAACTTTACTAAATCTACGCTGAAACCGGGACTTGAACCACCGACCTCCAGGTTACAAGTCCGCTGCCTTATCGATCAAGCCACTGAGGTCAAGCAAGGTATTTACCAAATATGTAAAAGGAATTCTTGCTCAAGACATTGCTCAGATGGGGCTTTCTGTTCATAAATACTGCTGTCAGTGTTGTATTAAGACCTTGATATGTACTTAGCGGAACTTTTAACAATGATGATTATTGAGAACCGAATAAATTTATTATTATTATTATTGATATAATATTGCAAAGAAAAATTGCAAGTGAAACGACGCGACGCACGAGGCGACGTCGCCGCGTCGCCAGCGTGACGCATAAGTTTTCTGTGATGGCAAGATGTAAGTATTTCTTATTTTCTTATCAACCGACCTCAGTAGCTTGATCGAGAAGGCGGCGGACTTCTAACCTGGAGGTCCGTGGTTGAAGTCCCGGTTTCAGCTGTAGATTTAGTAAAGCGGATATCACGAAAGTGATATTATCACAACGTCTGAATACTTACTTTACTTTCCGTGTCCATGAGTGTTATCATAGTGGTGGAAGGGTTGATGGGGTATTAACCCCTGTGGACGCCAAGAAGCTATTTTCTGGGCTCCTTCTGTGTCCTCTGCGTGGTGTATTGTGTGGTGTTTAAGTAGATAAAATTCACTCGCGAAAACATTCTTAAATTTTGATGTTGTCTGCTTTAAAACTGGCTGGTTATAATTATTATTCCGTCTGAATAAGGCTGGTATTTCTCTCTTTTTTTTGGAAGGGGAATATGAAATATATAATTTATAATTAATCAACAGACTGACATCATTATGAAGAAGAAATAATAGTATACATATTAACAGTAGATCACTGGTAATCCAGCTCCATTTTCATAAGGAGTCTACCTTACAGTTTTTCTTGTACCTACCTCTGAGTCTAAGAGAGACAGCCCGATTTCTAATTCCTCCCAGATATTGCTAGAGCTAAGTTGAGTATGAGTGGGTTCGTGTGACAAAGCTAGAAGTTCAGAATTCCGAATTAAATTTCTTATTTGAAAAAAGTAAAGAAATGTTGAAGTTTTCCCATGTAGTGTCGAACCCCGGGGGAGTATAGTTTTCGCAAGCTGTATTTCAAAAGACTGTGTTGAGCACATTGAATTGAAAATCTGATAATGTGTATTGAAATTGAAATTTTGACATGCATGATGAATATTAATTCACTATGAAAATTCACCTTTGGGAATGAATAAAACAGTAAATAAAGTACTTATCAGTTAATAAAGTACTTATAAGAATGAATTATTTGTGAGGAAGAAAGAGTGTCTTCACAATATTATTGTAGCTAGCACAGCATTACAAATTACATTACAAAGAGAAGAGACTACATCACTTTTCAAAATTCTTAACTTAATTTTGATTTTACTCTGGTTCTGAAGCTGCCTCTGGTTGTAACTCACACAAGTAACTTTTCATTTTTCTTGACTCATATAAGTAACTTATGATTTTTAGAAATCACAAAGTAGAATTTTTTACTCAGCTGGGATCAAACCCAGGTCACCGTACGTACAAGCCTAGTGAGCTAATCCACTCTACCATGATGACTATTAATAAATTGAAATAGACATTTTTGGTTATGTATTTTAATATATTGCGAGTAACTCTATTGAAATGCAAAATATTGCATGTAAATAATTTTGAATTTTAACCATCTGATATGGTGAATCTTTTTTAGGTGTTTGGATTTCTCACTCTCTCTCTCTCTCTCTCTCTCTCTCACTCACTCACACTCTCTCTTACTTCATACTAAATTGTCGCTTACCTTACAGTTTGCAAGAAAAAGCCAATGACACCTGATGTAAAATGCTTTCTATATACGACACTGATGAGTGGATGATAGTTTGTCGATATTTCAGTGTATGGCACCAGCCTGTACTACTCCTCGACTCTGTCGCCTCAGCTTTATGAACGTTCTATTTCTGTTCCTCGATGTGAAAAAGTACAAGAAATTTCGATTGTTCTGAACACGAATGTTTGTCACATGGGTTTCTTCAGTTTCTTCCATCGACGGATTGCTAAATTATTTCTAGTACAACTTCTCACTTTTCTGATTATACTGATTTGATTTGACCTCCTCATTCTGATTGGGCCCCCACTGTACGGCAAACGCTTAGGTGCGAATTATGAAATAGGATGAGATTAATCTTTTAAAAATAGGAATTTCAACCCACCGCAGCGCATTTCTATTGGCTGTTAAGTGAAAGAGGCTTAGGGCGGAATTAATAGACGTTTTTGTAATACCTCTGTGGCGCTAAGTCACGGATTGCGTACTGTGTAAGATAGGGAAAAGTCGACACTTACCAACTACTTAAGTTATTAATGTTGTCTATT
>CM044959.1:26642823-26676169 GCA_024516035.1 Bactericera cockerelli | reverse complement strand
TACAATGGTACATATTAAAATTGTTCAGTTTTTGTAAAAGAAGGCATTTTTTTTTTAATAAGGGAAATGTAGTTGGAACTTTAAACAACAGACTTTCAGATCTTTTTCTCAAGTTTAGATTTTTAAGAGGTAGGTATATTTTCCAGAGAGATTGGCCATGCCTCAGTCACGCGCAATGCCCGCCTTGACCTTCTTTACATTATTTTCAATAAAGTCATTCAAATTTTTACACATGTTCATAAGTTACTTGTAAAATAAATAGACAATACTTTTTCAAACATTCTTTTTAGAGATCAATTTTATTGGATGAATCATTTCTCCTTTTAATATCTCTATTCTCAGTATAAATTTAAAACACAAGTAATAATTTCAGGAAAGACACTTCCCTATATATTTTCTCCTCCTCTTTTCAACATATTATCTTATCTCACTTCTTTGTTGTGTAAAGCTCCCTCCTCAAGTGAAAAATCTGCAAATCTGAGCGTTCCTCAGAAAAATTGAAAAACACAACTGAGTAATATCATCAGTATTTACCATTGCACATTGCATATGCATATAAAATTCAGGCGCACATAAATTTACCTTCTAACGAACCTATCATAACATTCTTGTAGTTTTCGAATGATGTATGAATTTGTAATCTATGATTTTTTGTTATTAATTGACTAGTAAGTCTAACCCGATGAGCTTTGTATGAGAGATTCGATTCCCGGTTTTTGAACTACATAATACAATTAATTGTTCCTTGTGAAAGTGAGAGTAAGCGAAGTGGAAATGGTATACAGGGTGTCCCACCAAACTTGGACACCTCAAATTACTTGGCCCCTGAAAGAGTTTTTGAAAAATAAAAAATCCTAGGGTACATGGTCTAATTATGCGGTTTCAGTCATGAAATTTTTTTTATACAGGGTGGTTCATAAGTCAGAAATTGAGGTGTCAACTTTCGATTTTTAAATGGATCGACCTGAATTTTATTTGATAATTTTACTTCTAAATGGTTCCTGAGTAATTTTTTTTAAAAAAAATTTACATACAGGGTGGTTTTTTTTCGACCAATTTTTTTTCTAAATCTCGAATAACTCAAGTTTGTTTAATTTTTTCGATAACAAGAATAGAGAGTGTTTGTGTAATGAAAACACGCACTTTCAAATGGCATCAAATTTTTTTATACAGGGTGGTTCACAAGTGAAATAATGACTTGATTTTTTTTAAAACTGACTTTTTTTATTTTTTTATTTTAGATTAATAATTCTAACCTAATTTTACACATTTTTTGTTAGTCATATCGAAAAACAAAACTAAAGTAATGTACAGGGTGAAACATAATTTTTTTGTGACACCCTGTATATGGGCAGTCAAAGAGACGTAAAATTAAATATAAAAACTAAATGTGCAAGAAAAACTTTGATTTTTAATGATATAAAAAAGTTATGGTGTTTTAACTAATATTGTCGCATGGACCACCTGTAGATATTCTCTTAAACTATCATGTGGGTACTCGAGGTTGTATAAAATTCAACGAAGACTTCGAATCGTGGGGAAAAACAAGTAAAAAACACGAATTTTGAAGCCATTTTCAATTTGGTGTACACACTGAATGATTTTAAAACTAGAATTAAAAAGTAGGTAGGTGTAGACACAAAATTGAAAATGGCTTTTTGAATTCATTTTTTTCTTTCACATTTGGACTCCTCGTTGAATTTTAGACAATTTCGACTACCCATATGATGTTTTAAGAAAATATCTACAGGGTGGTCCATGCGACAATATTAGTTAAAACACCATAACTTTTTTATATCATTAAAAATCAAAGTTTTTCTTGCACATTTAGTTTTTATATTTAATTTTACGTCTCTTTGACTGCCCATATACAGGGTGTCACAAAAAAATTATGTCTCACCCTGTACAACACTTTAGTTTTGTTTTTCGATATGACTAACAAAGAACGTGTAAAATTAGGTTAGAATTATTAGTCTAAAATAAAAAATAAAAAAAAATCAGTTTTAAAAAAAATCAAGTCATTATTTCACGTGTGAACCACCCTGTATGAAAAAATTTGATGCCAATTGAAAGTGCGTGTTTTCATTACACAAACACTCTCTATTCTTGTTATCGAAAAAATTAAACAAACTTGAGTTATTCGAGATTTAGAAAAAAAATTGGTCGAAAAAAAACCACCCTGTATGTAAAATTTTTGTTTAAAAAAATACTCAGGAACCATTTAGAAGTAAAATTATCAAATAAAATTCAGGTCGATCCATTTAAAAATCGAAAGTTGACACCTCAATTTCTGACTTATGAACCACCCTGTATAAAAAAAATTTCATGACTGAAACCGCATAATTAGACCATGTACCCTAGGATTTTTTATTTTTCAAAAACTCTTTCAGGGGCCGAGTAATTTGAGGTGTCCAAGTTTGGTGGGACACCCTGTATAAGAGAGGAATGGATGTTTTTTTCTTTCGAGGAAAACAAATCTTATAACCTGCAGGCAGCTACTCTGGCATAAAATTTTATTTTCTACGTTACTTTGTTGTACATTTAATACGCGGATTTTCTGTTATGCCCATAAGAAAAAGAAGAGGATGAACAGAAGAGTTATCTTAGTATGCTCGCAACACTGAGCTGTCTCTCTTCATACCTGGGAGAAGGACTTAAAAAAATGATTTTTATTTTGTTATTTTTGCATTTTGTTTTGAAAAATATTTTCTTTAAAAAAATCAGCCGAGCTAGAGAGCGAAATACAATTCCAGGAATTGAACCATCTTTCTGCAAGTTGCTTGAAGTTCGAATCTTGCCATAAACTTTTTCTACCACTTAGTATCTCAATTATTGATTTTACTTTCGGCGTTACTTAACTTCTGTGTCACCATAACACGAAACATACTTTGAAACGAGACGATGCTGTGTGAACTATGAACTCAGAATGAATTTGAATGAGTACACGTATGTCTAGTCTAATCCAAACACTGTTGATTTATTGTTCGCATTGGAGGTTAGGTTATGTACTGAATTGGCGAGTTTTCATTTCAATATAGATACATATGTATATACAGAATGTATTGTTAATTACTAAATATAAATAAACACCTACTTCTTTTTTCTCTTCTAGGAGCTATTTTCATTATCAGCCGTTACATGTACAGATTGTACAAATGTACAGGGTGGAATTGATAAATTTAAAACATTTATTTTAGCTTTGACTTCTTGACATCTTGACCTCAGTCTCAGGGTAGCAGTTGAGCTTATTCAGTAGTCTATTTATTTTGATAATGGGCAGTTTTCTATGTTCTGATGATAAATCCTCCGACCTTCATGCAACCTGGTAGTTCTCTGAATTCAAGGACATATTTGGCAAATCCAAGTTCATCTTATGCATCATATGCGTCTGACTGGTAATCCTAAGGTCGCGGGTTCAAAACCCAACCGGGACATGACAAGTTATCCGCCCATTTAGGATTTTGATCACATAATAATACGTCTTGGGCTTCATCATCATCATAGGGTGGCGTCATCGTGAACGATGGTAGCCAGACAGTGGAGGAATGACTCAGCACTTCTACCACTGTCTTTACAAGGAGGCTAATAATTGACAAGGGCCCCGGAACTAAGCCAATGCTGGTCTACTCCCTGTTTATAGTCCCCCAGCCAGACTCTTGGATCTTGGGCTTACTGCTGAATTAATGGGACTCATTAGTCCTAATCGGGTAGTATAAATAAGGCGATATTATTTTTCTTATTATTACTAGATTTTTTTTTATTGAAATAAAGTTAGTCAGAAGTAGCTATAGGTAATGTTGTTCTCGTTAACATTGCTGATTTCAGGATGATTCTGATGTGTCACATTTAAGATCATTGACCTTATTATAATAATTGATGAAATGTGGCTCTATTCAAGGCCATTTCTAGGTTATCAAACTTGGCTTTTGTCCAGAAAAATGAGTAAAATCCGAGTACTGTATCGGCAGAGGCATGAGAGTGAGGAGTCACCACAGTTCACACCAGCATCTCAGGCGGAAAGGTCAGGGTTCATTGGCTGTGGACTATGGAATGGTGGAAGAGTCCTTGCTGGAAAGGAACACTTTTACAGGGAAAGCTTTTTTATGGTCCCCACTTGTTACAAAAATGTCTAGAAAGTTCATACAGGGTGTTGGTGGTGCAAGAGAAAATGTGTGGAGAGGGCTGTTCCTTTTTCTTTCAATGTGTAGGTTTATTTATTTTGCCTGGTTACCTAATTGCTACGTGTTACATACAATTATACATATGTATATTATAATTAAAAATGTATAAGTTATGGCACTATTAAACGAAAGACAACTGGACAGTACTGACGTTATAGATTACTCCATGCATAATACAGGAGTCTGCTATCTTTGTTGTCACTCTCCTCAAAAAATCCATACTTGTAGAATATGCATGCAAGCACACACGGGATATGCTACTGTAAAACAAGTATATCCTCAAAGTCCTTTTTATCCCCCACTCATAACTTACTCCGCACCTTGTCATCAGCTCTCAACAGCACTCCTGCCAGTTCGCTGTATTGAGGCATGGCCGCGCTTTACGAGTAAATGTTACTACGAGCAGCTACTGCTTTACGAGTAGAATGTCTTACTTAAATTGTCAATTTATACCACATACCATTACGCCAAACGCCAACACCGCCTTTACTTTAAAGCATCTTGTATAACATTTTAAGAAACACAACAGAAAAGCTTTTATATTTTTGGTACTCAATTCCTTTTACAGTGTTGTTTTTTCTTCGCTCTGTCTGATGTGGATTTACTCCACACTTCCACATTAAACATAATAATGTGTATCTACACACGTAGTTTGCAAATCCTCCTGCCTCGTATCTGAAGCATGTTCTCTTGTTCTTGAGCATAAATAAATATTTTCCGTCGCTATGTCGCCCCCCTGTTTTCAGCTAAGCTCATCCCTTCCGTTCTGTCTCTGTCTCCCGTGTCTTGTTCTCTTGTAAATAGGTTTGCCGGCGTTGAATAATTTCATTACTAGATTCAACTAGTCAACTCTTCCTGGAGTAACAAGATTATTCTGCGAGCTTCTTATACACACCTCTGTTGCTCTGAGAACTGCATGCATTTTGGTCGAATTCTGAGAAGTTTACGTATTTTCTGTGCTCAAGGATTGGCAGGTTCCAGATTCACGTCGGAGATGTATATGTAGAATAATTTATTGTGTCCAGTCATCCGATTTCTGACCGTCACGTCATTTTAACTTACAAAATTATCGGGCTCCTTAAAGGAGTGTTTTGGACGGTCAGTGTCAGAAAGTTTTCTCCTAATTGGAAAATTGACAAAATATTATAGGACCACAGAAAAAGGTAATTGACAGAAATGCCCAAAAATATAACAATGAAACTCGAAGTTTAATTCATAGGGAGTTACCTACTCTAGGTAAAATTGTAATAATAGTAATTTCGCATCTGCCTTTTTCTCCATTATCTTGTAAGTTGCGCTTAATAGCGTAACTATGCTCTTTATTAGTTTTTTTCTGTACTCTTTACATATACATATTTTACATAGTGTCATACTAAATTCTACATAGCTTTTTTGCAGTTTATATCAGAGCCACCAAGCGGGTTTATGTTGTACATTTAAAATAATATTGTAGACTTTATGTAGCTCTTAAAATTCTAACTCGGGAATGGAATACAGAAATTTTAGAGATTAAGAAAGAAATGGTGAAAAAAATAGCATGTAGGTAAAAGAATTAATGAACACATTTGTGCCTTGAGAAGTGAAAGCCTTCTAGTCAACTCGTCTGTGTTAGATGACTAAAGGACTAGAGGAATAAACTCACTAAAGGGAGAATAAGAGAAGCATTACTTGGTCATAAAAAGAAAATTGAACATCATTTTATTGAAGATAATGGCAGGGATATGAGAACCGGCGTACAAGACAAACAACCCGAGTTACTCTAAAAAAGCTGAACAATACAATTGAGTTAAGCGGGAGGAACGTTGGAGAAAGTCTAATGAAACTCACACCCCAGAAGATGAAATGAAAAAAGCTGTAAAGAGTGTATGAATACTCGTATTTTCTTGTTTTGAAAATATGAAATATGCCTCGCCGACAAAATAATAGCTGTTGCGTTTTTGAAAGAAATTCGCAGGTTGGGCATCCCTTAGTGTTCGCAAATCATGTGAAATAAGCTGATATTATTTAAATTAAATTGTAGATTGATTCTTATAATGGAAAAGAGCCATATAATATTGATAGAGGGCGCGAATAGCTCAGTGGTTAAGCACTCGCTTGCCATGAGGAAGTTGTTTGTAAAGGATACCTTCCGGTGCGCTCGTGTATATATCTGTATCAGTATAAACAGAAACCAAGTTTCTGTTGTTGACCAAGCAACTAAATGGGAAGTATTGTGTCACTTCTCGCCCATCAGAGGGGAGGCACACTACGGGATGGGCAGGCTACAACAAAGACCACAAGCGTCTACTCTACAGTAGCTCCTGTTTCATGGCTACGAAATAAAAAAGGCTGTGAAACACTCATCTTTAAAAAAATAAAATATTTATCAATGGTTATGTACTATTTTTGTGATTTTGGCTGGTTCAGTTCTTGTAGATTGAGCAGAACAGAACAACTATACCTATGTAGATCTTGAGCACTGCAAACAATAGATCTTCAACACTGTACTAAGAAAAACCGCAGATTTACAGCCCTGTATAACAAAAACCCGTACATCTCAGGTCTGTGTAACAATAACCCATACTTCTAAAGCACTGCATATAACAAGAGGTAACACCCATTTATCTCTATGTATTTTATAAACTAACCCAAAAAATGATAAGATTTACTGAATATTTGCTTGGCTTGGGATTTGAACCACCGACCTCCAAGTTACGAGTCCGCCGCCTTATTGATCCAGCTACTGAGGTCGGTTCAGTGTAAAACATTCCACGATTACATTTAGAAATTTCACACATTTAGGGGGTACAAGCCTCTCATGAGAGTCACAATGAAGCATGGAAATACTTGTTGTAAAAAATCTCATAAGATATCGATAGTGGAAAGAACATCATTTTTTATAGCCGAAAGACGAATGTCAATGATGTAAAGAAATCGGGAGGAAGTGTTTTGTCCATAGCGGCCGAGTATTTTATCAAAGCTTTAGCCTACTCTGAAAAAATATTGTTCCCGAAAAGAAATGTTTTCACTAGTATTATTTGTTTATGAATAAAAGCCTTATATAGGTCATTCCCTTATATTTTCTCAAAGGTTTTCACGTTTGGCCTGGGGGGGCGCATGCCTGAGGACTGCGCAGATACATTTCATATGGTAACTTTCAGTCAGTGTGCGGAGAGCTTGTGTTCCAATCTATTGACTCTGTCGTGTTTCATTTTTATCAATCCAAATATTATTTGAATCAAGTTTTTCCGTTGGTAAAAATATTCTGTGTTATCGTTCGTCTTGTTTTATTGCTCGTAAATTTAAAACGGTGTCTGTCAATTCCAAAACTCGTTTGCTAGTTTAAGTCTTTAATAAACTCGGTCTGTTTCAAATTGGTAACCCAGCTAACTGATCCTGTTTAAAAATAATAAATAGCAAATCAGTCTAGCTCACTTTCAGATTTAGAGAATAATAAATTATTTATCGCTTGTTGCAAGTCAGAAATCTCATTTGTAATATGGATCCCTTGATGATGGTTCTGCGCTATCTATTTTCCGAAATGTTCAGTGTTTTTGACCATTTTAGTTAGTCTCGCTCAGACAAGTGGATTGTTTCAGTGATTATACTCGTACCACTGCAGGACCTGTATGGTCAAGTGATTAATAAGTGTGTAATCAAGAGATTTAACCGAGGATACTATACACAGCAGGTGGGTTTTTTTTTCATTTTGTTAGTTTGCTAAACCCTGCATAATTTGCAAATATTTTATTTACATCTTTTTTACAGGGACTTGCATCTTTTTTCCCCACTGCTTAGCTTTAGAGGATTATGTTCTATGCCCTATTGTATGGTCTACCCATCCCGAAGTAAGCCCCCTCCCTCTCCTATTGGAAAGGTGACACAATTTCCTATTTCCAAGCTGGTTCACCACAAGATCCCCAAATACATAAGATTTCAAATTTAATGTTAAATGAGTAAATATCTAAATACACTCGTTTTATTCATTGAACACAGTATCTCTGGAACGGTGTGTGATACATCAGGGGAAATATTGTATGCAGGTTCATCTTGTGGTCTAGGTATGCAACAGGATTTTTTGATACCTCGTCCCAATGCGAAGCCAGGCTCGGAGAAAAATTGTGGTAATCGCCCCCTATTGAGGAAATTAGCGGTTAACATGAAGTATATTATTTGTTTGAGAATTACTCATGCATGTTAGTTGCTAATGATATTAAATTAAGAGTTTTTCATATTACACTTGGTTTTATTCATATCCATAACTATTACACTTGGTATTAAATTAAGGGGTTTTCATATTACACTTTTTTTTTCATCCATATCCCTAACCACCCGCCATAATGTTTTTACACCAAAAATCTTCGTCCAATAGTTGCCAAAAGGTAATACGGTAATCATAAATACCATTTAGAGTTTGTAGAGATTTAGAGAAACATTTGGAAGTTTAAAACTTACACTTCTTGGATAAAAAAATGTCATAACAAAGTGGTAGGTCAGCACTAACTCTGTAAAAAAACATAAAGGCTAGACCTATTGGACACACAATATCTTATGTCGTATGACTCGTATGTAACGCATGCATAATAATTACATTTTTATATTCATGAGGCGTATAATCACTGGCGTAGATAAGGGGGGGGGGGTTATGGGGTTCTATGCACCGAATCAAAGAAAAACCTGGGAGGATTCTGTGTGATTAAACCTGATAAGATTGTAGATGGGCAATACCTTCCACCCAATTAGGGTTGGGTGGAAGAGATTGCCGCAGACAATAACCCCGTCCTTTAGTTAGGTCATTAGTATTCTTTTCTTATTTGTTATTTCTTTATTTTTTAATATATTTTTTTTAAATTTATACGGTAAATATTGTACATTACTTTGTCCTCTTAATAAAGATTTATTTAATAAAATAATAATAGTATTGTTTACCTTCCTGCGCTGTTTTTGATCCTAAATCCTTAAACCCCCCTATTGGAAATATTTATCCACACCAGTGGCTAGAATTATTGTATACAGTACATATACACGGTTATTATGTAAATAAAGTATGTACTTACGTATGTACAATACATATGTATTGAACATGAAGATACCACGCAATGTCCAACGAGAAGCCTTGACTCCGGGTCTCGACTGTCTAGTATATCATAGAAGAATAAAATTTCCGAGGCGAAGACTAAACACTGCCATGAGACTCATAAGGACTCTTCAACAGAAGAGGATGGCTCAACAGCTCATGAACAATAATGCTAGAATACGATCGCTTTATGCAAATAAGTACTCGTATGTACGGTGCATAGTAATTTTTCTAATGAAACAAAAGTTTCACAATTTCACATTGTTAGGGATCCTGTAGGATAGGATGGGGTAAGCTGGGTCCCTATGACGTACAGTTAACCCTACCGCCTGCCCGGTGCTCAAATAATTAATTAATTATTCATTGTTTCATGCTGCAAACTTTCCCGAGCTTGTGTTTCTCTCACTCCCCCTGAGCTTTTTGGGAATTCGGTAGAATGAATCTTGTAATAATTGCTTTCCCGACCCCACCCCTCAAGCCCAGTGGATTGTAAGGGGTCTTTCCATCATAATGTTTAGGGTTCGAAACTTTTAAGTCTTTAGACAACTTGAGAAGTTTTTATTTATTTTATTTACTTTTTCGCCGTTGCTCATTGGGATTTACTTTTCGGCTTTGTCTCAAAACTTCTATTCTGCTGGTATTCGATCACGGGTCTAACATCTTTGTTCTTGGTGATAATCAAAAATATATACATGCATACATAGTCTCAATTATGGAAGCGTCTCTACCTAAATTTTTAAAACTACCATCGTCCATCACTTAAAATATTAATTTTAGGATCCGTTACTAATATTATGTGTGTATTTAATTTTTAGTGGGGTTTGGATGAACACTATAATAGCAGAACATACACAATTACACATAGGGAGAAGTCGAGGGCCGTTTGTCTTGCTGGCGGGGTGTTTGCCAAGAAATCGAGTCATATCAGAATGCCTGTCTCTGAGGCGTAATGACACTGCTTGATTCCTAGGGGCCCTCCCACGTGATAAAAATGATGCCACCAGTTTCCACTCCCTCTCTCATTAGATCCCCATCATGTTGAAAACATATTGCTTGCGACACTCGGAGAGTTTGTAACGTACGAATATTCTTCTTCTAAAGTCAAACTTGGATAGGTGGAATCCCTCGATATGTGGAACTAAAATGCCGGTCCCGCCCCTGGAAGTACAACATGGAATACCTGGATATGTGGAATACCTGGATATGTGGAATACCTGGATATGTGGAATACCTGGATATGTGGAATACCTGGATATGTGTAATACCTGGATATGTGAAATACCTGGATATGTGGAATACCTGGATATGTGAAATACCTGTATATGTGGAATACCTGGATATGTGAAATACCTGGATATGTGGAATACCTGGATATGTGGAATACCTGGATATGTGAGATACCTGGATATGTGGAATACCTGTATATGTGGAATACCTGGATATGCGAAATACCTGGATATGTGGAATACCTGGACATGTGGAATACCAGCTATGTGGAATACCTGTATATGTGGAATACCTGGATTTGTGAAATACCTGGATATGTGGAATACCTGGATATGTGGAATACCTGTATATGTGGTATACCTGGATATGTGAAATACCTGGATATGTGGAATACCTGGATATGTGGAATACCTGGATATGTGGAATACCTGGATATGTGAAATACCTGGATATGTGGAATACCTGGATATGTAGAGTACCTGGATATGTGGAATACCTGGATATGTGGAATACCTGGATATGTGGAATACCTGGATATGTTGAATACCTGGATATGTGGAATACCTGGATATGTGGAATACCTGGATATGTTGAATACCTGGATATGTGGAATACCTAGATATGTGGAATACCTGGATATGTGGAATACTTTATGTGGAATACCAGCTATGTGGAATACGAATACCTGGATATGTGGAATACCTATATTTGTGGAATACCTGGATATGTGAAATACCTGGATATGTGGAATACCTGGATATGTGGAATACCTGGATATGTTGAATACCTGGATATGTGGAATACCTGGATATGTGGAATACCTGGATAAGTGGAATACCTGAATATGTGGAATACCTGGATATGTGGAATTTTTTCCAATGAACATTTTTTCCAATTGACAAAGACAAAATTATTGAAATAATTGGCACAAGCCAAGAATATTTAAAAATTACCCTTGCCTGCCCAGATAGTAAATGCTGCTTACGATGAGGGCTCTCTCGTAACGAGAAAGTACAGGATATTTTCAAAAAATATTTCGCTTAAAAAATCATTCAGGTAGTAAGTATTTTGTAAAAAAAAAAATCTGGTATCACGAGCAATATTTTAGAGATATTTATTTCTCTTCGTTCTTGGAGAAAAAGTAAAATAATGTATAGCATAAATTTCCCAGAAATGTTGAGGGAAAAAATCGTTACCTCCATTTCAAGTGAAGCATCAACGTCAAGTAGACCACAGGGACTGTTTTATCTTCCTTCTTCTATATTATTATCATCGCTTCCTATTTTCTTTTCCATTTGTTTTACTACCTCACCAAACATCAGTAATAAATCAATGTTCATCAGGATTCTACTTCTTCTGGGACTGACCAAGATTTTACTTTAGTCTAAAAATATTATACTTCTCTTTGTACATATAAAACTCAAATCTGTGCCTATCGATCTATTTATAGATAGATTTTGATTTAGGGATTTTTTATTTTCAATACCCCAGCCCAAACGGTGACAAATATCGAAATTATCATGAGAAGCCAGCAGGCAGCTAAATAAGGACTTCAGTATGTATTTGACTGATATAAAGTATTCATTGAAATAATGAAGAAAAACCTCGGGAGTGTAAAAGTAAACGGTCTTGTAGATTAAAGTACTGACCGGCAATAGTTCAAGACGTCTTGATCTTTTAATCTAGGGAAGGTGAATAGGGTAATAACCATATTTTATGACAGCACAAACAATATTGTCTAATCCTCTCGTGCACAAGTAACATTTAAGTTCAACTTCCATGAGTTTGTTTAATGATAACTTGGCACACATTCGAGACACGTATGGCCTACTCAATCAGCTCAAACTATTCAGAACTGCACGAATAGGAACTTCATTGGAACTCGAAGGTGATTGCTAAACCAGAGCTTGAAGGTTTGACACCGCGACCGTGTCAGAATTCTTTGACAAGAGCATTTCAAGGTAGAGGGTTGGGTCTCTCATTGACGAATTCTACAACCTACAGACTGTTCCGAAAGCTGGCAGGTGAAACTTCGTATAAATTACAATCTATCTATTACAGTTCTATTCAAATATTAGATGCACATTCTATCAAAGTGTTTAGGAGTGTATAAACTTCGCTTAGCTCTCGCACAGTTAAACGTTGGAAAAAAGTACATGGGATATGTAGGGTATGTCCTGGTACCTCAGAGGTCAAGGCGTCTGATTGGTAATCCAGAGTTCGCGGGTTCAAAACCCAACCAGGACATGACAAATTATCCTCCCATTTGGGATTTTCATCACATAATAATACGTCTTGATCTCACTGCGGAATAATGGGACTCAATAGTCCTAATCAGGCACTATAATAAGGCGATATTATTATTTATTATTCATGCATCTGATGTCATCAATCCCTTGAGAAAGCAGAAGGTCAACTTCCACTGCGACCCACTAGTTGATTCTGTTGAAATGTTTGATCCTCCCGACACACCACCTCATCCCCTTGATAAGAAAATCAAAATGGGTTTTAATAAGTAAGAGATTTAATTCCCAAATTTTGAGTTTCCCGGATATGCAATTTCTGACACACGTTGATTTATTTGTTTCATAAGTATACATCGATTTTAAAATTATGCATTACATTATTTGAAATGCGTACCTGTATGTCCGTTTTAGTAAAATAATTACTATAATTTATGTAAATACTCATCACTTGTTTGATTTTTTTTTATTCATTTAAGTATACCAATAATTGATATCGTTTGTTATAAGAAATTATCAAAATTTGGTCTCATTATTTTTTATTTTATTCCTAATGTTTTGCCTTGAACTTGGGTCAGTTGTGTGACAGTTAGGTAATGGAATAAAGTTTCAAACACGCACATTGCACATGCTTAGAATGTATGAGTATCGAAAATTATATGCGTCGCAAATTATTTACATATCTCTACTTAATACATGTATCTGCCACTATTTAAATTTATTTTCATTTATTCATGCCGCGGTGGATATTCACATCATGTAGCAGTTTCCTTGGATCACTAATGTTAAACCATGTCGAGAGTAGTAAAGAAATGGATGAGCACTCATCCATGTGATAGTCATTTTGTGCTTTTAGCCCACTCAAACCTGCTGAAGAACATTTAGCTGGGTAGTTTGTCCTGGAAGTGGAGGCTAAAACTTCAGTCTTGATGAACAAGTTAGTAGTTGTCGGTGACGTTGAACCAATCGAAAGAAACAAATTTTCTTATGTTGGTGTAGTCAGATTGATCAGGATCAGGATGGAGGAAAAGTAAATTTACCTTGCCTTTATATTATCAATGCATTTTTAACAAGACGATAACTTAAAAAGTTAAGTGTCTCTTAGACAGTCAATAATCGTCATCATCATAGGGTGGCGTCATCATCAAGACAGTGGAGGAATGACTCGGCAGTTCTACCACTGTCTTAACAAGGAGGCTAATAATTAACAAAGGCTCTCAGAACCAAGCCAGCCAGACTTTTGAAGGGAGATTTTAACATTTTAGGCTAGCTTCCACCATACAGATGACTTATTAAAGCATAGATTTCACGTTCAATTTCTTGTACAATGCAGTTTTGGTTCAAAATAATTGATCGTTTAAAATTTGGTAGTTTTCCAGTGATAATTTTAACACTTCTAGGATTCATGAACGCATGCATTACCCTTACACCATTTTCTTTTTGTATAAGACGGGTTTAGAATATTTATTGAAAAGAAAAGAGTTTATTTCATTGAAAAGAAAATTATCGCAGTATTCTTCAATACAAGATAAAGAAAAAGGACATGTACGCTCTTTTCCGTTTTTTCTCGTATCTCGCTCATAACTTTGATACAGAAATTTGTACAATATACATACTCGTCGTTCCCGTAGCATCCCCCACTCTTCTGAATATTAAATTCCTCTCACGCTGCTAACTGCTTCCTCAACTTCGTGTTGTCACGAACTTGGAATAACTGAACTTTCCAAGTGTCGCACGAGGCACTTGCTCATCATTGGCACACCACTACTCGCCGGAGTCCTGGCATTAGTTTCCTAATTAGTTTCCCCAAGACATGAAAACTCTCCACACAAGTTCACTCGTGTTCTTGTCTCATTTCTTCTCCTCTCATATTTTTTCTACATTTTTCAAAGTCTTGAAAAGTATTCTTTGAAATTTAAGTTTGAATAGAGATGGTTCTCTTGTTGTCGCCAAAGTTTCGTTTTATGATAGCGAAAACTTTTCTTCTTCCTCCATTCTAATTATTGTCACTGTTGTGGGGTCTTTGGAAAAAGAAAACAATAGCTGAAAATTAGTTCTGAAGAACACAAGACAATACTGTGAGCAAAGGCTGGAAAGAGATAATGAATACGTCAGTACAACAAGGGGGTTTCAATGAACAAAAAAAAGTCAGCAGAACGAAGATTGCCTTGATGACCATGGGTGGATGAAAAATTAGAATAGACACCAATCCATGTCCTTACCACGTTGGACGTTGTCTCATTTCAGTGATCGAATTAGAACTGGTGTATTCAATGTGCCATCTGTACTCACTTTCCACCGGATTATGTTTCATGTTTTTAATACCTCGGTCTCAGGGTACACAGGGGGCGCAAGCTGTAACTGTGTGCACCTAGACTACTTAGCAGTCGGGTCCACGTTCCCGGGGGCTGTCAACATTGCATGATGCATGCTGCATGTATAAGTAGTATGTAAGGGATTGTAATGGCTAAGTTCTGCTAAGGACCGGGTGGGCGGTTAATCCCACCAAATCTTCATCTCTCAATGGCTGGCAGAAATTACAAAACGGCCCTCAGTCCGGGGCACCCCTTAGATGGGGAGAGGGTGCTAAGAATCCCCCCGCTGCCAACCAATGAGATTGCGGACACTGAAGGAGCCAGAGTATCATACACTGAGAACTACCTGGCGTCCCTACGTAGTGGCATTGCCTCTCAATCCTTCAACCACCAAATCAGATATGCAAACCCTAACTCTGCGCCTAGAAAATGCATGAACCGAGATGATGTTCTTGCAGAACCTTACCTTAATGTGATATCAATCAACATTGAAGGCTTATCTTCGGCAAAAGAAGAACTTCTAGCCGACTTATGTAACGAAACAAACTGTGATATTCTTGCAATACAAGAAACCCACCGAGGACCTTCTAGTCATAGACCAAATATCAGAGGAATGATTCTAGTCACCGAACGACTTCATGAGCAATATGGTAGTGTTATTTTTGCCAATCCTAACATTAAAATAATCTCCACTGACCTTAGTTGTAATAGCAATATAGAAATTCTAACCATAGAGCTGGCGGCATGTTCTATCACATCAATATACAAACCACCTAAAGAAAACTTTGAATTTACTGAGCCAAGAAACTTCAACTCCAAAAATATTAGGATTGTACTGGGCGACTTTAACTGCCAGAGTAATACATGGGGATACCGAACAACAAGTGAAAATGGGGAAAGATTAGAGCTTTGGGCCGAACAGAAAAATTTAAAATTAATTCATGACCCCAAACTTTCAGCATCTTTCAACAGCGCTAGATGGAAAAGAGGCTTCAATCCAGATCTTATCTTTGTTAGTGAATCAATACACCAGCAATCAGTGAAGAAAGTGTGTAACCCTATCCCTAGAACTCAACATCGACCAATATGCTGCCAAATAACAACAGTGATACGAGTAGACAAAGTTCCTTTTAAAAGAAGATTTAATTTTAAGAAGGCGAAGTGGATTCTTTTCAGCGAAAAACTTGATAGGGAAATTAACAAAATAAAACCAGACCATACAGTCTATGAAGAGTTTGTAAACCTTGTACATAAAATATCACGGAAATTTATCCCCCGAGGTTGTAGAACCACATACATACCAGGTTTAGACAACAACTCAAAGCAAATATTAGAAGAGTATAAAACCTTGTTCTACCAAGACCCCTTCTCCGAACAAACAATACAAATGGGGGAAATCCTTACCAACAATATTACAGAGACAAAGAGAAACAGATGGGGGAAACTACTGGCAAATGTGGACCTGAAAGGTAACAGTAGAAGAGCATGGAATATGATTAAAAATCTGAGTAATGATCCAACCAAACCTAAAGAAATCAAACCCGATGTCACAGCAAACCAAGTGGCACACCAATTGCTATTAAATGGTAAAGTTAAAGGGAAAGTAAATGGAACAAAGCTGAAAAGGAACGTCAATAATGAACAAGATCTAATTAGTACACCATTAACCATGAATGAACTCATAGAAGCAATTAACCAATTAAAAACCAATAAAGCAGCGGGCCTTGACGAAATTAGAAATGAACAAATAAAATACTTTGGAAAAGAAACATTGAAATGGTTACTGAGATTCTACAACAACTGCATCTCTCAGCTTCAAATCCCAAAAATATGGAGAAAAGCTCATGTGGTAGCACTACTCAAACCTGGAAAGGAGTCAAACAACCCGAAGAACTACAGACCAATATCACTATTATGTCACCTATATAAACTACTGGAACGCCTAATACTGAATAGGATCGGACCCTTCATTGAAGAAAGACTCATTAAAGAGCAAGCAGGATTCAGGCCTGGAAAGTCATGTTGTGGCCAAATTCTCAATCTTGTACAACATATTGAAGATGGATACGAAGGAAACAAAGTTACTGGCGTAGCATTCATAGACTTAACAGCTGCGTACGACACTGTTAACCACAAGAAACTAGTGAAGAAAGTATACGACCTAACGAAAGATTTCCATCTCGCCAAACTTGTAGAGTGTATTCTGGGAAACAGAAGGTTTCATGTTACATTGAATGATGAAAGAAGTAGATGGAGGAACCAGAAAAACGGACTGCCACAAGGAAGTGTTCTATCCCCTATACTCTACAACATATACACCAATGACCTACCACAAACTAACGAAACCAGAAAGTTCATTTACGCAGATGATACAGCGATAGCCGCTCAGGGCAAACAGTTTGAAGATGTGGAGAACAAACTGAACCAAGCCTTAAAGGATCTGTCAGTATACTACAAAGAAAACCATCTAAAGCCTAATCCCAACAAAACCCAAGTTTGCGCCTTTCATTTGAAAAATCACGAAGCTAACAGAAACTTGAATATAACATGGGAAGACAATCAACTGGAAAACTGCAGTACACCGAAATACCTGGGCGTCAAACTAGACCGAACTTTATCATACAAGGCCCACTGCGAAGACACCAAGATGAAAGTTGTTGGTATTGGCCATTCTGTGGTGGCCGCTTTGATGTAATGTTGAGATTGATGAGCCAGTAGTCATTCTACAGTAGTCATTGTACAGTAGTCATTCGATAAATAAACTTACTAAGACTTCTTAAAATATGGTGTCATGGTGTTTGAAATTTTTTCTGAAATTAGTGAATTTCCATTGAAAATTTTGTGATAGCATTATTTTGTTTTTCGATTACTTGTGATCATGGATAAACTCGATAAGAAAGTGAAGGAGATGGTGAAGACATTAGTTGAACAACAAATGAAGACTTTGAAACAAAATTTGGTGGAAGAAACCATACCAGACAGAGACAGCAAACTGAGAGTGACGAGCGTACGGAATGTGCCGGTCCCGAGTGTGTTAAGTCTGGAGGGTAACATGAAAGAAAATATTCACCATTTTCAAAGAATGTTTAACAATTACGTGGTATCAAGTGGATTAAACAAAGAGGAAATGAATGTTCAGGTATCAGTGATGATGACAATTATTGGTGATGAAGCCAGCAAGATGATTTATAAACTTATTGATGACCCAGAAAAACAAACGGTTGAAAACATCATAAAAACTTTGGAACAAAAGCTTTGTCATGAGGTGAATGTCAGATACGAAAGATATATATTCAATTGTATTAAACAAGAAGACAATGAAAACTACAGAGAATACTTCATGAAACTAAAATCAAAGGTGAAGTTATGTGAATACAAACAAATGGAAGAAGAACTTCTATTAGATAAAATAACTTGTTCAATCAAAGACATAAACATGCGAGAAAAATTATGGCTCAAGAAAAATATTAACTTAAATGATGCAATGCAAATGTGCATTGGAAGTGAAGAAATGAAACAACAAATCAGCTGCATGCAAGACGTGACAAATAACATCAACAAAGTTTGTACAAATAATAATAAAAAGTATGTCAAACAAGAAAATAAAAAGTGTAATTTTTGTGGAAATAATTGGCATTCAGACCTGAAGATGTGTCCTGCTAAAGAAAAAGAATGTAATTACTGTCACAAAACTGGACACTTTGCGAGTGTATGTAGAAAGAAACTCAGTGTTAAACAAATTGAATATTATGAAAATGGCAAAGAAAGTGACCAAGACGAAATTCTGAAAATTGAAAACACTAACAAGAATGGTGTTTTTACAACACTGCAAGTGATCAATGATCAAAGTCAGGTATGTGACGTTAAATGTCAGCTTGACACTGGAGCCTCCTGTAACATAATCGGTGAAAAGAATCTGTTGAAAATTATAAACAAAACCAAAGTGTTATTAAAACCATGTTACACAATATTGAGAGCTTTTGGAGGTACCCAGATAAAACCTAGAGGTATTTATGCCCTGAAATTACGCAGATTAAATAAAATATTTTGCCTTGATTTTATAGTTGTTGAATATGAACACTGTCCTCTGTTATCTGCTCAAGCTTGTGATGAATTAAAACTCATTAGTTACTGTAATAAAGTAAAAGAACAAGAATCAAAACCACTTGATAGTAATATTCCTATGTCCACAGCAAATATTATGAAGAAATACAATCATGTCTTTGAAGGTTTGGGGAAGATAAAAGGAGAAGTTGATTTGGAATTGACTAATGAAGTGGCCCCTGTAAGGCAAGCTCCTAGAAGAATACCAGTAGCATTGAAAGATGAATTGAGAAAAGAACTAGATGATATGGTTCAACAAGGAATAATAATTGAGGAGGAAGGTTATACGGACTGGATAAGTAACCTCACAATGGTAAAGAAAAATGGAAAGTTGAGAATTTGTCTGGATCCTAGTAATTTGAACACAGCATTGAAAGATACAAAGCAACAGTTACCTACACTTGATGAAATTCTTCCAGAGCTGAATAATGCAAAAGTATTTTCAACAATGGATGCTAAAAAAGGATTTTGGATGATACAATTATCTGAAAAAAGCAGCAAAATGACAGCTTTTTGGACTCCATTTGCCAAATATAGATATCTTCGATTACCATTCGGAATATCAACTGCAATGGAAATATTTCAAAAGAAGATGTTAGAGATAACTAATGGATTGCGAGGCATCCATGTATTAGCAGATGATATACTTATTGTTGGATATGGTAATACACATCAAGAAGCACAAAAAGATCATGATAGAAACTTGGAAAATTTATTCGTAACATTAGACAAAGCAAATGTCAAATTAAATAAAGAAAAAACAAAACTATGTAAAAATGAAATAAAATTTTACGGTCACATACTAACTGAAAATGGAGTGAAACCAGATGAATCAAAAGTATCCGCCATACTAAATATGCCCAAACCAACATGCAAAGAAGATTTATTCCGATTTCTAGGAATGGTGACATACCTATCGAGATACATTAAGAATCTATCACATATCAGTGAAACCTTGAGAAAAATAACACATCAAGATGAAATGTTCGTATGGAAAAATGAACAAGAAGAATGTTTCAAAAATATTAAAAAGAATATTGCTAATGCAACATTGTTAAAATATTATGACCCTATAAAACCAGTTACCATTCAGACCGATTCATCATCATTTGCAATGGGATGTGCTTTAATTCAAGACAATGTTCCTGTGGCCTATGCATCAAAAACTCTCACAGAAACTCAAAGAAACTATGCACAAATAGAAAAAGAGATGCTAGCCATCGTATTTGCCTGTAATCGTTTTGATCAGTATATCTGTGGAAGATCTAATGTAACAATTGAAACCGATCACAGTCCTTTAGTGAGCATTTTTAAGAAGCCATTATTGAAATCTCCAAAGAGACTACAAAACATGATCCTTTCATTACAGCGATACAATATTATTGTTAAATATAAAAGTGGAAAAACAATGTACTTGGCAGATACGTTGTCACGTGCACCGGAGAGCATGAGCAACCAAGAAAAACAAATTGACATATATGAAATTAATACTGTTATGTTTGATCAAGTACATGTATTGGATGAATTGAACACTGGTATATACTATACTGATGACAGAAGTGTTAAAATAAGTGATCAATCAATTGAAAAAATAATTGCAGAAACTATGAAAGATGGTCAGTTAAAGAAACTCAAAGAACAAATCCTCAGAGGATGGCCCGAAAACAAGAATCAAGTCAGTGAAGACTTAAAATGCTACTGGAATTTTCGAATGGATTTAGTCATAGAAAATGAAGTCGTGTTAAAAAATAATCAAATTTTAATTCCCATATCACTACGACAAGAATTTTTGAAGAAAATACACAGTGGTCATCTTGGTATTGAAGCAACAAAGAAATTGGCAAAAGAAGCAGTATTTTGGCCGAATATGTTATCAGAAATTGAAGATACTGTGAAAGGATGTGAAACATGTGCTAAATTTGGCGAAAATCAGAAACGACTAGAAATGATGTCTCATGATGTAGCAAAATATCCATTTGAAAAAATAAGTATGGATGTATTTGAAATAAATATCAAAGGAAAACAAAGAAATTTTTTGGTGACAGTCGATCATTACTCAGATTTTTTTGAAATCGATGAAATTCATGATCTAACTCCAAAAACAACAGTTCTTATGTGCAAAAGAAATTTTAGCAGATATGGAATACCAGAAAAAGTAATAACAGATAATGCAACAAATTTTACTGGAAGTGAATTTAAAATGTTCAGTAAAGAATGGGAATTTGAACATATAACATCAAGTCCATACTACCCTCAAAGTAATGGTAAAGCAGAAGCATCTGTAAAAATAATAAAAAAGATAAAAAAAAGTATAGAAGAAAATGAAGATTTTTATAAGATGTTGCTCGTATTTAGGAATACTCCAAATAAAACAAATATGAGCCCTGCCAAAAGAATGATGTGTCGATGGCTAAGATGTCAGATCCCAAACTGGAATAAATATCAAGAAATGATTAACTCTAAAGAATGTGAAGAAAAAATCAATGAAAATAGAAACAGAATAGCAAAGGTATACAATAGAAGCTGTGTGAAGAGAAGAAATCTACAAGAAGGTGAACAGGTTTGGTACAAGAAGAAAATTGAAGATGAAAAATGGGAAAGAGGAAAAGTTATTAGTTGTGAGGGAAAACGTTCATATCAAGTAGAAGATGAAGATGGAGCGGTATACAGAAGAAATGAAAAATTCATCAAACCAAACATATGTATAACTGAGAGCAATGAAACCGAAGAAGAATCAAGAAGTGATATTCAAGAAAAGGATGAACCAGAGATAAGAAGATCAACAAGAAAGAAACAACAACCTAGCCGGTATGGAGACTTTGTCATGCATTAAGAAGAGGGATGTTGTGTGAAAGAACAAAGAAGAGGGGATGTTGGTATTGGCCATTCTGTGGTGGCCGCTTTGATGTAATGTTGAGATTGATGAGCCAGTAGTCATTCTACAGTAGTCATTGTACAGTAGTCATTCGATAAATAAACTTACTAAGACTTCTTAAAATAAAAGTGATGGCTAGAAACAACATAATTAGAAAGTTGACGGGGTCATCCTGGGGAGCTAGACCGGAGACCTTAAGAACATCCGCCACTGCCTTGTGTTTATCTACAGCAGAGTACGCCGCACCTATATGGAGAAATTCTGCACATGCAAAGGAAGTGGATGTAGCAGTCAATGCCGCTGTCAGAATTGTGTCTGGATGTCTGAAACCCAGTCCCTTAGAGAAGATATACCCCATCGTAGGAATTGCTCCACCTAAAATACGGAGAGAAGTTATTGCAGAGAAGGAAAGAACCAAACAAGCTCAAGACGAACGTCACCCCCTTTATGGACACATACCTAATCAGTACCGATTAAAATCCAGAAAAAGTTTCTTAAAAACCACAGAAGCCTTAAGTAAAACACCTGAAGAAAGAATAGAGGAACTCTGGAAGCAATCAACAAACAACACGGTAACCGGCAAGGAAGAAATATCACCAGGATTTCACTTACCTTACGCCACATGGAGAACTTTGAATAGACTGAGGGTAGGAGTGTCCCGATGCAAGAAAACCTTAACAAAATGGGGATTTACTACCGATGAAATGTGTGACTGTGGGGAAGTGCAAGATGAAGCTCACCTTCTTATATGCCAAAACGTTGGTGTTACTTGCACACCTCATGACCTGGACAAGTGCACTCCCGCAGCATGCACAATAGCAGAGTATTGGAAATTTGCAATCTGAAACCTTGGACACGGATAAGTAAGTAAGTAAGTAATATCTCATGGCATAAAGATAGGGCCTAAAGATGTGTATGTTGAGTTCTGAAAATGATCAAATCCTAAAATGCTTTATTTCAAGAGTCTCATCGGCAAACAGCCGTCTGGAATTCACACAAAATTCGACTAGCATAAAAAATCATTTTCTTCAAGAAATGCTTTTGACCCCCCTGGAATTCCTCGTGATACAAATCATTATACCTATGTATGTATGTATGTAGATTGTAGGTATAAGTATGTATGTATGTATGTAGATTGTAGGTATAAGTATGTACATATGTATGTAGATTGTAAGTATAAGTATGTATGTATGTAGATTCTAAGTATAAGTATATGTGTATGTATGCAGATTGTAGGTATAAGTATGTATGTATGTAGATTGTAGGTATAAGTATGTATAAGATTTCGCAGTATTAAAGAAGCTGAAATAGAAGGCTAATACAGATCAGCTGAGAGAAGAGATAAAAATGCGACAGTTGGCGTGGGTAATTGCTTTCTATTTTCCATTACCTCGGGGCGAGGGTCAAATTGTCATCGAGTGTTCCTGTCAGTGTGCGTTGGGCTTAATGTGCCTCACTTAAATTCGCCTCACTTGATGCTGCCTGCGCTCATGTTGATACGTTTTCAGGGCTGGTTTACAATAATCCTTCTACCATCTTACCTTGATTTTATCAGTGCGCAATAAAAAGCGGTTTTTTTTTTTTAATTGAACGAAAAGCCTGAACGAGACCGAACAGAGTCAGCTCTGGTCAACCAAAATTTGAAGAATAAAAAAAAAGTGATTTTTGGAACTCTGGTTTGTTTACATTAAAGATATCTTTGTTTGTTTACATTTTGCATTTGAAATCATGCACTTCTTCCTCTTCTTACCGAACCAAACGCCATGACCGAACGAACGAGTCGGTCCACTCTGGTCAGGATTTTTCGGTTCAAATAAAAAAAAAAGTGAATTTCATTGACCAGGTCAGCTTCGGTTCGCTTCGTTCAAATAAAAAAAACCGCTTATAGTATAACACTTTCAAAACTCACGGAACATTTTCCCACTGCGCGAATTAGATTATTGCCTTGTTAAGCACCGTGAATTTCAGAAGAAAACATTTGAAAACAAACATCAACACAAACATTTGCTCATAGGTAATATCTACAAATTAATCTATTTTTTTTATTATTTATGAATAGTTTTTTGCCATTACGTATTTAATTAAACTACGATAAAAACAAACAAAAATATTTCACATTTTAAACTTTTTAAGCTCATTTTCAAACAAAAAAATCTTTTTAAAAGCTCTTCAATAAAAGCTGTATCATTTTGTTTTTATGTTATGGCCATGTTTTTTTAGGTTTAGATACACTTGAGTAATCACAACATTATTTGTCTGGGCTTAAAAGCTTTGTGATTTGCCCTTATTAGATTTAATATTATTATTATTGGGACAATTTTCCACTCTGGTCAGGATTTTTCGGTTCAAATAAAAAAAAAAGTGAATTTCATTGACCAGGTCAGCTTCGGTTCGCTTCGTTCAAATAAAAAAAACCGCTTATAGTATAACACTTTCAAAACTCACGGAACATTTTCCCACTGCGCGAATTAGATTATTGCCTTGTTAAGCACCGTGAATTTCAGAAGAAAACATTTGAAAACAAACATCAACACAAACATTTGCTCATAGGTAATATCTACAAATTAATCTATTTTTTTTATTATTTATGAATAGTTTTTTGCCATTACGTATTTAATTAAACTACGATAAAAACAAACAAAAATATTTCACATTTTAAACTTTTTAAGCTCATTTTCAAACAAAAAAATCTTTTTAAAAGCTCTTCAATAAAAGCTGTATCATTTTGTTTTTATGTTATGGCCATGTTTTTTTAGGTTTAGATACACTTGAGTAATCACAACATTATTTGTCTGGGCTTAAAAGCTTTGTGATTTGCCCTTATTAGATTTAATATTATTATTATTGGGACAATTTTCCCATCTTATCAATATATTAGTATTCCAAGTATTGTGTACTGTTAGTAGTAGTAATAGTGACTATAATTATTACTCCCGGGCTAAATTGTGAACAAATTGTCTACAGTTCCTTCGACAGCGGGATTTAATTGTTGTTTTAACGTCTTGATATGAAATATATTCAATGAAAATTCTGTCTAACATACGGTTCCAAAAGCAGATGTAATATCATAACTAAGCTCTATATCTCAATACCGTCCAAGAGACATTACTTAAAACAAAGGGCTATCTATTTATCTGGAAGAAATGAATATCTGAACTGAATGAGACAAGTCGAAGTACCTTTCTGTATTGTGAAATTTGTAAATTCGATGTTTGATGCCTGTATCTTACATCAGGTTGGAACTGGGCCAACCATTATCACTGTTGTATTAAACTACAGTGTCAAGCAAATTTTTTTATCTAAATTTTCTAGTTCAATCAGCTATAACGTTTGCTTCTGATATGTAGCATTCTTTTTGTCAATTAAATACACTCCAAAAACAATTCAGACTTTTGACATTCCATTGGTTCACATTTTGTAGGATCACGTCAATCACTTGAAACATTTTCTGTTATCAAGAATTCGTATACTAGTCAGAATAGTTAGTACCTACCTGTCCTACGTACACACATACCGCGTATTATACATATTAACCCTTAGCTAAGGACTTGTACCTGAAATGCTTTAATCTATTATAGCTAGTATTTAATTTTATGTATTATAATAATTTGTTTTTGTACTGTCATAAATTAATCCAAATAAAAATGTTTATTTAAGGACAGAAAGTAACAGTATATCGCACATCATAAGTAGTCACTGTGGCAGAGCGAGTTAGCGCGCTAGGCATTGCACACATGGTGACCTGGGTTCGATTCCCAGCGGGGGAGGATTTTTTCTGCTCTGTACTTGGATGTTCGGGGTCCACTCATACCTCGTGAGGAAAAATGAGTAGCTGCTTTAATGTGAAGCAGCGACCAGTGGCAGAATCTTAGGCAAAAAAATAATACAAGGTATTGAAAATTAAAGTGGTAAAGTCCTATGATTCTGCGCTACCCACTAAAATTGTGACATAATAACACAAAGAAAAAGCATTATTATATATATTATATATATATATTTTTTTTCTCATAATTAATAATATATCATTCTTTTTCACTAACTGGTGTAGCTGACTCACCAGTGGTAGAATGTGACCGCTCCTTGTCTGATTAAAGGGTTCTGTCTAAACGGTTAGCAATACTATGGACGCTCGTTTCCAAAAAGAATAATTACTATTTAACTAACATGGCATGAAAATGGAAATTTTGAGCGAGAGACAAAATCTGGAAACTAACCCAAAGAAACAGAGGTTTGCATGTAGTTTGCATTTTGATAACGCGACTGTTAAAAGATTGTATAAATTATGTATTCAGAATGCCAAATACCTTTTTGATTGTCTCACATGATCCTTCTTCTGTTTGGATTTCATTAATCCCGAAAATTTCCAAATTCATTTTCTTCTCGTCCCCTGAAGGATTTAAGTCTCCAAAAGTTTTGCAGAGAAACTTGTTCTGTCGAAAAGTTTTGAAAGCCTTTTGGATTAATAAATTTTGGAATTTGCATTTCAGTTATGAACTGTTTTTCTTGTTTCTTCACACAGACACAGTTATTTTGTTTTGCTTTGGATAACTTTACCCAAAATCTTTTGTTTAGGTATATGTACTGTCAATTTACTCAAAAGAACAAATAAACAAATGATTTTGTCTCGAAAAAGTTCTTTGTAAAGTGAATTGAAAAAGATTTTTTAACTTTTTCTTTTGAGACGTGAAAATTCTACCATTTATCTTTTTACTTTCTTGTCTTATAGAGAGGAAAGTGCAAAAACAACTTTTAGGGTGCCCAAAGCCTAAAACCAAAGTTTCAGTCATTGGTCCGTGTGTATGCCTGTTATCAAAATATCTCAAGAACGGTAATCATCATACACAACCGTTCATGTCCACTGTTGGTCTCCTCCAATATTGTTTTCACACACTTCTGTCGTTTTCAATGGTTTGTCACTTAGTTCCTGCAGTTTTCTGAATCTCATTTCTTTATCTTGTATTTGGCCGTCCGCTTGATCTTACTTATCCCAGGGCACCATTGTGAAATTCTGTATGTCCATAAGTCCTTTATTTCATACCTATCTATGAGGGGTTGTCCCGGTTGTCTGTTACCAATACCACAGCCTAAACGTTACCAGACATCGACATTTTCATGAGAATCGACCCCCTCGACGAAACCACCATCTCTTAGCCTGAAAGATATAAAGAAGAAAAATGTATGGCTATCCACCGTACGGCCATGCCTTAGCATAGTGGCCATTGTTCCCACATAAAATATTTCTCACTCTCAACATATTTTATAATTCAGTTCATTTCTGTTACAGTCTCTTCAGTTAGAATAGAATATACCTTGTTTATACTGCCGAGGTAAGACTGAAAAGTCCCTTTACTCCAGCAGTCAAACAGGTCTTATATATTTTATGGGATAAATATTCAGTTCTGTGTTTGAGTAGTATGTGTTAATTCAGTCGAGTCCCATCGCGAAGTACGGGAATACAGCTGGTGTTACATAAACGTAAGAATATTTTGTCTGCTCTACCTCTATTTCTTAATTCCCTTTTAGATATCTCCTCTATCTTCCTTCCTCTTTTATTATCATGTACTTTATTGCATATTCAGATAGGTATTCCATAAAATTTCGACATACTTTATTATTTTATTCACATCACATTTTCACTTACTTTCCCCCGAACTTTGTAATTTGTTTTTTTTTTTTTTTTCATCTGTATCTTACACTTGTGGTGTGTCAAATTAAAGCTCTTGTCATTCTGAATGTGAAAAAAACAGTAATCACCAATAAATCACCAGTAAGCAGTAACTTTTGATAATGTGTTATTTATTTTAGATGAGACCCCCCAATAATTTAATGTGTGATGTAGGATTGTTTCTATACTCAAGTTGAAATCGTCCTTGAGGATTATTTTTAATCAAGTGAGGATTATGAATTCATGTAACATCATATTCCTCTATCCATTTTTCTCAACTTCAATACATTTTAGAGCGTTTTTCTGTAATACGATGTATGCACAGTTGCACACAGGTTAAAATTGCTGTCATTTTAGTTTCCAATAATATCTTCTGTATCCTTCGTGAATAGAAAGTGGTTGTGTGTTATTTATATTCCTGGAAAAGGTATGGGTTGGTATTTTTGTAAACTGAAACTTCTTGCCCCGTCTCTTCCTCTGCCCGGTCATTTGCTTCACTTTTTATTTCTAACCTTGATGGGAAATGATTTATGAACACGGAACAAACAGTGTACGTTCTACCTCTGTGTTGGAGATAATTGTAAAGCTGGATTCAACTAATTGCTCCCTCCTGCAAATGTTTCACTAAAGGATGTTTGAATTAATGTTAGAATAGAGCTGATTTTATCTTCAGAATAAAACAGTATAATATATGGCGTCATGAAAATAAATAAACCTTTATTTCGATTTATTTATGACAATGCAAAAACAAATTATTATCTTAAAGAAAGCTGTCTGTGTGTATGTACCTATGCATGTTCTTTATACAAATCCACACCGTTTGACCGAGAAACCGGAAATTTTGCACATAGGTCTGTTTGGATCAGGGAATTCTTGTAGGCTAGGATTATTTTCGAAACTGATCCATTATCCTGCATCTAAATATATTTACGTTTTCCTAATTCACCTTATTTACCACCCGGTATAATATTGCTTTGTACTTCTTCCTCTTCCATCAACTCACGTATTAGAACTTTTTTTTCCAGTCAAAATTATTTTTAGACATTTAAAATTGTATCTATTTGATCGGGTGCTTCTCCTCCCTGCCTTGTCAATTTTTAATGGTAAAGTTCAAAGCTGTCGAGTTCATGAGGTTAGGTAGATGACAGTTAAATATATGGATAGAATTTAAAGTTTTCTTTACCTAAACCACTCAAAAATGTTTTAAAGCCTGGTAAATATATTTATACTGTCGGGTTAGGGCTTTTGGCTTTATTTACAGTTAAAAAAAAACGGTTGAGACACCACACGACTTTCCTTAACACTCGAAAAGAAGTGAATTTCTTTCGAATTTCTCGAAAAGAAGTGAACTCGACGGTAACAGTTAGCTTGAAATGAATGTCAAATTCGTGATGAGCCCCTCAAAATTATTGGATTTGATATGTCACAACCTTCATCTAAGATTCGGAATAAAAAAGTTAGTCCAAGCGATGTAACCCTCATCTAAGATTAGTAATAAAAAAGTTAGTCCAAGCAATAGCCTCCAAAATACCGGTACATTGTTGCCGGGTTCGAAAAGTTCGAGATATCAATAAACTCCTATTATTTTTTATTCTAAGAAAAGTTGGTCTCAACTTTTTTTGTATATTGAACCAATCCAAAAGAGCAGCCTTTGGGTATGCTTTTTGCAGTATGCCATCACAACTGATGGCATACTACAGAGGCTGGAATATAGTATGCCATGGTACAGAAAATGTTCCATATCCCTGTACTACTTTTAAATACTTGTAGTAGAATTTCATCAAACATCATCATGTTTGCACAACTCGCAAATATTGGATTAAGAATAAAGTTGCACAAAGTGTCTCAACGAAGCATCTGGCAGCGGAATGATGCCTGGCTCTCTGCCATGACGCCTGTTGAGATAGCTAGTTGGGGAGGATATGTTTGCAGTTTTTTGCTAGATCGATATGTAAATTTTTAAGTTCCCTCGTTGTGTTATGTCAGCTATTTAGTTTGAGTACAGAGTTTTGTGGGGAAGAGAAAAAGGCGTGGTCCTCAATTTTGTTCCAAGTTTTACTGGGTTAATGTTACAAATTCAACCATTCCCTCTCCGTACTATTTGAAAGGTGGCAATAACAGGAGTAGTCTCCTTATTAATTGTACTCTGGGGAGGACATGTCGACCCTATTCCTGTGGATGTTTCATGTTATTGTTCCTGCTAATATTGAGACTTGGGAAGGGAAGATCTGTTTCCTTCCTTCCTAGGTCAACAAGCATTGGCAGTTGAGGTTGTCAAAGCGCTTGTGATGTTATCCATACCCAAATAAGCTAACCTTTACAAATGTATACTGCCGCCGCGCTTGTAGAGTCGTTTTTTAGTAACACAGTTTACACCAAAGTCTCAAGTCGGTTTATGTCCGTGAATTTTAAACCGAGATTAAATATTTTCCTTACTTATTTGAGTACATATGTGGGTGGTTTTTAAAAGTATTATCTTTTCCTTTTGGTTATATGACACTAGAGGGTTTATTATTAAACAATTACTACCACAGCCAGCACCATAATAATTCAAAAGGACACGTAGGTACTCAATGTACGAGTTGGTAAATTGGTACATGGATCTCCTCTCTCACTTTGCCTTTTCCCAAACCTATATGTGGGGTCGTCATTGTTCAACCTCATGGTTGAGGTTCTTTGGTTCTGGCACGTTTTTTTACCGCCAACGATTCGATTTGATATAACGTCTGGATAAGTACTGGGGTTTTACCCTCCATTCGCTGGCAATCGTACCTGCTACCGACATTAACCTTATCCAGCCTAGGTAGGGCCGGAAATGCCAGACTCACGTTTTGGGAGGGAACAGAATTTTCTGTGCGAAAAGTCTGCTCCAACCTATAGAATTCAGTTAAAGTCTGTAGACTACGGGCAGTAGTCTAAACCGTTACGCTTCGGAGTCTGGCAAAATGGCAAATGGATACACTCTGTAAATGAAAAAAAATGTGTAACTTTATTTTATGTTGAAAGTAAAAAGAGATAAAGTACAAAAAGGGACGATTTAAATATCCTGACCACCAGGGATGTGGTTGTCCTGTGGTTCCTGCCCCCTCCCTTCGCAGTTGTGTTTCGGATTGTAGTGGGCTTTGGGCTTTTGTTTGTTTTTGAATTATTAATGAAACTTCACGAATAAAGAGGAAAAGAATGAAAATATCATCGAGCTGTAGTTGTTTTAACTAGTGATATACATATTTACGGGCAGCGGTCGATTAATTATTATTTGTGGAAATTTATCTTTATAGGGCAACATGGTTAAGAACCACTGACTCTAGTGAAGTGTGATTTGAAAGAAAGATGGGCAGTTTTAACTTCAGTCTGGGATTAAAGGATTATATGTGTATAGATTAGAATTTGAAGTCTCGACAAGTTAAATTTTATTATCAATTGTATGTATTACTTTATACTTTCCTTATCCTAAAATAAGGAAAGTATTGTATTCTCAAAAGTTATGTTTTGATTATATTCTATGATTGCTTCTAATTCTCATAACATGGATTAATGGAGAGCAATATCCTCATCTTGTGATGTGGATGCATCTAGTCATGTTATCATCGTTACATTTTCATATTAACTTGGGTAAAATTGTACACAAACTCGTGTGTTGATATTCAGTACTTTCAATTCATAATAGGCTTTTCTGATTATGAAAACAATGTGAAAGTATGTAGATCGCTGCTTTTGCCTTCAGCAGATTAAACACGACACAGTATACGTATACGTATATACTTGAGTTGTCTCTATCTTTGAATGGTATATATACATATACATACACTCTCGTCTGCTAGTGCTTTTGAATCCAAAATTTTGAGTCATTTCATTTTTTACAAAATGTATTTATTTCTTAAAGAATCAGTGTCTCAAAACAGTTAAAACGTTCTTTAAGCCAGCGTCGATGGCACGTTGAATGCAGCGGTTCTCGTAGGATCAACGAAATTAAGCAACTTTCAGCGAGGTGAAGACTTCATAATACTGGCATTCCGGCCCAACCCAGGCTGGGTGAGGTTAATGTGAATAGCATGTTTGTGAGTTTCCTGCGAATGGAGGGTAACACCCCCGTCGTGATATGACCATGCATTTGAAAGCGACGTTAAAACCAGACAAAAAAGTTCTTTAAATACCTACCTATGAGTATTTCTCATGCATTCACGCGTTCAGTGAGGGTTTCAAGTTTCCAAGATATCCAACTCCCCACCGTCATGTGCATGTGAGTGAATGATACGATGTCATCTGTTCCGAAACCTCTCTACTCCCTAGCCCTAGCCCTAGTGGATGATGAATGTGGCAATTGTTGTGCAGCTGACACTTGAACATAACTCACATAGATGAGGCAACATCAGTTTTCTTTTCAATCTTGGAGAATAGTGTACGCCTCGTTATGAAAGCTCTTTTGATTCTTTTACTTTCAAGGATCTCCTGGATTTGATGAGGACTCTCTTGTTATCTCGTTATTTCTCCATGTACATGGATTTTGTAACACAGCCATGAAATCTATAGCTACATACGTAATCACTTATCAATCTTATCATATTATATGATCTAAATAGCTCTACCATACAAACAACTAAGCTTCATTGTGACGATTATTGATGAATTTCATTTATTTGTATTATGATTTTACAATGGTTGGTTGCCATAGTATACAATAAAAAATACAAAATTGTAAAATATAAGTGAAACTTTTTTTTGAAAATAAAAAATAGTGAAGCTTAACTGGTGAGTTGATTATTTATAATAATAAGAAGAACAACAAAATATCTTGACAAAAAAGACAGCCGGTTAGTCAGTCACATCAATATTGACGAGATTTATATAAATTAAAAAAATATCTGTGACTTTCATTGGTATAATAATTTTAATAATGATTAATACCTATGGATTGATTACCTTGCTCTCAGGTCTCAGCAGGCATGACGTATGTAACTATTTGATCCAATAGTTATCCTATCGGATATGTTCAAGTTGTATCTTTTTGATCCTATAAGCTATAAGTACCTCGTGATGTTGGCTTATATTCCGTGCTAAAGCCAAGCCAGGTGAGGTTAATATGGGTAGCTGGTTTATGAGTAAATGAGTGAGTCAGTCAGTCAGTGAGTGAAACTCTCTTTTATAAGTATAGATAGAGGGTAAAACCCCCTTCTCGAATTACCCAGATGTTCAAGAGACGTTAAGCAACAAGAAAAGTACTGCCAAATATGTTGAATATTGTTGAGGTTACATCTATGCCTATTAAAAGTATTGCCATACATGTTGAAGTTGTAACAAGCAAGAAGAGCTCGAACTGTCAGTAATCTCACATACAGGTAATTAACTTACAGTACAGTATAAAAAGGAAAGTGAGAAGTTGTATTAGATGTACATGAATATCAGAACATACCTGAACAACTGTTGCGAGCTTATTTGCTCTCATCAGCAGGTAATAGTTCTGATTATCCATGCCATCAACTATTTTGTACAGTATAAACAGAAAAGTGAGAAGTTGTATTATTAGATGTACATGAATATCAAAATATTTAACTTCAAACAGATCAAAATGTTCAGCACAGTTTTTTTTCTTGACACATATTTCAAAATTCCTTCCGCACTTTCATCCCCTTCTTTTGAATCTTATACAGTTTTTTATTCTACATTGTTTAACATTGAGCCT
>CM044959.1:26478144-26642723 GCA_024516035.1 Bactericera cockerelli | reverse complement strand
TGTATTTGAATTACAAACCTCTAATTCATTCTCTCGGCTAGTACAATTACTTCGACCAATTAGAAGAACATTAATGTTTTATGTATGGATTCTAATGTGCAAGGAATTACCTATCTGCTCATGCCTGATGTGTTTATTGACTTGTGCCTGTAAACAAAATCCCGTCATGCTGCTGTCAACTAACAGATCGATATCTGCTCCAGTGCTCCTGGTAGCTCCAAATGATCACACAACTCACTTCGATTTTTTTTTTTTTTTTTTTTTAATTTTGGGATTATAGGCGCTTTCAACTGCAAATGGTCATATCACGTCGGGTATGTTACCCTCCATTCGCAGGAAACCCACAAATCTGCTACCCACATTAACTTCACCCAGCCTAATAGATTAGGCCAGCATTCTGGACTTCACCAAATCTTCATCTCTCTGAACGTTACTTAACTTCGTTGATTATGCGAGAACCGGTACATTTAACGCGCCGTCGATGCTGGCTCATTTCGATTGAACCACTAGATTGTATCAGGTTCCCACTCTTGAAAACGGGAAAAATCATCAGAATTCCAAAGACTTAAAATTAAAAGTTTTCAACGTAGGTATTGTATACTCCAGAACCCAACATCTGATTCCCTAGGGTCACATTGGATACACGTGGCAATTTTGAGATTTTATACTTTCTAGATTCTACAAAAAATTGTGTATCGGCAAGTCATAGAGACCTTATTGATTAACTTTTGTGTCCAAAATTTTGGTTTTTCTTAAATAACAGAGCTCATTTAGAATTTATTAAAAAATAATTATAAATGCACTATGTGAAACGCTAATACTCATATACATACAAAATTTCCTCAAAATCGGGTGTACCGATTACGAGATATAAGCGTATAAGTAAAAAGTTAGTGGTCAGGCGCATGGTCTCCATCACCAAGAACTGAGCTAATCGCTTACTAACTTGTTATTCAAGTTAGTAAGTATATGTACGTAGTAGTACATAATATATATGTACTACTACGTACATATACTTACTAACTCGCATATACTATGTTTAATTGAATCCTGTCATTTTACCGCCTGTCTATTTTCACGGATTGAAAATAATATTTCAATATCAGCTGGATTTCATTCCAAGTATACATAGGTACATATAATTATTGCATGTGTAGTTGTTTAGCCTAGATTGTCATGGGCAGGAGTATAAAACGTATTAAGAGTATTGATATCGGTAGATATGGTACGGGAGCTGGGATACCTAGAAGGGAATTCACGTCAGTGAGCACATCGTCAGGAACTATGGTCAGGATTTTTTCAATGAGATTAGAGCAGTTAATTGTAATAGAAATAGATTAAATTAGAAATGGATGGATGTATATTAAACTACGAGTATTGATTGTCTCCTGAAGTAAAGAAACACGAAAAATAAAATTCTGGAGCATTGGGTCACTAAAAGAAGACTTATATGCTCTCATCAGTGCTTTTTCTACCCTTATAATTCAAAACCTTTGGTACTCAATGACTTGAATTCCCTTCTATGTCAGCTCCCGGACTAGTATGAAATATGTACCAATGTATGCAAATTATTACGCATGTATGGTGAATTGAATTACATATTAATATAATTAGCCGAGATGCGAGTGTCACAAAAAATAACAAGGTATTAATACCAGATATGAAACGAAACGGATATAATGTTATAATGTCGATATTTAGGATCCCACTAATGATGGGGTATTCTTTTTTCTATTCAAAATTCGTGTGTGTTTGTGTGGGTGTGTAGCACACGTTTGTGTGTATGTGTATATTATATGTGTGTGATAAACTTGTGAATATGATTGTGTGTGTTAATTTTGTCATATTTTTGTTGTGGACTGCGAACTAATTTTCTTTGCCTGCCTTGAGTTTAGGTTAGACTGAAGGCGGAATTAATAGACGTTTTTGTAATACCTCTGTGGCGCTAAGTCACGGATTGCGTACTGTGTATGATAGGGAAATCCGACGCTTAGCAATGACCTGAGGTATAGAATTTGTCTATTAATTTCGCCCTGAGTCATGTATTTTAAATCGCCAGGTACAGAAGTTTGAGTGTCATTAGAGTTTAGAATGTTTACCTAGAGGTCTTGTGTACTGTGTTTCACAATCAGAACTTTTATCAGGGCTGGGTAAGCGCACCTAAGGTTTTACCACCTTTGATCTTCGATTCGTTTTTTTATCCATACTTGACATGTCATTTTTGACAAGATCGGCTATAATTAATGTAAAAGTTGGTTCAAAGTTTTGGTCCACGTGGCCTGTCAGTATATGACTAGACTAGTCGTTTGTATGAGTTGTTTCTGTGAAATATATACGTATACATTTTATAGTTCAATTTTCATGTGAAAATCTGAGAGCAAATCGATATAGGTAGTCGAAAAAATGTAAACGATGAAATGTTTAAAATGTGATTTGTCCTATTTTTTAATGGAGGAATGTTTTTTAATCTTGTTTCAGAGATGGGGTGTTTCGGTAGTAAAGACAAATTATCCAAAGAAGACATGGACTTCCTAAAGTCGCATACGCGATATGATGAAGCCACCATCAAAGAATGGTACAAAGGCTTCAAGGTAAGCATCCCTTATAGTTTGAGTTCCTATTGTTTTTTTTTTTTTTTTGAAAATTATTTTCTGCTGTTTTTATCCAAAAGAATCCTAAAATTAACATAATAATCAGAAATTAAATCCACCATTTATTCTTGGATTTACAGACAAAAAATAACGTCACATCACCTTAAGAGTTACAAAAAGACCACATCACCAGTTAAGGGTTAATCTAACAAAATTTATTTAGTGTTTATTTCATTAGGATTTAGTGTTGTTAGATTCGATTTTAGTGTTATGCCGAGTAGGTACTTCACATTTGAGTCTTGATCTCTCATGACTCAATTTTCGGGATTTATTTTATTTTATTTCACAAATGGTCCTGGCATATAATTATGAATGACCCGTCAGGAAAAAAAGAATTAACGTCTTGTTACACGTCTGTGCTTTTTGCTGTTATAAATGTTTGGTATCATAACATTTTATTCATTAGACCAAGCTGGGTTTGGGTTGAACGATGCTTTCAACATCATACTCATATCATGACGGAAGATTTACCCTCCATTCGCTGGAAACTCACAAACTAAGCTACTCAAATTAACCTCACCCAGCCTGAGTTGGGCCGGTAGTAGCCAGCATTACGAGGGTTCGAATTTGACTGGTCACCTATCCAAGTCCTAACCAGAACGATAACTGGTGAATTCAACGTGACATCGACCCACGTTGGTTACCTTTCTAACTTGTGAGTAGTACAACATTACAGGACTTTTTAATATGTATGTATCTCTTACAAGTAACTTAGAAGATTCAGTAGAAATCTTTTTAGTAATAATTTTCATTTTCATTTTTTTATCTTCTGTTAAATATCCCAGTGTGATACTCACTAAGGACACGGAGTGACAATGTAAAGTTTGTAGAATCAAATTACACACTAATATTTGCTTTCAAAACAGCCAGTATTCGAACCAGAGTCTTCTGTTTACTATACTCCACCATGAGTGACAAAGATATGTACAGATATTATAACTGGAATTTATGCATATTAGTGGTATTAGTAAGGTACTATGTAGTACCTAATTGTAATGGAGCTACTGTAACCTTTATACTTGTAAATTACTTACTATCCGGAATTGTAAATAATGTGTTTCGACAAAAAAGTAAGTTCAAGACACACGACTCTGCGCTTTTTTCAATTTTCTTTTCTTTCAAAAACATTCCCCTATCTACAATTATGGAATTCTCTCTCTAGCACTACGTAGAAAATTCTCAATGTTCATTATCCTGTCTTCTCGTTTAAATTTATGGATTTTAATAAAGTCCATTTATCCACTCTTCCTGTTTCTCTTATCTTCCCCCTCCTCCCGGGCCCCCTCCCTCCAGATTCCTTGTTTTCCTCCGTCCTGCATATCTCTTCCTGTACTTATATGTTCTTTTCTATACCGTGCATGGAACTCCTTCGGCGCTCACCAATATAATATATCGCCTTTAATATGTTTGTGTTAACATTACCACAATGTGGCGTCACCGTAAACTATTATTAAATAAAAAGGTGGATTAAAAAATAAATCTTTGAAAATTTATTTCATATCCAAAACTTTTTTTGTACATTTACCAATGATCATTGGCGAGTCTATAGAATTTCCCTATACGAGTATGTAACTTTAGGTAAGCTATAGGTTCAATTTTTGTCCCACACTTTTAGACATTTTGGCTAAATCGCTAAAACTGTTCAAAAATATAATCAATTTTAAAACAATGGAGCTTTCCTAACAGCTCTTCGTTAGATACCTTTATCTGTTTCCTACCTCTCAACTGTCTTATCTCAGACAGATAAGATCTGTCAAAGTGAGAAAAGGGGAAAATGCCATTCATACATAATTAGATTATAATATGATGTCGAAAGAAGATGGAGAGAGATTCCCTTGTCTTGATGTGTGACCTAAATATGCATGTGCTTTCTTTTTTTCCATCACGGGAAAGCTCGGGTGAATGTCATTTTCTTTCCATTAACTCTTCTATTTTATCTTTCTGGTAGCAGAAACGCAATTTACGGGGTGATCCTGTACAAAATAATAAATGGACCTATTTTTCTTCAAACGAAGTGTGTTTCAAAATTTCTTCTTCAAATCTGATCATATATGTAGATATTAATTGAAAATAATGTGTTAGAAATGAAATGGACTTTCCTTGTCATATTTCTTTAACAGTTAACAGTTGTAGGTATGCCAAACATCCTCATAGGCGAGGTTGCTTGGTTCTGGCACTTTTACTTTTATTACACTCCGCTGGGATTCGAACCCAGGTTATCGTGCGTGCAAGCCTAGTCCGCTTCTCTCGTCTCAGTGACTACCAGTTGATGAATTTAAAAATCTGGTGTGACACCACACGACTTTCCTTATCGACGCCACTGGTGACTCAACAGTAACTGTTATGTAAAAATCAATGTCAAATTCGTAATCAGCAAGTCAAAATCATTGGATTTGATATATCACAACCCCCATCTAGTTTGAATAGTAAAAAAGTTAGTCCTAGGGGACCCTCCCAAAATACCGGTAAATTGGGGCCGGGTTCCAAAAAGTTCAAGATACCATGGAATAATCAGAATATACATTATTTTTTTTATTACAAGAAAAAGTTGTTCCCTTAAAAATTTCATATCTCTTATAGTTTAGCCAGAACGGCCAAACGCCGCCAAATGGCGGTACAGTTTTAACTCAATAGTAAGCTAAAAGTATACATATAGTAAGCTAGTTGAAAGTATTGCACCTCGTGCTACAATAGTAAGCTAAAAATTCAGCTTTCTCATTTTACCAAGAGCAATCATACAAGTACATGATATTCTTAAGATTTGTAGATCGTCCACCCTGTATATCTGAAGAGTGTGAAGATAAAAGTTACCAAGGTGGTTGAGCAATCGACAAGAGCTTTGAGACACACTGTGTGTGTATATTGGGAATCGCTTAGTTTAAAATAAACGGAGAAATCTAAAATAAACCAAGGATATGTATGAAAATAAACACAACATATTTATTAGTAGCATCATGTGTGTGGGGGCGTAGGTCCTACTCCAGTGCTGGCTACGCACTAGCTCTTGTGGGTTCAATGAAGTTTGATCCTTAGTTAAGAGAGGATCAGAAATTGAATAGCTAATACCAAGCCACTGATATACACTCAGAGGCGGTCATACTTCTTGTTTTCTATCAAAATAAAAATACCTTGAAATTTTAAACTACGAAAAAAATTAAGTCAAATTTAGTCGGAAATACACGGATTCAAATGGAAAAACAGGAAGTGTCCGGTTAATTCTGCCAATGAGTGTATTATCTACGAAAAAAAATTATCGTTGTACCTTCACAACAGTAATAACAAGATCTGAGTTTGTATAAATGTTCCCCTTGTGCCCCAAAAATATACCAGAATGGACTTTTTCTGGATAAAGATGTGCAATAAAAAAGGATTTTTTCAAATTCTATTGTTGGACATCAGCCACTAGCGAATAATCTTCCAAGTGAGCGGGTGACTGGTAAGTGCTGGGTTAAAGCTAGACAAGTTAATATTCAGTAAATCAGAAGGAACCAATGGAAAAGTAAGTGGGACATTTTCAGTGAGATCACTTTGCATTTCGAGTTTCACAGTAAAGTAGTGAATTTTAATTTTACGTTCCTGCAACTATCCAAAATCCGACTCTTTGTCGCAGGAAACGTTTTTCATCCTCATTATTATTATTATTATAATTAATTTTATACATCAGACGAACCACGAAACTTTTGGTTGAAATCGGCCGGATTTTGCGGCCGCAGGGCCGCAAATATTAGCCGCAAGCGCCGCTTCTTTGAATTGGTTGATCCAAAAATGTTGATGAACAACATTTTCTTAGATTAAAAAAGTAATAGGGGCTATTCTGATCATTTTTTTGATATCTTGAACTTTTTGGACCTCGGCCCCAATTTACCGGTATTTTGGGTTGCCCGCTTTGACTAACTTTTTTATTATTCATCCTAGATGGGGGTTGTGACATATCAAATTCAATGATTTTGAAGTGCTGATTACAAATTTGGCATTGATTTTTTGCTATCTATTACCGTTGAGTCACCAGTAGCGGAATTGGACTTTTTTGAGGAATAAGGGAAGTCGTGTGATGTTTACAATAGATTTTTTTTCTCATTCATTTTAACCTATATGACGTATTGTATATGGTCGTTTGTGCCGGGTGTGGATATTCAAATGCGATTTACCGAGTGCACTAGTAACTCGCACTTCCGCCACTGAGTAACTCAGAGAAGTTAGCCTCGTCAGTGAGTAATAAAATCTTAATCGTAAAAATCTTCTTACATGAGTAACAATTCTCAATGGATTTACATTACTCGATTACTCTCTTATAAGACCGGCTCGGTGTACGGTGTGTGGATTCAATTTATTTGCTCTTGTATGTTGGGTTTGTTATCTGAGGTGGTCATTTGGAAGAGGCTTTAAGCAGATTTCTGGGGGGAACCTAACCAAGTATCATGTTGACTTTATCCAGCTTGAAGGATTCAGGATTCCAAAAGAACATTTTGCGTCATGTCTGCCACGGATGGATTCAAAAACACTCTTTTCGACTATCCATGCTGGACTTTGTTAAACTTCAGTGTTCGTTGGAAAATTGATATATTTAACATGTGATCTCCGCTTCTTTGATTTGCCCCTAAATTTCCTACCGACCTCAGTAGCTTGATCGATAAGGCGGCGGACTTGTATCCGGAGGTCGTCGGTTCGAGTTCCAAAGTTAAGCAATTATTTAGTATTTTGAGTAGTTGTGATATCACGATTGTTCTGAACACAAATAAGGTAATTTCGAAATTGGGCTGTATTCAACTCTAGATTACAAGTCTATTATTTACCCAACTCAAATTGCTTGAAACAGCTTCACCAGCAAAGTGGTTGCTGATGCTAAAAAGCTACAAATCTGTCACTCAGAAGATTTAGATTAGCAGAAAGCCTAGGGAATAATATCTAGCTTGAGTAACTTTCTTGCAACGAATAGGAGAGGCTTTTAATGCTGATCAATACACAGCGCGAGAAGGAAAGCTTGAGCGAAATTAAATTGAAAATTCAATTAAACTGAAAGAGAGATTAATGAGATTTTCAACGGACTTTTTATCTTGAGCTCATTTATTTTACTATTGAAATGTCGTTGGAAAGGAAACTGAAGGTTCAAATGATAAAGCACCACTCCGGGTTTTCCGGCTTTTCTCACTTTTCTTCTCTATTTATTAGTGAGAAACTGAGATATGAGTTACGGTGAATTAAATGAGATTCTTTATTCTCTCGAGAAAAAATATAATAATATACAATCTATTGAGGTATGAAAAAAATACAACCAGTTAAGTAAAAGAACCTTAGATTGCTTGTGCTAAAAGAAGAAAAAAACTAATTTGTTTATAAAACAGAAATTTCAATACATAGGTGATTGTGCATTTTTAGTATTTCCTTTTCTTCTTCTTCTTCAAAGAAACGTTAACGAGAGAAATTCGCACGCCGCGCCTATCACTGCCATTGTCTGCCTGAGGTTGCTGATTATTCTGGCATTTAGCAAGCTTTATCCAATAGATTACATGTCATGTATCATGTTGAATATGAATACATCATTTCTGGTTCTGTAATTGAAGTTAACCAACGTCCATTGAGGTTAGGACTTGGATGAGTGACCATTCACATTGAAACCGTCTTGATGCTGTCTATTCTATGCCCAACCAATATTGGTTGAAGTTAATGGAAGTAGCTGGTTGGTAAAACCCGCGCCTCGGATGACCTTTTAGGTGTTACAGTCGTAAAATCATACCGCCTTAAGCCGCTGAGAGCTGGACAAGATAAATGGTTTTTCAGTTGGAAGGGAATTGATTTTTAAATAAGCCATTGAAATTTATATGTACGGAATTGATAACATGAGCGATTTCCACGTATTTATTACATAGAAGTGTGATTCTTCTTTATGACCCCATCAATAGTGTGAACTATACAATGTACTTAGGCTATGACGTAAGAGGTCTGTGAAGTAGTTGCGCTACTTCGTTATAAGTTTTAATAGCTCAAGTACCCATTTGTATCTTATAATATGCTAGTTCTATATACTTTCTTTGTTTTTTATTTATTTTTTTTTTTATTACAATAACGCACAATAGCCTATATTTTTACATATGTGTTTAGGCCATAGATAGAGAGTTATAGAGATCTTAAAAGGACAGTATATCAAGTTCCTCCGATTTACCTTTTAATTACACAATGTTTCCTCTGATTTCTTATTTGGGTTAATTTTTTGGATATGCGTTTTCCTCTGAATTCTATTACAGGTAATCAAAATATTTAGCTGCTGACAGTTTTGGTTTAGTTTTAATTCTGGAACTGTCGTATCATCATGGTGTTGCCTTCGTTGACACGAGCCTTGGGCTTAGATCTCAAACGACCAGAAAGTTTTCTTTATGTCAGAGTTTCTGTGCACCAGGCAAGACCTTTATTGTTCTTTTTCCGTTGAATATAATATGATTAAATTACTTTTACGTGTCTGATTAGGCTTAATTGCCGAAATCGCTCATTGAGCGAAAAAAAAACGAACTATTTTTTTTTCTATTAAAAAAAAAAACGAACTATTTAAGAGAATGCCGTTGGCATTAGCACCGCCCTTGATCAAGTTTTGTTTTATTTCAATTTCTATGTAAATATTCTATGTACCTACTTTATTGTAAATAAAACTTGATCCAACTTGTTTAATAATACGTGATCTGCTATTTTCCAAATATGTTCAAAACCGAAAATGTGGAATTTGAGCATTTGGAAGATATTGCTTTTTTGTTTTCTCGATCAGTGAGTGATTTTAGCAGTTGATCCTAACGGCCCAACATATTTATGTATCTATCTATTTATTGATGTCCTACACCCGCCCTAAACCCCCGTCCCTTCTCACTTATGTTCACAGCAAGACTGTCCTAACGGAAGACTCACTCCTGCCAAATTCGTAGATATGTACAAGATGTTCTTCCCCAGCGGCAACGCTGAGGAATTCTGTGATCATGTGTTCCGAACTTTCGACATGGACAAAAACGGGTACATCGACTTTAAAGTAAGTTATCGAACTTTTTTTTATTTATTAAATATATTTATTTTCATCATCATCATCATCATCATCATCATAGGGTGGCGTCATCGTGAACGATTCTAGCCAGACAGTGAAGGAATGACTCAGCACTTCTACCACTGTCTTGACAAGGAAGCTAATAGTTGACAAGGGCCCCCAGAACCAAGCCTATGCTGGTCTACTCCCTGTTTATAGTTCGCCCAGCCAGACTTATTTATTTTACAATATATAAAACAAGTCAACCAAATCATATCCCTGGGGCACACAGCCCACAACTCCAGCCATATTTACTCTTTGAATTGCTGTAGGCCTATTTTTTGTGATAGATAGAAACTTGCTCTACAACCATCACCTGATTTTTCCACTAGCCTTGACCCCAACACGGTCACCAAGCTTTTTGCTTCAGCTAAAGCTCGGTGAACGTGTACTGAGATATAAAGCTATCTAACTATTTATCTCAGTATTGTAAATTCAAATTGCACACCCTTTCAATATAACAAGATCTATTCAATCATGATTTATTTAACTGTCATCGTTCTTCTCCTGACACATGGTGCCTACCAGGCTCGACGCATTTCCACGCTGGACTGCCAATGACAGTCGTTGGCGTAAGAATGCCCCAGCCCTGGTATCACCACATTTGCGTTATATATAACAAGTAGACTCACCAGTCTTATACATATTACCAATAATATAATTCATCTACTTCCTTACTTTAACTTTGCCTTTTCCCAAACTTACCTCCTTGAGGTCGGCATTGTTCAGCCTCTTCCTCATGGTTGATGATGGTTCTAGCACTCCTACTTCACCATTTTACGGCATGATGCCTTCCTAACTCTAACCCTGTAAAGGGCGCCTCTGTTTGGTGTTAATGTGAAATATTATCTTTCTACCTGACAAAGCTGCTGGTACTGTATCTGCTGGTAATTCCCGCAACGAGAAAGAAATCCTTAATAATTCTTATTTATTTTGCATTTTGTCTGAATTTAGACCACAGTTAGACTTGTGGTGGCGCAATACCAAGGCGTAGTTTTTTTTTATTTTATTTAAAGTTATCATAATTGTGTTAATCACTTACGTGATATCACAACTACTCAAACTCGCTTTACTAAATCCACGCTGAAACCGTGACTTGAACCACCGACCTCCAGGTTACAAGTCCATCGCATTACCGTTCAAGCTATACTGAGGTCGGTTATTTTACCAAGGCGTAGTTGTTTTCATGTCCCCATTCTGAAAGAACGGACTGGGGCACTTGACATTGGTATACTACTCCCTCGTGTGACGTAAACACACTCTTATTGATTCGGTACTTCATACTGAACACTTGTTATCATTGAATGTTTGATTGTGTCTATCATGTAACCGGCCGTTTCCCCGTAATTATTACTAAATCTCGGCACAACTGTAACGATGGATAAAACCCGGTCCTTATTTCCTTTGATAATGTTTTCTGATTGCTTAATGGATATCACATAGGTTTATGAAAATAATGTAGAAGAAATCAGAAATTGAGAAATATTTATTTATTTTTACTTAACGCCCCAACAATAAGGGCGATTGCAAAGTAAAATAATATTAAATACCTGAAATTACAAGTTTTACAATACAATTATTTAATGAATTATAATATTAAATAATTGATATAATTCACGAAAATACTTCGTATAGGATTAGCTGACATTCATCTTAAAAGAGTTTTCAATAGTCCTTTTAGTGCTTAATTTTTCAATAGTATTGTTTTCAATAGTACTAGCTTAATTCTAGGTACGTTTAAGGTTGCAATTAATAAAAATTCTTTCTCACTCAACATATCGACCAAAACTGTCTGGCTGGGGAACGTTAAACAGGGAGAAGACCAGTGTATAGGACTTTAATCAGAGAACAGACTTGCCAGCCCTGACAATCCAGGCCAGCTTTCAGTTTCCCAAGGGTTTCATGGCTTGAAAAGAAAAGGCCGAAGTTCTCACGATGTCGATGGTTGATGGCACTTAGTAATATGTGGTTCAGGACGAGCCAATTTTTCAATTGAAATTGGCTGGTGACCATTACTCCCCAGCTTTGACCAAGCTAGTAAACAACAACAACCATCAAAATAATTACTTCACTTCCAGCTCTTCAGAGCATGTGAGAAAATTCTGCACTGAGAAAATTTTACACTTTTAAGTATAGATTTTCGTCCGGGGCTTAATATATCCACTTTCAAAGACCCCTCTTAAGTGCCCCCCGGGTGGTTCTAAATGAGTAACTCTAAAAGCATGATGCATCTCATGCTTAAAGCTTTTATTTTTGTAACGAGAAAAACTGCTTGATAATCTAAGTTTCAAGGAACCCATAGTTATTAACCCCTCACTGATACTGCACGCAAAATCTCGAGTTGAATTATTAATCTTATTATTCCTCCTAATAATCTTCTTTATTAATAATACATAAATGAAATTAATAAACAGTTGGAAGAAAGGCCAAATGAAGAATTTCAGACAAATGTGGAAGAAAATTGGATAAATCTAAAGAAGACTGTTCAAAAAGTTACCCCAAAGATCTTGAGTAAGAAGAGAAAAGCAGACAAACCCTGGTTCAATAAAAATTGCAAAGAAAAAGTTGAAGATAGAACTAAAGCAAGAAAAGAATGGCTCAACAATATTGATGATGAGAACCTAAGACAAAATTACTTAAAGAAAAGGAAAGAAGTACAAATATTTCTGAAACAACAAAAAAGAAATCATTTCAATAACATCTTGTTTGAAGCTCAGGATAATTTTGCCCACCATCGAACTCGTCAAATGTATCAAAAAATTAAACAAATTACTAAACCTTATAAGAAAAGAGAAACTTTTGTAAAAGATAGACAGGGAACTATAATAACAAATGCATGCAAAATTAATGAACGTTGGGTGAACTATTTTGAAGACCTATTGAATGCTAATGAACCCATGGAAACATTTGAGTTTAATCAACCGAGCACAGCAGATAATGAATGTAACACACCGTCTTTAGAAGAACTACAAATGATTGTGAAAAATTTAAAAAATCATAAGGCAACAGGAGAAGATGAAATTTGTGCAGAATATCTGAAGTATGGAGGTCAAGAACTTGCAAAAAGAATTAAAAATCTTATTGACTTAATCTGGGAGAAAGAAATTATTCCAACAGAATGGAGAACCGCAATTATATGCCCTATACTGAAAAAAAATGACCCACTTGTATGTGACAATTATAGAGGGATATCTCTTCTAAATGTTACATACAAAATCTTCTCACTTGTCCTGTTAAAACGTATATTACCACTAACAAATGCATTGGTGGGTGACTATCAGTGCGGTTTTCGTTCTGGCCGATCAACAGTTGACCATATTTTCACCCTAAGGCAACTAAATGAAAAAGCCTGGGAATATAATAAGGAGGTACATATGCTGTTCTTAGATTTTAGGAAAGCATATGACTGTATTCATAGAAGAAGTCTTACAAACATATTAAAAGAGTTTGAATTTCCATCCAAAATTATCACCTTAATTTCTATCTGCCTAGATAATATATATGCCAAAGTAAAAACAAATAATGCTCAAATTACATCCGACTTTGAAATAAAATCTGGACTTCGGCAGGGTGATCCTATATCTCCTCTCCTGTTTAACCTAGTCCTTGAAAAAATAGATCGTGAATTTATGAAAATACATCAACATGCTGGAATTGATCTAGGAACAAAACGAATAGTACGTCTTGCTTATGCGGATGATGTTGTTCTTATCGCAGAAAACAAAAATGATTTGATGTCATATTGTCAAACATACTATCAATTAGCAAAGAAGGTTGGACTCAATATCAATGTAGACAAATCAAAATATCTACACCTAAGCAAGAACAAAAACAGAGACATGCCACCCCTGATAGTAGATACTTACCAGTTTGAAAAAGTTAAATCCTTTAAGTATCTGGGAACTATTTTCAACGAGAGAAATGATATAGGAGAAGAAATAGATGCAAGATTGGCTGGAGCAAACAGAGCTTTTTACAGCTACAAGAATCTTTGCCAAAAAAACTCTGTCAGTAAACTTTAAAATAAGAATGTATCTATCATGTATTGTGCCAGTATTACTTTATGGGGGAGAAGCATTACCATTAAGATTAATTGATGAAAATAAATATCTAGTTTTTGAACGCAAAGTATTAAGGAAAATATATGGCCCCATTTACGATTCAAACCTAAATGAATGGAGAATCCGACACAATGCTGAATTAACAGAAATATTTCAACACCCTAATATCATCCAACAGTTGAAAAAGAGAAAACTTCAATGGGCAGGTCATCTGGCAAGAATGGATGACTCTAGAATACCCCATTTAGTACTGCTGCACAATCCTGGTGGATTAAGAACAAGAGGCAGGCCAAGAATGCGTTGGGAGGACAATATCAGTGAAGATAGTCAAGAGATGGGAGTATTACCTAGTGAATGGAAGATTGCAGCACAAGATAGAATTCGTTGGAGGGCTGCTATAGAACAGACATATGGTCGTTAAGGCCGTCGTCACAATAAAGTAAGTAAAAAGTAATAATCTTCTTATTCCTCCGTCTTCTAATAAGAACGAGAACTATGTTTTATGTGTTTAACATAATTTTTATTAATTGTTAGTCACTCACAATGAAATACTTTAACATAGAGTCTCTTAAGAATACTGTGCATGACTGTTTAATACTACAATAACCGCAGCCCAAACGGTTACTGATCACGTGACAACGAAAAATTGATGCAAATCGACCCCCTCCCATTACCATTGGGTGTTGTCTCATGACAAAAGATCTCTATTTTGTCAATTCATTTCGCTCTCAAGTCTAAATCAATGTTCTTCGAAATTTGTTTTGTTTTTCATTATTACGTTGTCGGTTTTCTGTCGCTATCGATGTCACTTATTACTTCCGAGAAATTTCTAATATTAGAAATCGGAAGTACTGTGTTCGTTTTTGTATAAAATAAAAATATCTTTTTGCTCCGGTTTCCATTTTTCTGGACGTTTCATAACCTCCTGAGCAAATTTGGTTTTGTGTCGGTCTGTTTTTTTCTCCTCTATCTCTCTCTCTCTCGCTATTATTTGCCTCTCACTCTTTCTCTGTGTTTATCCCAATCAAAGACACTTGGCTTCTTCTTCTTCTTCTTCTCCTCCTCCTTTTTCTTGCTCTTCCTTTTCTTTTTCTCTCTATTCTTTGCGTAAGTCATGAGCTTGTGTTCTTATTCTACCCACACGAGTGCATCTAATTCTACCCACATATTCTAAGGCAGTGGACACGTGTACTCCGTCTTAATTTTGCTCGCGTGCAACTTTTTTGCTCATTTTCAAGCACAGCAATTTAATCTACACTGAAGAAATCCTTTGTGTGCCCCAAAGAAAAGAAGAGAATTCTTAATGTACTTCCTCTAATTATTCCCGAGAAAAAAAATGGTAAACGAAGAGAGACGCCTCTTAACCCTTGTCATGGTCGCCAAGCCTGTATTGTATTGTACTGTAAATTAATAGAGAGTGCTGGGATATTCACAAGTACATATTTGTTTCATCCTGAACTGCGGGTCATATAATCCCCAATAATGACATAGAAAAAAGACCGATGTGAGAGACCAAAACTGGGCCACTTAAGGTCTGTCGCACAATTTTTTTTTTTTTTTTTTTCTGGAACATAAAATGTAGCCAAATTAGTTGTGAACAACTTTGTATAGAACTAGTGTTGTCTTTAAATGCATAGTTTCGGAGATATTGTAGAGAAACTAAAAAAGTTCCAATTTTTTGTCTGTAAAAAAAATTGACGGTATTTTTTTTTTTTTTTTTCAAACCTCAGATTCGTGTTCAGCAGCTTAAAATACACTATGGTACCAAAAATCAAAACTACATTAAAACTTGTATTTTTAAAAGTTTCAAAAATAAATGTGACATCAACAGTAAACAAATACTTAATATTTACAATTGTAGTAGTAGTAGTAAAAATATTTGTATTTATTTGTATAAAATAATTACAAGGGTTGACAACGTAAATACTTACATATTAAAAGAAAAACAAAAAACAAAATTAAGCCTTATCTGCAGAAAAATAAATAAATAAATAAAAAATAGCTAATATTAAAACTTGTATTTTTAAAAGTTCCAAAAATAAATGTGACATCAACAGTAAACAAATACTTAATATTTACAATTGTATGTATTAAGCACGTATCTAAAATAAGGTTGGAATATAACTTTTTGATTTTTTTGGGTTAATATAAAACTGACGTAATTATGGGGTTTAGAGTCTTTTCCTATTTATTTTAAGAGAGTTTCCTTCTCTTGAAATGTTTGTGCTGTGTTGACAAATGGAAAAGCTTATTAAGAGAAAAGCCATCGTTTTAAAAATAAACTTTGCTCGGAGTTCTGAGTTATTACTCTATCTTGATATGCAAATCCGGAGGCTATAATGTACAACTTAATGGAGTTATGTCTGGACGATCATATTTAATATTCAAATCTTGGGAGTCTGTTTAGGAATTAAACTTCTTAAGTTGACTTTAAGAAAGACTTGCGTAGATAGTTTGAATCCAGCTATCTGGTTTTGAATTACTGCCAAACCAAATATATTGCCTCATGACCATTTGTGAGCATGTCATCCAATAGGATTGATAGTGTGTTTATTAACTGTCACACTATTTAATCGACGCTTAGTTATAGTCAATGATTAACTTCCCATGTTTCAAGTAGCCATTGGACTATCAATATATTGAATTTATATTGCATTGATCAAGTAATTGAAGTTAAAGCTTAACCTATACCAACCAACAATATCGCCCTTCAATCCTCAATAACAAATGCTATATGTATTGGTGGATGGCCATGCCTTTTTATATTTTTTTCAGGCTAGGAGACTGTGATTTTGGGGGGGGGGGGTTGATTCCTAGAACTTATTGTCCACCCGTTTGCTTATACCCTTATACGTGTGAAAAGCCAGATTGGATATTTCCTTGTAGAAGAGTTTTGCTACAACTATGCCACTCTTCTCGTTTTTGTTTTATTTGGTCTAGTGTAGATACTAGCTCGAGCTTCTGTGTGTTTGTGGTTGATGTCTTCCTTGTTCTTTTTTCTCTAAGCATATCGGTCGGCAGATATATGTCTCCATTCTAACTTTGGTATAAGGATTTATAGTTGCTTCTCAAAACATCTAGGCATTACTTTTTTGGTTTTCACGTTTGCCATGATTGAGCTTTGCAAATGTAATTAGGTGAGAAGAACTCAGTGAAATAGTGATGATAATCATTGAAAACAATATGCTCCTGACCACAGTGGAAAGAGACGCCACTCGCCACGACGCGACGTTCTGTCACTAATCGGGTACTAATTATTATTATTATTATTACATACAACACTTTATTAGATATAAATGGACATTATGTACATACAAATAATAATTTTAACAATGAAAAAATGGAAACAATATATACAATAAAAATGAAAAAGAATAGAAAATATATAAAACATTATGTCCTAACTAAAGGGCGAGGTTATTGCCTATGGCAGTCTCTTCCACCCAACCTAATTGAACACCCACCAGAAATATTAGATGAAGAAAAACTTTTACCAAGACAAACTCGTTCCACACTGGCACAATTCAGATCTGGCTTCAGCAAAATGCTCAACTCATACAACCACAGGATCAATAACAACTTAGTGGATGAATGTCCTAAATGCAACTTTGGACCACACTATACATCTCTTCAACTGTGCATCCAATCCAACTGACTTGTCTCCCACTGATCTATGGACCGCCCCAAGGAGGTAGCTCAATTCCACCAACTACCAGTCTCGGAGCTGTTGGGAAATCACTAGCTGAAAGCCAATGTCGCTACAACAACAACGCGACGCGCGACGTTCTGAACTATCTGAAGGCAGTGTACTCTAACTTGTATGTCAAGCTCAGCGCAACAGGCTGAAAGCTGAAACACTACAAAGACAGGATACTACTATCAGGAGGTGGAGAAGTAAGTAAATGGAACACAGGACACACTGGATACGAGGAAATGTCTGGGTATCATTTTTCATCCTTTGCTCTCCCTCGTCCTTTCTCCCTATCTCTTTATCTCTCTCTCCCCACCCCCATGACTATGCCATCTCCATACTCTCCTTTTCCATCTCCTTATAGTATCTTTCCTTTATTATTTCTCTCCCATACACTTCTCTCTCTCTCTCCACCCCCATTACTATACCATCTACATACTCTCCATCCCCTTATAGTATCTTTCCTTTATTATTTCTCTCCCATACACTTCTCTCTCTCTCTCTCTCTCTCTCTCTCTCTCTCTCTCTCTTTTCCCGCTAGTGGTGCTTCATCTTTTCTGTGTCTGTGGTATTCTAGCACCACCGTCCTATTATTATCATGTTCTCTAGCTCTGGCTTGTAATAATTTTATTGCTTGTATTTACCATGAAACGGTTAACAAGAATAATCTTGTTTACCATTTTATATTTACAATTATAAACTTGTTAACCATTTTCTTTTTAATTTAAACAATGAACAACGCTACAAGTATAGTAAATGCAAATAAAAACTATACATATACCCCGAACAAGAAATAGAAAACATTTTCAAATATAGTACGAAAATAATATAAACATTATCTTGTGAAGTGAACCCCGGGGCCAATTTATTTTTCTTGTATTCCTAATGCTGTTACTCCTGAAGGATGAGTCTGGGTTGGGGACTGAGTAGGGTATCCAATCCCGGAATCGGATACCCTAGGACTGAGTCTCAGTCTATGTAAGAGAACAAGGATTGAACATTATGATAACAATTTTGAATTTTAAGTGAAGAATGGGCCGCAATAAAAAAAAAACTAATTAAATCATTAGGGGTTTTTAAATACCTATTTTTGTAGCAATACTTGTCTTATGTACAGGTGCGTTAAGTTGACAGCCCACCAGAACGGATTTTGACCAAATAAGGCTCAACGTTTTGTACTCGTTTTGTACCGTTTTGTGCCAACAAAAATTTATTTTGTACCCCTACCGTTCTCGAGATATAGACCCCCCCCAGGTGGGCTGCTATCTTAACGTTAAGTTAGCAGCCCACCAAAACGGATTGAGTTGAGACTAGGTTTATTGGATTCAGCTCGTTTTGTACCGTTTTGTGCCAAAAATATTTTTCTCCTGCGACCTTTCGTTCCCGAGATATTGACATCTGAAAAAGTCACTTTTTGGCGGGAAAAAATTTTTTCTTGGAATCTTCGGGTTTTTTTTATACCATCGTTTTGTACTCGTTTTGTGCTCCAACTTTTGTCATCAAAACTTTTTTTGTACCCCTACCGTTCTCGAGATATAGACCCCCCCCCCAGGTGGGCTGCTATCTTAACGTTAAGTTAGCAGCCCACCAGAACGGATTGAGTTGAGCCTAGGTTTATTGGATTCGCCTCGTTTTGTACCGTTTTGTGCCAAAAATATTTTTCTCCTGCGACCTTTCGTTCCCGAGATATTGACATCTGAAAAAGTCACTTTTTGGCGGGAAAATTTTTTTTCTTGGAATATTCGGGTTTTTTTTATACCATCGTTTTGTACTCGTTTTGTGCTCCAACTTTTGTCATCAAAACTTTTTTTGTACCCCTACCGTTCTCGAGATATAGACCCCCCCCAGGTGGGCTGCTATCTTAACGTTAAGTTAGCAGCCCACCAGAACGGATTGAGTTGAGACTAGGTTTATTGGATTCGGCTCGTTTTGTACCGTTTTGTGCCAAAAATATTTTTCTCCTGCGACCTTTCGTTCCCGAGATATTGACATCTGAAAAAGTCACTTTTTGGCGGGAAAATTTTTTTTCTTGGAATTTTCGGGATTTTTTTATACCATCGTTTTGTACTCGTTTTGTGCTCCAACTTTTGTCATCAAAACTTTTTTTGTACCCCTACCGTTCTCGAGATATAGACCCCCCCCAGGTGGGCTGAGTAGTAGGCTATCGCATAGCCTACTACTGGGCTGCTATCTTAACGTTAAGTTAGCAGCCCACCAGAACGGATTGAGTTGAGACTAGGTTTATTGGATTCGGCTCGTTGAAAAAATTACGATAGTAAACCCCCCCTATGTTTTGGAGAGACTGGATCTTACGTCATTTTTCAAAACAAAACAAAAAAATATTTTTTTGAGCCTTCAGGGGTAGAATTTTTTTATATAAGCCAGTAAATAACCAAAACTTGCCCGAGAAGTGATATCATGTTAAAATATGAATAAAAAAAACATCACCAAGGAAGAAAATGTATCCCGCGTGATTTATAGTCTACCTATACAGGGTGTCCCGTATACAGATGCAAATATTTTAAGGGTAGGTTCAGCCCACCGTGAACTATCATATGAGCGAAACTTGCAGTGGGGCATTTTGCTTCTCTAAAGAGTTATGGCCAAATCCCTGTTTTTCCCACAGGTCTAGAGGTCACTTGTATCGATGCACGTTTTTAAAGAAATGATAGCCAGTAAATAAGTTTTTACTTCATGTATGGATAATCATGCATATTTCCCTTCGAATGCAGTTGGTTGCATGAAAAAATATTGAAATACCAGAGAGATATTTAATCATAAGTTCAATATTTTTCTAAAATTTGGTTTTTTCCTTTTTTCCCTTTCGTGAATTTAAAGTACTTCTACAATTGCAATTCTGCGTATCACTAGTTAAAAAAATACCCTATTATGTTTAATTTTAGAAAAAAGAAAGCTCATTTATATCACTTTAAAGATCATGGAACTCAAGTCACACAAAGCTCAAAAAACACTTCTGAATCATGATGGAAAATTCAAAGTTGGCTGAATTTTAACAGAATTGGCGCGTAATTTGAGGTATAAATACACTGCTCTGGGATGTTTCACTGAAACACCAGCGCCGAAACAGGCGCTGGTGTTTGATTTTGTAGAACCAACCAAAAGGATATTCCGAAACTAATATCAAGTGCGTTATTATAAAAGTAGTCACCGTCTTATGTCTTGGGCTTACTGCTGGAATAAAGGGACTCTAGTAGTCTTAATCGGGCATTAGAAATAAGGCGATATTATTATTATTACTCAACGCTGACCTAATGGCCTTATATACGTAAAATTATGTATAAGGATTGTGAAAAACAAACACGTGGAGGGATTCTGGCACAGGGAATAATTCTCTCGCTGTGATTGTGTGAAGAAAATCCCATGATTTTCCAAGTTTTCCCACTTACTTTAAGGATCACCATAAATATTGGATCATGAATATGAAGTTATAAAATACCCTCTAGTTTTGATTTCTACTTGAAGATAATTGTGTTTTTTTGTTGTATTAAACTCTATTCAAATTTATTTACATAGATTATTGCAAAGTGTGGGATAATTGCCTTAGGCAATATCTACCATCAAACCAATGATCTTGCATAACTGAAAAACCGAATTCATTGGTACCTACTTGAATAAATTTCAATTTACTCACAAAATATGCAAATGGAAATCAAATTAATATAATATACCTACCTAATTGTGTTTATTCAGATTCGAATGACACAATGGTTGATCTTAAAAGTAATGCTAATACAAACAAATATGAATATACCTAATTTTAAAAACCTCAGGACTTTTACATCTTGGTGCAATCGAACTCCAATCTGCCTGAACATATATATGAGAGGTATATATTATAATTATATAGGTAGACTATAAATCACGCGGGATACATTTTCTTCCTTGGGGATGTTTTTTTTATTCATATTTTAACATGATATCACTTCTCGGGCAAGTTTTGGTTATTTACTGGCTTATATAAAAAAATTCTACCCCTGAAGGCTCAAAAAAATATTTTTTTTTTTGTTTTGAAAAATGACGTAAGATCCAGTCTCTCCAAAACATAGGGGGGGTTTACTATCGTAATTTTTTCAACGAGCCGAATCCAATGAACGTTGTCTCAACTTAATCCATTCTTGTGGGCTGCTAACTTAACGTTAAGCTAGCAGCCCACCTGGGAGGGGGGTCTATATCTCGAGAACGGTAGGGGTACAAAAAAAGTTTTGATGACAAAAGTTGGAGCACAAAACGAGTACAAAACGATGGTATAAAAAAATCCCGAAAATTCCAAGAAAAAAAATTTTCCCGCCAAAAAGTGACTTTTTCAGATGTCAATATCTCGGGAACGAAAGGTCGCAGGAGAAAAATATTTTTGGCACAAAACGGTACAAAACGAGCCGAATCCAATAAACCTAGTCTCAACTCAATCCGTTCTGGTGGGCTGCTAACTTAACGTTAAGATAGCAGCCCACCTGGGGGGGGTCTATATCTCGAGAACGGTAGGGGTACAAAAAAAGTTTTGATGACAAAAGTTGGAGCACAAAACGAGTACAAAACGATGGTATAAAAAAAAACCCGAATATTCCAAGAAAAAAAATTTTCCCGCCAAAAAGTGACTTTTTCAGATGTCAATATCTCGGGAACGAAAGGTCGCAGGAGAAAAATATTTTTGGCACAAAACGGTACAAAACGAGCCGAATCCAATAAACCTAGTCTCAACTCAATCCGTTCTGGTGGGCTGCTAACTTAACGTTAAGATAGCAGCCCACCTGGGGGGGGTCTATATCTCGAGAACGGTAGGGGTACAAAATAAATTTTTGTTGGCACAAAACGGTACAAAACGAGTACAAAACGTTGAGCCTTATTTGGTCAAAATCCGTTCTGGTGGGCTGTCAACTTAACGCACCCCTTATGTACAGATTGTACAGGGTGGTCCAAAACTAACATTTCAATCTGAATCTATAATAAACAAAAACACACAACCATCAAAACAAATTGCAATGTACGTATATTTCATGGCGATTTTTTACATCAGGTGTGAAAAATTGTGTTGTTCAAGGACTCGTGCAAGTGTGTGAGCATTGATTTTTTTAGAACATTTGTATTTTTTTTTTGTTGTCGAACTTTTTGGTGTAATTTTTAAAATTTCTGTTCTAATATTGTTTCTAAGCTCCTCTTCAACTTCGCGATGATAGTCCCACAGGAAGAAGTCGGGATTTTTACTGAAATAAGTAGGTATAGGTAAAATCTATGCAAGGGTATTTTTTACTTTTCAGAAAATGCTTCCATTTTCTAAAATAAAATGCCAGTTTCAGATTTAGTATATTTTCGGTAGATAAATAAATCAATCCTCTTTTGCACATGGTTTAGTAATTATGTATTACCTAACCATGGAAAACTTGAAAATCCTAGGCTGGCAGATTCGAGGAGTAGTTTAGCCAGGCAAGAAAGGGTGGACTATGAAGGGAGAAGGAAGTGGGTGGGGGTCTATCCTGCATGCTGAGAATATTAATGTTCTTCCCGTCCAATAAATGGGACAGCTGGGTGGATGGAGAAAATGGTGCACCATTTTTACCTCGAGTGTTTCTGAGAGGCAGGGTCGAACCTAGGAGATGTTGTGAAATTATTCAGTACATTTTTATTGTGTCTTCATTTAGGTACTACATTTTGTCTTCCTAAATTACTAAATTAGTACGTATGTAACAGTGTTGGAGATAAGCTGTTGGTTCTTAAGCACTTTAAAAAACCGTGCATTTTGTGATATATCCGTATTACGAATGGATCCCCTTTATTACCAGACTAGCCCGCCCCTTAACCATTCGATATGATTAAGGTACATGGTATAGGTATATCTATTATGTATCTATGATATTCACAGGAGATAAAGTAACAAAAATATGGTAGATAATAGAAAGAAAATTGAATAGATATACAAAAAAGACGAATGTTAGATGTTAGAAAGAGCGTTAGGTGGTAGACAATGCTGTGAACATTAACCTCGCCTGGTGGTTACCTTTCACTAAAGAGTAATATTATTATTATTATTATTAAGGATGGTATAAACTAGCTAATATTAGAAAAAGAAGAAGAAGAAACTCCAAGGGATGCAGAAACCCTGTGCCTTATCAATAACTTACCTGATGTACGTATTAAATTTATGAGAGAAATTAAACAACACGTGCGAAGGATAAAATCCTCTTCGTGTTATCTAGAGATTTAACACAATGTTTTCCGCTCATCTTCTGTTTTTGCCGAGCGTATTGGATGCTTTTATAACGTTATTCAATATTCATATAACGCAAGGTAAAATAAGTTTCCTTTTGGGGAAGCAAGAGCCTCTTCTACCCAGCCGGGATTCGAACCCAGGTCTCATTGCGTGCAAGCCTGGGTTGAACCCGTAAATTTGTTTTAAAAAAAGTCTAGTGCACTTAGTGAAGGTGACATTAATCAAAGAACGATTTATTAAAACAATAAAAAAAAACTTTTTATGTATTTTTAGTTCATTTATTGATATTTTCTAAATTATAAATAACCTATGACGCACGGAAGACTTTTCTGTATTTATCATACTTAAATGAACAATACTTTCTGTGGTCTACATTCTATACCTTATACCTACCGACCGACTTGATCGATAAAGTTCAAATTCAAAGTTAAGCAAAAATTTAGTAAAGCGATTTTGAGCAATTGTTATATCAATATTGTGATTACTGATTAACACAAATATCATAACTTAAAAAAAAAAAACATTTTCTATACCTTCGAGGTAGGTAATAGAAAGTAAAAAAACGAGGCACCCATTCAAAGTTCAATACATTTCACCTGGTAGAAGTATATTCCGAGAGAATAAGATGCTCGCAAAAGTAACATGGGTATTTCTTTGGAGAGAAGCTCAGAAGTCCTTGAAAGTTTGTTTAGCAGGGACCACGGGGAGCTATAACATATTGAACTTTGCTCTTTGGAAAGCGCAAAATTTTCCCAAAACAAGTAAAGGAAAAAAAAAATTCCCTGGCCAAATGAAGAGAAGAAAATCGTGCAGTATTATTACGGGTGTATCACTCAGTCAGCCCAGCAGTCTGGTTCATGGAGAGCGAGGTGAAATTATACTTCTGTTCAGGGAAAAATACTACGAGTTCTTATACACCCTTATTTATAAAAATACTTATAAACCGGATAAACCCTTATTTTTAGGAATATTCATGTGATGACAAGAATATTTGTATTTAGATTTAAGAATCTGTGTGAAGCCTTTATAGTTTCCGGAACCACTAGTACAAACATAATCCTCACAGCAGAATTACATATTACTTGCTTACAGGAATATTTTATGCTATGTCTCTTAAATTACCTACTTACATTATTATATTATAAGCTGGAAGCATGACAAAATTCACAATTCTGCATCAATCTGTTAGTCCTCACAATAGAGAAAAGCATTACTGGCAGATAATAATAACTCTCTGCAGATGCCATTACTCAAAACATATTATGGCAAAAGCTGGGAGAGATTAGAGCTCGATGGGATGATGGGAGGGGGAGGGGGACCTTTATATTGAAATTTCATTCCCATATTTTGCTCCAGGGATACATTAAACGCGCTTGAAAAATATTATGCCTCCGCTCTCTCTCTCTCTCTCTCTCTCTCTCTCTCTCTCTCTCTCTCTCTCTCTCTCTCTCTCTCTCTCGCCCTCCCTCCCTCCCTCTCTTATACATTATTTCCACCCCGTCAAAGTATGAACTGCCACAATATATTATTTTGTATAACCTCTATCTCCTAGGGAGTGAAAAAAAATACATTAGGAGGTTAAGTATGTTCTAAGGCGGTGGCGTTACGCACAGGCTTAATATAAAATTTTAATGATAATCATCTTTTCGCAAGATAAATACATAGTCTAAAAACTAACGTTTTTACTTAATTATCCAGTCTTTTTCAGGCATTTATAGGTATACAGACATACAGTATACAGTAATACACTTATACATACACGCTCCCGCAGAATTAGCCGATTATTTAAAATTAATTCTTAACTCCTGAATCAAAAATATTCCCCCCAGTAGTAGCCAAGCTGGCTATTACAACAACACAACATATAAAATTCCAAAGATGACCTTGGAAGAACCTTGAAGGGGTCACCTGAGAAACTCCTAAGAGTCGTTATTGATTTTCTTTATCTACAGTACCTAGTTTCCGATATATTTGACCATGTCTTTTAAAATGACTCACCCTGTAAAAGAAAATCTCTGCATTTGCTTCTCTCTGAATTGAGTTTCTTTCATTGTTCTTCTTCTCTCACTTTGCCTTTTCCCAAACGTACTTCGGGGTCGGCATTGTTCAACCTCATGGATGCCCTTTCTAACGCCAACGATTCTTTTTGATTTAACGCCCTGATCAGGACGGGAGTTTTTCCCTCCATTCGCTGGAAATTGTAAGCTACCCACAATAACCTCACCCAGCCTGGGTAGGAGCGGAAATTATTACAATTATTTAAAGTGATATGCTTCGTTACTTTTAAATAGTTAGAAAGTCTAAATATGAAAAAAAAAAAAAAAAAAAAAAAAACGGATTGAACGGGTCCACCCTGTGTATTATAGACCTAATCCTGCAGACATATTATCAGGCCTTGATATTTATTGCTATTGATATTTTATATTTATAAAAAAAAAAAAAAAAAAAAAAAAAAAAACGGATTGAACGGGTCCACCCTGTATATTATAGACCTAATCCTGCAGACATATTATCAGGCCTTGAAATTTATTGCTCAACACCGCTTTCTGTTTCAGGAATTTTTGTTGGCAATCGATGTGACGTCCTCAGGAACCCCCGAGGAGAAATTGAAGTGGGCCTTCAGGATGTATGACGTGGATGGAAATGGTGTGATTGACATTCAGGAAATGACCAAAATTGTTCAGGTGAGAACCAAGAAGAAATCTCTCTTTAATTAAATTAATTTTAAGTGTAAAAAAAAAATTGCCAAGCGTCATACGTCACAAGCGTATGTCACAAGACTCTTGAAGTATGGGCTAGAGAGATGAAATTTTCTTGCATCTGCCAACAGTGTCACTCAAAATATCTAGATAACGGATTTGAATATCGAAAAATGCTGAAACACGTGTACCATAAACTATAGAGGAATCATTTTTTACTAGGTTTTGTGTTGTCTTCTTTTTACGACATTACTGTTTTCAAGTTGGTAGTTCTTCTGGAGGTTTAATTCTATAGACTGTAGACTCGCCACCAGTTTTTAAAGTTAACTTATGAGACCCCATTTTTGAATTCTGTGTTCCAGGCTATCTATGACATGCTGGGAGCTTGCTCATCGAACCGACCAGCTGACTCCGCTGAGGAGCGGGCTAAGAACATCTTTGCCAAGATGGACGAAAATAATGACGGGCAGCTAACACAGGACGAATTCCTCAAGGGCTGTTTGCAAGACGAAGAGCTGTCTAAAATGCTCGCGCCTTAAAAACCTCCCAACCGAGGAATCCCTTCTCAATTCTCTCAAGCACACAAGTGTGAATAATTAACACATTTACGCTGAAATGCTAGCTCGACCAAACGGAATGGGGATTCGATAATTTTTCATTTCTTGTGGACTTTTCAAATTTGAGAAGAAAAAAAAAATCCCTGTCAAATGCATGAGAATAATCCAACTTTTGTTTAAATTAATTTTTACATTTTTTAAACTATGACGCTTTTAATATACTTATTATGTTCTCACCCCTTCCGAATTCTTCCGCGCGGGGTGAATCTTTCCAATGCCTTTTCACACTCTCTCAGATAGCTCTTGTGATTTTTGTCCTTTCTTTCTCCCTGTCATCCGTGGTATGCCCACACCCCACACTAGGAATGTTGGCAAGTGGCAATGCTCAGAACTTTGGGTAATCCTTCAAATATTCCATTATCATTAACTTGATGCCGTCCATTATTCAAAAGTACCGATACTCCTATGTTCTTTCAAGATAATGAACGTGAAAGCTTACATGCGATATCTTTAACCAATAAGCTATTAAAACTATCACTAAATGAGGTTTGAAGTTCGAATCATTTTCTTCTTGATTTTATAGGGATAAAATCACTTTGAATACTTCAATAAAAAATAAGACCAGGAAGTTTTCCTATTTCCCCTTTATCTGGGTGTACCACAAATCAAATTCCAATTTACCTTTTGTTCTTTCCCCTGTAAAACGCACAATTTTTGATATTCTTGTAAATATATTTTTTCATTCTGACGACCATGTATTTATAAAATAGGTCTGAAGGGTGAGTCCTAATTTATTTTTTCTTTAAAAGAAATAAGAAGCACTAGTTCACTCAAGGAGCTTCAAGTCTACTTTACTGGTCCATGGAAGCAGTCCATTTTTTTTTTTTTTTTTTTTTTTTTTCATCATCAACATCTACTCATCACGAATGACAGGAATCTTTTGATTTCTGTCTGTCATTTTGATTGGTCATGACAAAAATGTCATTTTGTTAAAGTTGAAATCAGTTATCCGACCTGATTATTTGACGTCGCCGTCGTATCATTCAGAGCTTTCAAATTGATGACATTAATTTCTTATCATTCAGACCTGTATTCCATCAAGTCTACTTATAATTCAATTATTTTTCTTAACATATGCGCCATCATATAGTTCAATCCATTTGTGTACTTAAAGCTCCTTGAGTTTTTACACTGAAATATTAATGTTGACACTGAATCAAAATAAAGTTAGCATTTATATTTGGTCACATCTAGGTCTACCAAAGAAGAATTCATGAAAATAAAATATTGGTACATACTCGTCTAAAATTAAATGGCTCCAATTACAAAACTAGAATTATCTCATGTTACAAAAGAGGCTATAATAATAAAGAGGTTGCTTTCGTTGGAAATTTCGCTTGAAAATGTTTTTATATTTAACTTATTATCATTCGTATACTTACATCAGTAATTTTCAAATTAAAAAAGGTTACATTACGCCCTAGACCCTAGTTAGGGTCATGTTTTAAATCTGGCCCTATATAGTCGTACATAACATAAACAAATCTATATAGTCGTACATAACAAAAACAAATATTTGTTCACTATAGTGTGGTGGTGCACGAGGCACAAGGACCTAACTCTAAAGTAACTTATTGTTCATCATGTTGTTTAATTCGTCTTGAACTTCCATGTGTGTGTGCTCTGAATCCGTTTTGAACAAGTCCTTAACATGCGTGTATAAGATGGTTCTTTGTCTCAAACTCAAATGTCCATATAAACCTATCGTACTATCTCATAATTATTGAAATTATAAGGCAATCAGTTTTCATTGAACTCTTACCCCACGTATGGTTGCTAGTTGCTCAAAGACAACTTCCTTAATGCGCACCGCTGAAACTCGCTAACCAGCCGTTTTCGTGCAAAAGTGTACTGTAGGAAATGGTGATTTCAGATAAATTTTGCATTAGCTCACAAAGTTTGGAATAAATATTGGAAAGGAAAATTGAAAAGAAACGTGCGAAGGGGAAAGAAGAGAAAATAACTGAAACGAGAGAAGCAAGAGACAACTAGATAATGGAAAATATTGGATCAGCTTGTTAGTTGTTGAATAAAAAGTAAATTTATAAACTTCACATCGCTCAATAATGCGTGGGGGTTGTACACTTGTATAGGTTATACTTTCTTTGATTGAAATGGACGCAAAGGTAAATTTTAAATGGTAATCTAATTTGCAGAATTTAATTTTTAAACTCTTTTTTTTTCGAACAAATTCTAAGTCCCTGGGTGTTGCTCGAGAAATAATTTCACTGCATTACTACTAACTTTAGACTCGTCCGAATCAATACGTTGAGGTTCAGTGAAGATGTTCCTTTCTTTTTCATACAACATCCTCCATTATCACTCGTTACATCCTTTACTTGGTAATCTAAGGGAAGAAAATTTATCAACTCCTTCTCTCGTTGAAGGGAAATTTCACAATGCAAGGAAAGAAAAAGTTTATCGTTACCTCGTACGTACAACTTCATACGTCTTATTTATTTATCGCTCCCTGTTTCTCTACACTACTCCACCCCTGCCCATGTTTACTCTTCCTTCATACTCCCCTTGTCAGTGGTGTATTTACTACTGAGTAATAGAATTCAACCCTGTTTTCTCAACCAAAAGTGCATTTTTATATGTACGTACCAGTACCTACATATTCTTAATTCTGAATTTCTTATTGTTGCTTTCATGAGAATAAGTGAAACCTACCTGATAAAAACAGATTTCTAACAATTTCAAAATTAGTTCAAAAAAAACTTTTAAATTATAACACTATGGTTGAGCTTTAAGGAGAGTTCCACTACTTTCGTGGCTACGCTACTAGTTATATCAACCCCACCTCTTTCATTATTAGCCTAAACTTGTAATGTTGCTCAAAATCGTGTGGTTTCCTATTTATTGAATGAGAATCTTTCTACCTTCTGGTGAGATTTGGAAACGGTAGAAATGGAGGAGTAATGAGTATACAAAGGGGAAATTGGTCTGATGGAAGAAAAGAGTAAATGAAAGGCACAGAGTAATATTTTACATACATAACATGTTTGTATATTGTCTGTTGAAAGTATATGGAGATATTTTCCATGGAAAAAAGAGAGGGGAAATTCAGGCAGGAGGTCGCGTGGATATTTTACATAGCAATATTTTTCCCTTTGTTTTTCAAATTGTTATCCATTGTGATTGATATTTTCCCTTCCTCTCTCAACATGAAACTCGTTTTCTGTTTCTGTGTGCCTTCATTGTGAACATTACCGTCTCCCTTCATTTGTCTGCCTCTCTTTCTGCTCTTTTTGTATGATTGCCATATTATTGAAATCCCTGTGTTTTATTCTCAACTTGTCAGGTATTGGAAGACAGGTTTGTGAAGTAAGCTCTCGTATTTTCATTTCTAAATAACAAAATAATTTAAATTTGATGGTTCATTAGTTTATTTCAAACCGAGGACTTGTTTCTATAGTTCCGCTACAAGCTAGCGTAAAATCTTGAGAGTAAAAGGAATATAATGCAGACAAAATTCCATAATAACAGCAGCAATTTGTAGCTATGGGACTCTTCCCATTCCGACTCTATGTATTTGTAGTGTACCATTGTGCAAACAAAAGTTTTCGACTGCTACAATTTCAGTCTAGTTTGTACCTAATTACTTTTGTTAGGAAGATAATTGTCTTTTTTGGTTACCTTCCTTCTCCTTCTTCTTCTATGAATGTGAAAATTTGTTTTGTGTTGTAGTTTCAGTGTCCAAGGTGGACGGAGGATATACTAAGGCTTTCGATCCTGTGGACGCCCAGAAGCCAATGTACAGGAGCTTCTTATTGTTCAATAGAAAGCACTGAAATTAATTACTATAAATATTTATAATTTTAAAATAAAACTTCGAAGTTGCTGTAGTTATTTACAGAAAAGGCTTGTTACTTCGATATTCCTTTTTGTCAAACTTGCTCTGAAAAGTGTGATTTACAAACAGAGTCACAAAACTTGAGAGAAAATACTCGCAAATTGAGTTTGCATATTTCAACGCCCTTGAAGCATAAAAAAGACAAGTTCTTTTTCCCTCGTACATTATAATTTGTACTAGGCGGTTCGGCTACAATATGCATTGAACCGTGTCGCATACATTGGAGTTGTGAGTATAAACGTAAAACATGTATAAATACAATGGGTAGAATATTATGCTTATTTTCTCCCATCAGGTCATGTCACCTCTCCGGTGACTTGGTCTGGTAGGTTCAGGATGTTAGCCAGGAGCCACTCTAACTGAATAGTGCCATAGGTCACTCTGAGTCAGCGTAGTTGAATTCGCGGGGTTGTTAGTTATAAGATGCAGAGTTTCGTGAGGTCTTCGATCACAGAGATTTGATTTGGTTTCTATTGTTGGTTGGCCCTGGGAGTTTTAGCTTATCAAGTGACATCTCAGGTGGTTTGGCACTTAGTACTTGATTTGACTTGATAATGTGTGTGTATCACCTTGTGAATATCCTTCACTAATACAGATTCAATATTATTTTGTTCTTGATTTTAAGTTTAATATCGACACTCTTCGGTGTGGTGGGTGTGGTTAACTTTCCTTAGTCCTGAGAGAGATCAATACAATTCAATATAACCTGTGAAGAAATATTTCATACATCTATTAATCATTTTCTACAGACCTCAGAACAAACAATGAAATAACAAAGTTTGATGATGGCATACACGATAACATAGCTTTGTCAAACCTTCAAAAAATACAGAGCATGTGAAAGTTAATTATTTTTATCATGAGAGACATTCTTCAGAAAGCTACAGTATGTGTTCATAGGACGCTAACGAATTTCATTTTCTAATTTTAAAACAAAACAGAAAGGAAGAATAAAGCTTAATAAAGAAAAGGCTGTTCCTGACGGAGTCTGAATACTGATGAGATAGAAATTGATAGATAGGTGCCTCTACACACTACACAATGGAGATTAATGATGAAATAATTAGCAAACCCTCCTCTGTCTGTCCTGGGGAGGCTGCCACTTGATGATAAATGGATTAAAGGAAGACAATCAGACGAGAGGGGATAAGGGTTATATTTATTCAATGTTTATCCATTGAGTTATTGGTCCATTAGTCCCTGTCACCAGCACTCTTTCCGATAGGATAGTTGACCTCGCTTGGCCTATCGCCCACTTTTTTCTTTTGCTGGACCGTGTACATTTTCCTCAAATGGATCAGAAATTCGTTGAATTTTCTCATTTGTATTTTATAATAATTGAAAAAACTACGACGTAAATGGTGTTGCCAATACATAACCCAGTGTATTTCTGTATTTTCTCAAGTTCAACCTTGTTTAGTCTCACCTGAAGTTCTAGTTCAAAACACACAACTATGATCTTATTTTTCCACGTTCTGGAAAGACCTGAAAGGACTCACTAGACACAATAGCTGACGACTCAGGGGTCCTACAGGAAATAGAACCAAATGAAAGGAGGAGAATGGAGAGGAAGTAGAGAGCGAGGGTGTTCTAATTGAAATTAAAGAGGAAATTACTGCCGTTGCTGATGCGATAGAATGAAAACTTTCTCTTTTAATTAGAAATGAAAGCTAGAGGGGGAAAGTAGCTGTCTATTATCACTTCACCTTTTTTTTAATCAATTTTTTACGTGATGTAGGAGTAGGTATGTCTTTAAATTTAAATTGATGGGCCAGATTTGTTTCACGTTTGTAAGACCACTCCACATTGCCTCTTTCTCATACCAAACAGTGATGGTTATGGTCTTTTTAGATGCATTGTATTACTTTTATTGTAAAATTTTGAAAGCTTATTTTGGTTAATGTAAAATATTTTTTCAATACTTCTTAAAATCCTTATATCAAGATCTCAGAGATTTCAGTAATAATGTATTTAAAACAAAAAAATAAATCTGTATGTAAAATCGAAAAACATGCAAAAGGATAGAATAGTGTCTCTTTTAGGACTTTTATTTATTTTATCATATTTTGTACAAACTATTCTAAAAAAAAATATAAGAATGCATGAGAATTTTTTACCGTAGTTCTCCTATTCTAAATGTACAGTAACGTAGCATGCCAGACCTCTTAGGAGCACCTTCTGGTCTAGAAGCTTTGTTTCCTTCCTTCAATGGAAATGCGCCACTAGTATAATATGTTATATTCTCCAGCTGTCTATTTATACCAATGTTGCCCTGTATCGAAATTTCCGTGTTGTACGAAATTCCGTAATTACATTGGAATGCAGACGGCAGAAGTACTTTCTGTCAGGTCATAGTAAAAATTAATTTTGGTACGGAAATTTTGCCTTACTTGTTTGCAAATGGTGCATAGCTTTAAGCAAAACCAAAATGTTCTCGTTCTAGATACCTTAGTAGTAATGATATTTTCGTCTAGATTTTAATATATTTCATTTTAGATATAAACCTTCCTCTGCATTACTTATCTTTACTCCATTTTGGGTAAATTGTATAGGAGACAACGCTCTTTGTCAATCTTATTTCTTCTGAGCGTGGTAGTATAAATCATGTCTATTATAACATAACCCCATTTTCAGAGAGTTTCTCATATTATTTCTAGCAAATAATTATTAGGTATCTTTCTCCAACCTGCATAGTATTTGTCATGAGGGGGTGATAGCCCCTGGAATCATTTGTGGTATGTTACCTAGAGACCCTATGTGACAGATCTACCATAAGTTTCCATTTACATTATTACTACTGTCATCTGGACAAGTAAGTTAGATTCACACTATTTAAGTACATCAAGTCACGGTCCTCTAACGGTCTAATCAAATATTTGTGAGAAAAATAACATTGTCACTTGAGTTAGAAAATTCCTAGTTAGAAGATTTGAGTGTGACTTGTACTTTTATCTGAACTAGCCTAAACTCTTAACTTTTTAGAATAAATGCATCATAATATCATATGCATAAAGAGGTTTTACTTTCCATCACGCCTGCCAGGCATTTCATTTAAAGTTGTGAGGTCTGTACTAAGTCCTTAATAAATAATTACATTTTTAAGATCTCCTAAATTTAAAAGCTATCTTCGCTTTTGTGTTTAGCAAAGACATCTAGCATTAAAATTATTAAAAATAAGATACAGTGTATTTACTTTCTAGCTGCGTCATAGGATAAACATGGGTTTGTTTTTGTACAACTTTCCACAGACTATAATTAGAAAGTGATGGTGTTGTGTTCAAAGAATTCAAAAATCTATAGCGTAATCTATACAATTAACTGCAACATTAAAAGTTGATCTATTTCTGAAAGTGAGAAAGTAAACACCCTGTATTTACAAAACATGCAACTATTTTGTGCATTGAAATTTGGTATCGGACACAGAACTACGGTTCTCATCAAGCTCATGCCCATTATACCTACAATCTGAACAATTCTTTGCCATTATGCGAAATTTTCTTATTCATTTTGATGAATTTGAAATTTTGTTGATTAGCGAAGATTCTTTTTAGAACGAAAAGTAAACAAAAAATGTGGGTTAGTTCTGATTTATTTACCTTTTAAGATTATTTCAGCGTTTAATGTCCTAACTGAAATGAAAATTGGATATGACCGAAAGATATCCAAGTAATAAAGAATATGTAAAAGTAATGCGAAAGCTATATTCAGACCCGTTATAAAGTACGTCATATTCCAATGGCATTAAGAGCTGAAACAATATTAATAACATAAGTACATACCTACTGTATTTATCTTACTTAGACCTAAAATGATTTTTAAAGATCGCACAAATAAATACTTTTTCACTTTTTTTTTCTAAAAAATATTTTTAGATTTCTGAAATAATAAATGAAAATAACCAAAATTTAAAATCTTTATTACTCAAATGATATACTCGTAGTGTTTAGTTTTAATACTCTTATAACCCTGTCATGCACTAATCGTGTCCTGAAGTGAAGTTCATGTTGAACAATTCTTGTCTTTCACTCAGATTTCATGTCATTGTAAATTTTCAACTGAGCAATCCAATTTATGTTACTTGTCCTTAAAATCTTGAGGATAATTCCGTACCCCTTTTCAGGCATCTAAATATTTAAAACTAAACTTATAGGTCAATGAAAATAACTTACATATACTTTTTTGTATATTTTTATTGTAAGTAAAAAATTAAAATAAGTATCGCAACAATCATGTCAATTTAAAATAATAAAAAGAAATTTTGAAAATACAGACTAGTAAACGCAAACTAATCTACTACATAAAAATTGAAGAATACTTTCCATCTTCTAAAGAACGAAATGTGAAAAGAAAAGAAAATGCAAAATTTAGGCGAGGTCATTTGCTGAAATAGTGAACTTACACGGATATTAAATTTACATACTGAAGAAGAAAAATATTTATTATAAAAATCCATGCTTTTTTAACATTTAATCTACAAAAGTGGACACTGGACAATGAAGGATCAAGTATTGATTTAAAACAGCTTATGGCAAGACCAATATTTTATTAGTTTCATAATACTTACTATATGTATTTTTAAGGATTGCGTATACGTATATTGTGTTGGTTCTCTTTCGATTATCTGAATCTCTCCTCAAGTTTATGGGCATATTGAGTGTTAAAAGTATTGAATTCTATTTGGTCAAGTAAAGTTCTATTTTTTGTATTATTATTTAGAGTATATTATTATTATTAACGTGTAGAGCTTGTGTTATTCAGCAAATATGATCATATATATATATATGTTTTTGATATACACATGTACATTAATCGCTGGTAAGTTTTCTATACCTACCCATCTTATTAACTTTATGAACAGCAGAATAATTCATTCCTGTCATTTGAACTCGTTTATTTCAATATTCAAGTTCTTCTAGAAACATATTAACATACCGTTCAAGTTTCAGTATTTCATTGCTGGATTGGTAGGCATTATGTCAATGAATTTAACGCGTATCTTGCCAGTTATCGACTGTCCTAATGGCTCTATGGAACAACCTAAGTTTTCATTCTAAGGAAGATTGTGCAAAGGCTGTTTATAATAACTAGTTCTCTTTGCAGAAAAGCAACTACTTAAAAAAAGAACAAGAGTTCCCACTTTAGGTATTCTCCTCTTCAATATAAGTATGTATGTATGTTATAGTATTTATGTGGATACTTCCTCCTCGAACTCAGACTATACCTTAGTTTAATGTTATTTTGAAGTAAAAAATGTTTTTAGATTTTTTTTAAATAAAAGAAAGTATTCATGGTTAGAAGGAAAGAGTGAATGAACACATAGAGGCAGCAGGTCAGAAGGGATGTGGATCATAGAAAAAGGATAAACAATAAAGCTCAGAGGAGTCAGAAAGTGAATACGTGGGTACGATTACACTATCATTATTTTCAAGTACTTTGACAAAATGTAATGCCAAGAACTTGATTAATCTGTTGTTACGTTTTCTTTGACAGAAAGACTGAACCCTGAAGCAGCGTGCAAGGACTTTGTATGTATAGACAATGGGAAAGCAGAACAGTAAACTCAAACCTGAGGTGTTGGAAGATCTGAGACAGAATACGGAATTTACCGGTGAGTTCACACCTTTGACCTGGCGAACTGAAAATATTAATAATAATATATACAGTTTACAAGAAATAAAGTTGAAATAATTAAACAAAACTTGATCAAGGTTCATTGGTTCTAGTTTCTACTAGTTATTTGAACATATTATTCTACTTACATAAAAAATTGAAAGTCAAAGTTATCCTCGAATTAAAGTCAACATGGCAGTTAGTAAATGATTATTTTTACTTTTTGAAATTTGAAATGTGCAGATCTATTATTTTGCTATATTTTTAATTTTCAATTTTTTCATACTAGGTATACATGAAATATATAAATGTATAAATACAACGTCAAAATGGTATCAATTACACAATACACATTGGTTGTTTGGAATAGTTTGACTTCTAGTATCAAGTTAATTAATGTTCACTTAATACTTACTTTCCAGACGCGGAAATCCAAGAATGGTACAAAGGTTTTCTCAAGGACTGCCCTACGGGTCATCTGAGCGTGGAAGAATTTAAAAAAATCTACGGAAACTTCTTCCCTTACGGTGATGCATCGAAAGTAAGTGGCCATTCCATTTCTGATTCAACCTTTAAATCGTCACTGTTTAAAAATAGTTGCGGGAAACAAAATAAATAATACTTAATTAAAATTCAATTATTATTTATTTTCTATACGCGCCTGTTTATTAAAATTATGCAACGTGCAATGTTTTATTCGAAGGAATCTTACCCTTCTCATACCTTTTTTATTAATTAGCTTGCGATGTCTTTGTTTTTAATCAATCAGATCTTTTAAATGACCCTGTATACTATAATGAAGGACTTTATTTTTTCTAGGTACCCGATTAAAAATTTTTGGTCCCTTGGTCCGTGCAGTTGTTTTGTGCCCTTATTAGTGGTTGAAGTATCAAATATACGCGGAGAAAAATGTATTTTTAAATCCAATAATTAAGGCGGGATCCCACTGAGTATAACATTTTGTCTCGAGTTTTATATAAGAAGTGTTGCGAAGTCAGTGGGGTTTGTGATGTCTTTTTTTTAATCAATCAGATCTTTTAAATGACCCTGTATATTATAATAAAGGATCTCATTTGATCCTAAAGAGTGGAGCATGAAATGTTGTACTCAGTTGGATCCTGGCTTTCGGTTGTATCCAACCTCACAACCTACTTTTAAAGATAAACAAGGGAAAAATTAAAACAAACCAGGAATAAATAAGTGGAAGCAAGAATTTTATAAATCCATTTTGGTTAACCAAACTGGAAGAAGATTTCTCCTCCTTTCGTTTTCTTCCGAAAGAAAAATGACTTTCTTCCAATTCGTCCATTTTATTCCATTTGAATTCACTTTGGTTAGAAAGAAAAATACGGCTATATGTACGTATATGCACAAATCCTGTATCATCAAAGCCATGTCCTTAGTTGATGAGACAGATCAGTAATGATTGTTCTCTCACGTTACTTATTGCTGTTATTTAGTGACACATATTATCTTGTGTGAATCGGATAAAACAGTGTAGAGGTAGACATTAGTTAAATAAAAAGATAAGTATTTTTTTGTTTTCTAAATTTCAAACAGTTCTCGAGTTTTTAGGGGTAGCAAGTTACCCTTATGTATATTTCTGTTATACCTCTGTTAACAAGTCTAGATTTTGGGATGGAGAAATGTAAGTTCTGACTCGATGTTGTCCATTAATGTCGCCCTAAACATTTCATCTCCCATTGCTGCGCAGCGTGCAGCGAGTATGTGCATAAGAAGAGCTAGGAGAAGATGGAGTAGTGGAGAGTCGTTGTTGGGGTATGAAGATGGCATTGATCATTGGAAAAGAGAGTAGTGACAGTGAAGAAAATATTTCAATTGAACGTTTTTAAATAAATTATATCCCTCTCTTTCATCTCCAGTTTGCCGAGCATGTGTTCCGAACGTTCGACGCCAACGGGGACGGAACCATCGACTTCCGGGAGTTCCTCTGTGCGCTGTCTGTGACGTCACGCGGCAAGCTGGAGCAGAAGCTGCGCTGGGCCTTCTCCATGTACGACCTGGACGGCAACGGCTATATCTCGCGCAACGAGATGCTCGAGATAGTTCAAGTGAGATTCTTCTTCCAATATTCTTCATATTCAATGGGGTCAAGTGGAAGAGAAAGCTATTATTATTATTATACAATTCTTTATTAGATACAAAAGGACATTATGTACTTATCTATATCTATAAAAGAAAGCTGTCTGTATGTATGTGTGTGTGTGTGTATGTATGTATGTTCTTTATACAAATCCACACCGTTTGACCGAGAAACCTGAAATTTTGCACATAGGTCCGCTTGGATCAGGAAATTCTTCTAGGCTAGATTATATCTCCCTGAGGTTAAGCTACAATGAGTAAGGATAAAAAATAGATGGGTGACGCAAAAAAAATGCACGTTTTTTGACATAAATGACATTTTTTCTCGAAATTTGTCGCGACGACCTATCAACTCAAAGCGAGAAAGTTTTAGGCAAGGGCTTGAGTTTTCAATTGACATATCGATCGCGAATTTCTGATGAGCCGTTCTTGAGCTACGCCGGGTAAGGTAAAAAAATGGATGGGTAACATGTAAAATATTCACGTTTTTTGACCTAAATGACATTTTTTCTCGAAATTTGAAGTGACGACCTATCAACTCAGAGCGAGAAAGTTTTAGGCAAGGGTTTAGGCTTTCATTTGACATATTGATCGCGAAATTCTGATGAGCCATTCTTGAGCTACGCCGGGGAAGGCCAGAAAATAGATGGGCGACAAAAAATATTCAGGTTTTTTTTCAAACCTAAATGACATTTTGTGTGTGTGTGTGTGGTGTGTGTGTGTGTGGTGTGGTGTGGTGTGTGGTGTGTGTGTGTGTGTGTGTGTGGTGTGTGTGTGTGTGTGTGTGTGTGTGTGTGTGTGTGTGTGGGTGTGTGTGGGTGTGTGTGTGTGTGTGTGTGTGGTGTGTGTGTGTGGTGTGTGTGTGTGTGTGTGTGTGTGTGGTGTGTGGTGTGGTGTGTGTGTGTGTGGTGTGTGTGTGTGGTGTGTGTGGTGTGTGTGTGTGGTGTGTGTGTGGTGTGTGTGTGTGGTGTGGTATGTGTGTGTGTGTGGTGTGTGCGTGTGTGCGTGTGTGTGCGTGTGTGTGGGTGTGTGTGGATGTGTGTATGTGGATGTGTGTGTGTGGGTGGGTGTGTGTGTGCGTTGTGTGTGTTTGATGGGCTGGCGAAGCGGCGGGTGTAACCCGCTAGTAAATAATAATTTTAACAGTGAAAAAATGAAAAAAAAAAAAAAAAAAAAAACAATATATACAATAAAAATGAAAAAGAATAGAAAATATTTGAAAACATATGTCCTAACTAAAGGGCGGGGTTATTAAAGAATAGAAAATATTTGAAAACATATTATTATGTCCTAACCAAGGGGCGAGATTAAAGCCTGTAGCTTTAATCTCGCCCCTTGGTTCATTACTTATTCAATAATGTTACAATGTATCATTCTTATTTGTATTATGATATAAACCAGTAAATAATAATAATTCAAAACTTTTGAGGCTGATACAAGAGGTACTGGTTGTTCGCTGTTTTCTTTAGGTATTTTTAATGTGTCTATTTAAGTACACATAATTCCCGTTGAGGTTTTTGCCCGTGGCTGCCGTACTATTTGGAATTCTTAGTACGCACCTAAATACCAAAGGAAGACTCTGTGCCAAATTGTGAATCATCAGTGATGAATGTCATATTGAATATGTTTCAGGCAATATACAAACAAGATGGTGGGCACAGGGTTTACAAACAAGATGGTGGACACAGTGATGAATGTCATATTGAATATGTTTTAGGCAATATACAAACAAGATGGTGGGCACAGGGTTTACAAACAAGATGGTGGACACAGTGATGAATGTCATATTGAATATGTTTTAGGCAATATACAAACAAGATGGTGGGCACAGGGTTTACAAACAAGATGGTGGACACAGTGATGAATGTCATATTGAATATGTTTTAGGCAATATACAAACAAGATGGTGGACACAGGGATGAATGTCATATTGAATATGTTTCAGGCAATATACAAGATGGTGGGCACAGTGATGAATGTCATATTGAATATGTTTCAGGCAATATACAAACAAGATGGTGGGCACAGTGATGAATGTCATATTGAATATGTTTCAGGCAATATACAAACAAGATGGTGGGCACAGTGATGAATGTCATATTGAATATGTTTCAGGCAATATACAAACAAGATGGTGGGCACAGTGATGAATGTCATATTGAATATGTTTCAGGCAATATACAAACAAGATGGTGGGTGGGCACAGGGTTTACAAACAAGATGGTGGACACAGGGATGAATGTCATATTGAATATGTTTTAGGCAATATACAAGATGGTGGGCACAGTGATGAATGTCATATTGAATATGTTTCAGGCAATATACAAACAAGATGGTGGGTGGGCACAGGGTTTACAAACAAGATGGTGGACACAGGGATGAATGTCATATTGAATATGTTTTAGGCAATATACAAACAAGATGGTGGGCACAGGGTTTACAAAGAAGATGGTGGACACAGGGATGAATGTCATATTGAATATGTTTCAGGCAATATACAAGATGGTGGGCACAGTGATGAATGTCACATTGAATATGTTTTAGGCAATATACAAACAAGATGGTGGGCACAGGGTTTACAAAGAAGATGGTGGACACAGGGATGAATGTCATATTGAATATGTTTCAGGCAATATACAAGATGGTGGGCACAGTGATGAATGTCACATTGAATATGTTTCAGGCAATATACAAGATGGTGGGCACAGTGGTGAATGTCATATTGAATATGTTTCAGGCAATATACAAGATGGTGGGCACAGTGATGAATGTCATATTGAATATGTTTCAGGCAATATACAAACAAGATGGTGGACACAGGGATGAACGTCATATTGAATATGTTTCAGGCAATATACAAACAAGATGGTGGGCACAGTGATGAACGTCATATTGAATATGTTTTAGGCAATATACAAGATGGTGGGCACAGTGGTGAATGTCATATTGAATATGTTTCAGGCAATATACAAACAAGATGGTGGGCACAGTGATGAATGTCATATTGAATATGTTTTAGGCAATATACAAACAAGATGGTGGGCACAGGGTTTACAAACAAGATGGTGGACACAGGGTTTACAAACAAGATGGTGGACACAGGGATGAACGTCATATTGAATATGTTTTAGGCAATATACAAACAAGATGGTGGGCACAGTGATGAATGTCATATTGAATATGTTTTAGGCAATATACAAACAAGATGGTGGGCACAGGGTTTACAAACAAGATGGTGGACACAGGGTTTACAAACAAGATGGTGGACACAGGGATGAACGTCATATTGAATATGTTTTAGGCAATATACAAACAAGATGGTGGGCACAGTGATGAATGTCATATTGAATATGTTTTAGGCAATATACAAACAAGATGGTGGGCACAGGGTTTACAAACAAGATGGTGGGCACAGGGTTTACAAACAAGATGGTGGACACAGGGATGAACGTCATATTGAATATGTTTTAGGCAATATACAAACAAGATGGTGGGCACAGTGATGAATGTCATATTGAATATGTTTTAGGCAATATACAAGATGGTGGGCACAGTGATGAATGTCATATTGAATATGTTTCAGGCAATATACAAGATGGTGGGCACAGTGATGAAGATGCCCGAGGATGAATCCACTCCCGAGAAACGAACTGATAAGATCTTTCGCCAGATGGACAAAAACCAAGATGGCCGCCTTTCTCTCGAGGAATTTATAGAGGGCGCGAAGAGTGATCCCTCCATTGTGAGACTACTACAATGTGATCCTCAGAATCATTAGAAGTCCCGGGATTCCGATGTTACCTACTTGGCTAAATTTTCATTGCACTGTGCGTGAAAACCAAACAATCCACTCAACGAAAACCTCGCGAAACCCAACTATCCAAGCTACTCGTTGATTATGTGCCCCTAGATAAGAAAATCATAGAGGGAGGATCCACATATACGAACTCTAGAATAAACCTATCTGTATAGAGATAACCTTATAATTGAAAGGCTTGAGTGTTTTCATGGGTTAATAACCAGTTGAATCTTTCAATTTCCTATGGTTTTTATTTTATAGTTCGACCGATATGATTTGAGACAACTAACTTTTGATCTAGCTAGGGTATCGAGTGAACTATTTATTACTTAAATTAAGAGATTATAAGGTGCAAGTACCCCACCCTTTAATACTTTCTTGGATTACCTTTTTTTAGTTTAGCACAAAATCTTAAGCTCATCCCTCTAGCAAACTCCTGCAATATTGACAAGGATTTCTGTTGGAATTTATTTTTACTAAAAAAAATTCTCATCGAACAAACCGTTGTTCCTGTAGCCAATATATCAAACAACATGGAATCTCTTAAATATTTCTCAAGTTTCTACTTAATCCATGACTGCTAATATTCTCGTGAATATATGTAATAATTAAACTCAGTATGAACGTGATACCTTATGAAATTATGTAGGAAGAAATATTAGAGATTGTGTTTTACAAAATATTACGGCTAGGGATCATTTTTCGCCGTGTTTATAAGGTGTAAAGAAAATATATAAGAACAAAATTCGTTTTTCTATAATTGTCAAAACCCCCGTCTCGATAACTTTTTTTTATCATCAACAATCTTTCTTTCTTTTCTCTCTCTTTTGATAAACATTAAATAATTTTTACCCATTTTATGAAAAACGAAAAACTGTTGAAAAAATTCTCAGTCTGGAAACGCTTTAAGAATAAACTATCATCACACGGCTTTCTATTATAATTGAGAAAATGAGAAATCAACAAAATTACGGGTAAAATTCGGTTTAAGATTTATCTCGATTTTTTTGATATCGGTTATTGTTTACGAATTAGGCTCACATTACATTGAGCCTAACTTGAACCCGTGGTCCTGTGACAAAATTTCACATGTGTAAATCTGTAATTGATATAAAAAAAAAATATAAAATATTGGTGTAATATGTTATATTACCATAAAAGAAATTAAAATATACCTATATTCTTTCTTTCGATATCTCTTATCGTTTATGAAATATTCGCAAGAAATTGTTCAAGATATAAGCTAAAAATAAAATGGCCTATTTTCATGAAATTGTTCCGGGTGCGTACACCATGATTTCCATGAAGCTACTTGCTACCCGTAAATTTCATCGCTCTACGACTTACCGCTTACCGTCCTTGAGATTTTGTATACTCTCACACATACGAACAGACCATTTGATACAAATCACTTTTTTGGAATCAGAAGAGCCTAAATCATCCTGAAATGTGTCGGCTAGATTTCGAAAAAAGTGACGAATTAGTCAGATTACAGTTCTTTCTATACCCAACAGGTAATAGAAAGCAATGGATAAATAATAACTGCGCTGGAATAAAGGAACTCTAGTTCAAACCAGGCAGTATAAATAAGTGTATCTTATTTTTATTATCATAGTTATTATATTTTATTGTGTTGATTATACTTGGGTCTTGAACCACCGACCTAACAGGTCACGAGTCCGCCGCCTAATCGACACTGAAGTCGGTTATAATCTCAAAATTGAAACCAAAGTTGAACAAATTGCTTGTTCAGTGATGTATGTTAGAGAGCTAGTTACTCTACTATGTGTTCAGTGACTTCAATTCATAATAGGTACATAGTAAATATATAGCATTGTAGCACTCAGATAGTACACATTTTTTTTTAATTCTCAAAACAAAAAAAAAGATTGTGTTACTGATAGACAGTCTGATACATTTACTATATTTTTGTCATTATATATATTTATTTTATTTTGTTGTTGTTCATATACCTAATATTAATAATAATTTAAGTAAATTGATTTTCTCTGTTATATCAGAATTGTTCATCTTTGTTTTCCATGTTCTTTAAATTTTCAATAACAATATCTCTGTATTTGGAAATTATTAGATGAAACTAGAACTTTCATTCTATAAATCACGTTCATTAATTGATTTACTTTCAATTTTCATGTGTACAATTGTACATGAATGTATTCAATTTAAAAGTTGTTATAGCTTTTTATTACACAAATAATTTACAGCCATAACTCTACCTTTCCAAGAATTTGGAACACTGTTATCATTAGATTCGACAGTAAATTTGATATTATACTAACAATCAATATATTTTTTTTTTAAGTCATGTATGATTTTCTGTATCTAATGAAAATACTAAAGCTGATGATTAAGAAACACTTGAGTTTATCATAATTATTATGGTTATAATAAATAAGTTTTTGATTGAAAATTGAGATTTTATATAATATTGTTCAACATTTATTCTTTTTTGTAATGATAGAATAGGAATCATTACCTTATACATTTTAAATAATTCTTTTCGTCATTTTAATTTTATCAGCTTTATTTATACTAGAAGTTTTTTCTTTAAAATTTGCCAAATTTAATTTTATCTCGAAAATTAATCACATTCTTAGTGATTCAGAGTGTTTAGTTCAATGCGTAAAAATCTACACATACAGAGGGACTTCTTACCTCTGAATAAGATTTTTACTTTCCTTATCCTATAATAAGGAAAGTATTGTATTCGTCGAAAATTTGACCTACCCAGTTTTTCACATTTCTGGACGAATCATAGCCTCAAGATACCAAAAAAGTTAGTTTCAGCCATTGGTCCGTGCGTCTGTCTGTGTGTGTGTGTGTCTGTGTGTGTGTCTGTGTGTGTGTCTGTGTGTGAACAGGATAACTCAAGAACGGTAAGAGCTAGAGACTTGAAATTTGGTATGCAAATTAGTTTTATACACCAGACGAACCACGAAACTTTTGGTTTCAATCGGCCGCAGAATGCGGCCGCAGGGCCGCAATTATTGGCCGCAAGTGCTGCTTCTTTGAATTGGTTAAAGATACAAAAAAAGTTAAATAACAACATTTTCTTAGATTAAAAAAATAATAGGGGTCTCTTCTGATCAATTTTTTGATATCTTGAACTTTTTGGATCGCGGCCCCAATTTACCGGTATTTTGGGGGGACCCGCTTTGACTAACTTTTTTATTATTTATCGTAGATGGGGATTGTGACATATCAAATCCAATGATTTTGAGGTGCTGATTACGAATTTGACATTGATTTTTAGGTAAATGTTACCTTTGAGTCACAAGTGGCTTTTGGTCCTGTTCCCATTCCTAATATGATAAGGAAAGTCGTGTGATGTTTACACCAGATTTTTTAATTTCTAAACGGAAGAGAGAAGGAATACAAAATGGAAAATTTCTCTCTAATCTGATAACAAATATGTACTTGAATATTTGCCCTTGGCGGAGATATACAATTTTATTAAGCTATGTACTAGACATAAATCGACCTTCAATTTTTTTTAATGGCTACTAAATTCATTTGATGAAATAATCCCTTTCCAATGTAAAAGACGAGTCAACACACACATACGTTCAGCTAACGTGGTTATTTGGTTAAGTAGGCATTAAAACCATCATTTTATGTTCGATATTTGTCTTGAAAGTATTGTCAATTTTTCCTGAAAATGCATTTGACAGGAAAACAACTGGAAGGGTGTATGAAATTGTAAGCCTCATGAAGTGAAGGATCTCATCCGCACAACTAATGCACCGATCTTTGATATGAGCTTCATCATTGGGTTCATCCCAAGATAAAAATTTACTTCCGATTTCCAATACTAGAAATTTATCGGAAGTAAATTTAATGTTCCACATCAACAGTGAATAAATCATTTATAAATGTAGAGTTAGAAAAAGTTTTTTCCTATGTGATCAAAAATTTTAACAACCTAATTAATTCATCTTCTACTTATTTTTAATTTAGCTATTTTTCTATTTGAAAAATTTATTTATATTTTTATTCTTATTATTTTTTATTTCATTATATAGGATGATTCACTTTACTGTGGCATTTTATCGAGATTAAGTTAAAATGTGGCAAATAATACTATAACAGTTGAATCAAATAGAGAAGGGTTGCTCATAGAAAACATATTCAGTGTAGTGAAAAGAAAGTAACTTGTGCTAAGAATGTGAATAAAATTGTTCATTTATCTTTTCTCCACTACTGGCGTTCTCGTAATCAAATAAATTTCATTTATTAGAAGAGCTCGTAGAATCACCCTGTATATTGATTCGTATTCGTTATGTACTTATATTTATCATGTAAATACAGAAGCCTGTGTATTCATTGAAGCATCCTGTTCTATTTCTCTCTTTACAGGTTAGAATAGATTTTTTCACCTGAACTGTTGTCGCAAGTCAAAATATATACTGAGTGTTCACTCCTTAAACGCACAATAGCAAATGAACCCGTAAATCACGCTTTTGTGTCCATTCCCGGTTCTCGGCGGTTCACAATGATATAATTTTACTGTGGAGGTGCAGAGTAACGGGGTGTTTCAGCTGTAAAACTTCACGGAAATTTGAATGAAATAGGATTGAAGTTAAGCAACGACTGCAACGTCCAGCGAGGTTAGGACTTGCATGGGTGACCATTCACATTCTAACCCTCATGATGATGGCTATTCTCGGTCCCACTCAGGCTGGGCGAGGTTAATTTGAGTAGCTAGGTTGTGAGTTTCTAGCGAATTGATATACATAATAAATAAATGTGTTCACCGACCTCAGTAGCTTGATCGATAAGGCGTTGGACTTGTAACCTGGAGGTCGGTGGTTCAAGTCCCGGTTTCAGCGTAGATTTAGTAAAGCGAGTTTGAGTAGTTGTGATATCACAAAAGTGATTAACACAAATATTAAAACTTTCAACTTTTTCAAACTAAATAAATGTGTTTCTTTGTGTTATTATATCACAATTTTAGTGGGTAGTGTAGAATTATAAGACTTTTCCATTATCTTTAATATCAAAATATCTTATTTTTGCCTATAATTCCGCCACTGGTCGCTGCTCACATTAAAGCAGCTACTCCTCACGAGAAATGAGTGGATCCCGAACACCCAAGTACAGAGTAGAAAAAATCCTGCCCCGCTGGGAATCGAACCCAGGTCACCGTACGTGCAATGCCTAGTGCGCTAACTCACTCGGCCACTGTGACTACTTAGCGAATTGATATGAAAGATACGTTATACCCAAATTAAAAAAAAAAATCGTCCGAAATTTTGACTATAACAGAAGTTACATTAGCCAGCGTCGATAACGCGTTGAATGCACCGGTTCTTGTAGGATCACCGAAGTTAAGCTACGTTCAGCGAGGTGAAGATTTCGTGATGCTGGCATTTCGGCCCAAACCAGGCTGGGTGAGGTTCATGTGGGTAGCAGGTTTGTGAATTTCCTGCGAATGAAGGGTAACCCCCGTCATGATATGACCGTTAACCCAAAATTATAAATAAAGAAGTTACATTACAATTCATCCGAATGGAAAAACAGCAAAAAAAAATATTCATTACCTGTGACGTAAATTTTATGGAGGTGCTAATGTATGCGCAGGTACAGAAACCATAAACAGATGGTTCAATGGGTGCTAGATAAGGTAAAGAAACACTTGTTCACTTATTGAAAATCGAATACACAAAATAAAATAGGTAACAGGCGTAACATCACTTTATTATTTGAACAAACAAAAATACTAACTATCGTATACTATGTAATACTCAAAACTTACCTATTTTAAACAGTAAAAAAAGCGACCTGTTTCAATATCACAATGGAAATTGGCAATTGAAGGGAATCAAATCAATCTGCTCTGGAATCGAACAGGTCGACCTTGTTTTTCACCTTCAATATCAAATAACCCTAACTAAAAAAGTCAATATCAATTTTAAAGGAAAACTGTCTTTACTCATGAATTTTATGCAGTATAACCGCATTAATCTCCTACTTGTTTTGCGCTTCTATCGCTAGAATTCAGTTTTCTATTATTGGAGTGGAAGTTAATGGTTGATTATTGAGTATTACTTGTACCTACTCATTAATTTCAGCTCTTTTCTTAGTTGAATTCTAAGTTATACCACTCTGCTTCTTCATCCAATAAATTTGATTAAACTTGAACTTCTTCTTTGGATTCACCCACACAATCATGTCAACAATCTACAAGTTCTATTATTTGTGCAACATTCGTATTACGTTTCAGGAATAATATTAAGTATTAAATTGTATTTCGTTCAGGACAGTGGTGAATAATAGTGGCGAGAGAACCTACTATTCTCATTTCAAACGCATCTGTTTTCACTCTATAATGCCAATATACATTTCATTTATACCTGATATAAATATGAGAAATTCCGGAGCTCCCAAATCATACTACATTACAGATCATCTACACCTTCATCCAATTCAAATGCGTCATTGCAATGCACTTCAGTTTCGGGTATGTGACTAAAGTCATTCAGTAGTATTAACTTGACGCAATCATAGATATAAAAGTACTGCTCTTCTGTCTGTACCATACACATACGGTGCTTTCTCAACTGGAAGACCGTTCCTAGAATATCTATCGAACTTGTGACCTTCAAGTTAAAAAGGCACTGTGCAATGATGTCAACTGCAATGAAAGTACCTGTTCTTCCCACACCTGCACTACAATGTACAATGACAGGATTCTGTTCTGGAGGTACACGAGCTCTGAAACCCAAAACAAATCTGACTAGGGCTTGAGAAGAGTGGGGGACCCCACAGTCTGGCCAATTCGTAAAATGAAAGTGATAGATAGTCATAGCCTCTTCACCTTTAGACAGCCGCAAGTGAGACACAGTCCAGCCAGTATAATGACACACTTGCAGGAGGTGAACATCTATCTCCCCACATCGGAGGGACCTCTCTCGGGCAGGCCAATACCTATGGCACTTCTCCCTGCCTCTCTCGACACACTGCGTCAACATGACAATAGCTGGCGTCCTACTTTCCCAACACATTCGCCAGAAATCATCGCGGGTTGAAGCTAGTGGTCCTTGTGTTGCTATGTACTGACGGGGAGATTGATGTCCTGCTATGTAGTTGGCGTTTATATAATCGGAACCCTCTTCATCATCCACTGATTGCAACTTGTATCGGGAACAATCGTAGGGTAAAATATTGGAGAATCTATTCTTGGGACGATTACACGGAAGCTCCGCTATTAGGGTCGTCTGACTCTGGCCTACAAGTTTCAGTTCTTCAAACTCTTTTGAGAGACAATGTTGATCGATGCACATTGTCCTGAATTCAGCGATCGGAATAGAATGGCCACAGTTTTGGAGAATCAAATCCCCAGATGTTTTATCACGAATGTTACGACGAAAGAGAATCAACAGACCTACCAATGACATGAAAATTACGAAGAAAACAAGGGCATATAAAATTCTGTACTGGTCTTCTGTAGTAACAGGATGAGAATATACTGTGTCACTGAACAAATCAGCCCTTGTGAATGCCCTAACTTTAAATTTATAAGTGGTCCCCATTTTGAGAGGACCATTGCAATATGGTACACTGATTACACATGAGTCTTGCCCAATAGTAAAATCCACAACGGATGTGTTGGTAAAGAACTGATAAGGTTCCAGCACTTGGTAAGGAGGCCAAGGGTTCAACGACTGTACATCACGCCAACTCGGCATTCTCAGAATCACCGAGTTGTCATCTAAATCTTCGGATACAATAATAGTATAGTACAGAATATCACCGTGATCGTCCGAAAAGAAGTTCTTACGAAAGCGAATTTGAATTGTACTTGTCGTTTGTACTAGCACCATTGGAAAGATTTTGCCATCCGGCCGTGGGGGAGACAGGGGAGGCATCTGCTGTTCCCACACAGCCTCAGGTCCATATCCTACTTTGGTGTGCGCTCGTATTTTGAACAAGTACTGTCTTCCAGGTTTCAGAGCTGTAATGGTTACTTTATTTTTTCTGGGTGCTATGTCTCGAGTGAACAACTCATTCGTTTCCTCTAGCATAGAGGTAAGCTTAAACTTTGTAACAACTCCATGTTGATCTTGTAGAGGCAACGACCAGATAAATGTAATATTGTGGGCATTCACTTCAAAAGGATGAAAATCACTGACTTTTCCAGGAAACGATTCCAATGTTTGAACAGATATAGATATGGGTGGTGATACTGTTGGCAATGAAGAGCTTGATCCAGAAAGAGTCCTAATGTTGAACGTGTAGTTTTCATAGGGATTCAGTTCCGTGATATTTATTGACAAGTCTGTTGTTTCTAAAACGATGTCTAAATATCGTATTTCAAACCCTCTAAATTCACCTTGAGGAATGTTCCAGGCAATTCGCACTGAACTCTCCGTTATACCTATCACGTGAACCTGGCTAATTGGCTCAGGTTGAACTCTGTGCATTAACTGCGTAGGAAGACTAGACACATTATCTGACTCTGTCCATATGGATAAATTATACAACTTTCCTGGGTATACTGGATTAAACACAACACTCAAGTTATTATCATTCACTGACTTAATTGTAGATCTATTCAATTCGGATAAGTGAAAGCAAAACGAATCAAAGCTTAGCATATTGAGGGGAGGAGGAGAGTAGTGAATGATGAGGGAGGTTGAAGACTTAATACTGTCCACTACTTCTATTTCAGAACTCACCACAGGCCATGTGCGAGCAGATACAAGGGTGACACGACTCTCTATGTTATAAGAAACAGAAGTAATTTTAAACTCATAGACTATGCCAGGTATGAGATTTTCTATTGAAAGTAAAACAAATCTTCCCCAATTATTTGTGTTTGGGAACTGTTTAATCATTAAACTTGTTTTATTGACACTCCAAACTACGTTGTAGAAGTGAACACGACCCTGAGGTGGAGGGAACTTTAGTTTTATCGCAGAGGATGACAACAGAGCTACCACATCAGATACTGGATCTGGAGGTGTGATCCACTGCAGCTCGAGAGAGCGAGACTCCACGGAGTGGCTGACCGAGCATACCTCAATCCTGTATATCTCTCCCGAAAGCAAATTCAGTTTTTGCGAGGTGAATTCAATTCCAAACGTGGCTTGAATCCAACGTTCACTATCTTGAGTTTTCCAACGAATACGAAAGCCAGAAATCAAACTATGCACAGGTGCAACCCACCTCACAGATAATGCATTCTTACTTGTAAGATGGGCAGTGACATTGTCAGGAGGCAGAGGCATCACAGCTTGAATAACAGCCCGTGATTCACTCTGATGAGCATACTTACTAACGGAGACGACTTGGATACTATACAAAGCTCCAGGGTATAAATGAGAGAGATATACTTGAGTGCTGTTGGTCAGCACAAGGTTAGGCTCATCTGTACTATCGTTTCTGTGAAACACAATATGAAATAGTTCTTCACCATAGTCAATATCTGGCTTCCAAGAAATATTAAGACCATGATCAGCTGGTATGACTGCTTCTACAATTGGAGGCAAGGGCTGTGTAATGTGGTGTACACTACAGGCTTCACTTTTTACTCCTTTACTAATAGCTTGAATCTGAATGAGATATTTCCGTCCAGGTAATAAATTCTCTAGATTGAATTCTTTTTTATCAGCATTTGTTTCGTCATCCTTAGTATCCAATGATTCTTCATCTGAGTACTTGATAGCAAATGCATCTTGTTCACTAACACTGTCAACTGCCCATACAACCCTCAATGCTTCTATTATGCTCACATTCTGAACAGGTAGGGGCTTTAGTGTGACATTGACAGCAATAGGCTTGCTTGGAATGGTTCCTGAAATTGTTCTTAGATAAATACTGTATGAATGTCCTGGTAAAACATCCTCACTAACTTCATATTCTGTTTCTGTTTTATCAAGAGTTATTGTAATGCTATGAGCCACAAGAAGAGGAAGTTGACAAGTAACATCCAGTTCATACTTGTCAAAGTAAGTGAGGTCATCTGGAGGCATCCATGAGACTTTAAAACTCTGAGTAGTGATAAACTTGACATCAATGCTAATACTGGAGGGCCTCAAGGGAATGGTACGGTACACAACAGTGGACAAAATGGGAGATGATTTATTTGTTCTTTCTGCAGAAATGACATAAGCTTTTCCAGGGATTAGTTTCATGAAATTTACATAAATAGGTTCTCCTGTGTTATTATAAAATTGTATACTATTTGTTGCATCTTGTGGGCTAATGGAAACTCTGTATTCAGTCAAATGAATACTATGAAGAGGTGGCTCCCATAACACTGACAATGTTGTTTCATTTTTGAACCAAACACTAAATACATGAGGGTTTACTTTAGGGGTGGTGTACACTTCTTGACTTTCTAGAGAAATATTTTTACAGATAATAAAATACAAAGAATTACTCAAGAAAGTGAGAAAAACTACAGTTGATGAAACATATAAAAATCTTGGTAGAATAAACATGATTTTCAGTGATTAAGATCATAAGTAGGTATTTGAAGATAGTTCAAATTGATAGAAAAGGCACTAAGTCAGAATTTGTATAAAAAAAACTTATTAATAAATAGGGAGGTAGTTTAGTACTATTTGAAATTAAATTAGTAAACTAACCAACTCTCAGGCACAAGGTTTTAAATTGTAAAAAAAGAAGAAGAAAAAAAAAAAAAAAAAAAAAAAAAATAGAATGGAAAATAATTCTACTTCATATTCAAAAAATATTTCAAGGAAAAACTCTGGATTATCTTCATGATATGATGTAATAAGCATTTATTTTTCTTTTACTTTTCATTCTCAGACAAGACATTGGAAATAGAGATTGTGCAATACTATTCAATTAACTTATCATTTTGAAAACTTTGATTTTCAGAATTGGATTTGCTGCATAAAAATCCATAATATACAGCACAACTCATGATTAAAAAGAAGATAAAAAAATGCTCAGGAGCTGAAGGAATGTACCACTAGTTGTAGGTTTGTAGCTGGTAGTCCTTTGATTCCAGTGGCATCTGTGAATCAAGAAAACAAATCAATGGACTATTGATCTTTTCTACATTGTTGAATATTTAATAGACATTGTATTACTACGGAGAAATTTCTAAAATTAGAAATTGTAGGTATTGTGTTGGTTTTTGGAAATTTAAATATTTTTTGCTCCAATTTAATATTTTTTCATAATTCTGGATGTGTTATAATTTCCTGAGCAATGATGGTTTTGTGTCTATCTGTCTGTTGACTATATTCCTTGTAACACACAGTCCAAATTGATTTTTTCTTATTTTGTCACACATCGTAATTTGGATTTTTTTTTTTCAACATTGCTTTTCACTGCTTGGTCATATCATCATGGGGGGTTTACCCTCCATTAGCTGGAAACTCACAACCCAGCTTCTTATATTAACATCACCCAGCCTGAGTGGGGCTGAAAATAACCAGTATCACATGGCTTCAAATTGGAATGATCACCCATCCAAGTCCTAACCTAGCTGAACATTGTTTTACTTTAGTGACAGAACAAGAACTTGTGCATTGTAAGTGCCATTGAAGCTAGCTAATTTGGAATGTATAAATGCTCTTATTGAGAGAAAAAAATACTTACAAATAGGTGACAAACAAGCACACAACAGAATGTTAGGGGTCACATACTCCTGAGTAGAAGTAGGAATGATTCATTTGGAATAGTTTGCAGCAATATAGTGGTAGAGAACTACCAATAAGAACAATGAAACACCCAACACATTGGCAAAGATGGCCAACTGCACATCACTGATCATTCTGAAAATGAGTGTAAGTCAGAATTAATATTTAGTTTTGTACCTCTTCTACTGGATACTCCTCTACAAGGAATTTCCATTGGAAGTATATGTGTGAGGAAGCTGATACAATTTATTACTCTTCATTATCAGTAATGGACTCAGTAGGTACTGACATTATTTAAGCCTCAAAAATTAACTCTACCCATTTTTCACATAGGACATTTGAACTGTACGTTTTACATTTATTTTCTTTCTATTATACTGTTTCAGAAATTAATTTTATCCCCTATGTAGCTACCAACATTTAACTTGCCCAGCCTAGGTTGACATGGAAATACTAACCATTGCCAAACGGTGCTTGAGGCAATGGCAAGACATATCCTTGTTTTTAAGTAAGAGTATTTACCTCCTACAAAATTATGGGAAGACTTGATTCATACCTGATAGGAATTGGAAGTAAAAGATAGTGAAGAAAATTCGGCAGATAAAATACCTCTGGTATTAACTGTCCAATGAAGATAATTATTTATTCTGATTTGAATTGAGTAATTGACTGAAATTATTTAAAAATGTAAAATACCACGCAATCACTTCTAAAAATTTTGTTGTTGAAGTTGAACTAGAAAACTAGCAGTGTTGCCGAGCGCTTCTGTGGACTGGATTGTGGAGTAGCTTCTATACTAGAATTGCTAGATTTTCTGCTAAAGTTCCAAAAGGACTCGTATTTGTAATGGGTATTTTATTTATTTTTTAATGATGAGTCTTTCACAGCCTTTTTTATTGCATTAATCCTTAACGAACTACAGCATAATTATGACAAAAATGCAACTGACAAATGACAAAAAAAGTTCGCCAGAACAAAATAGGTAATTTTCATTGCATTTCTATAAGTTTCCAGGCGTATTTTTGTTAACATTGCCCGACCCTAATCTACCTTGGTGACTCATTATGTTAGCCCGATTATAATTTTACTATAGGTAGCTATGGCCAAATAAGACGCTATTAGTTTTTTTTTTAAAGATGTTTCACAGCCTTTTTTATTTATTTGCCATCATACCTACAGCCGTAGTGACACAATAGTTGAAGTGGGAGGAATTGACACAAAACTTCCCATTCAGGTGCTGGGTCAACACGAACGCACCGTAACCAAATTTTAATATATATTTTTTTTTAGATTGAACAGTAGCCATTATTTAGTTATAGGTATTGTACAGTTTATCATGTGAAAGTTTTGAGGCATTACCGATTTCTCCATTGCTGATACCTCCATGGCAAAACCGAGATTTGGGGTTTCGAAATTAATTTTGTAAACAAATAGATTAACTCAGTGGTAAGATACTCGCTTAACTAGAGTTCGATACCCCAAGCCGACAAAAAAATTGTATTCAAAACTTAGTTACGTATACTTAGGTACCGTTGCGCTCATGTTGACCCAGCACCTAAATGGAAAATAGTGATTCACTTCTCGCTCATCAGATGGGAGGGACAAGCTACAACACAGACCATAAGCGTCTACAGTAGCATGGCTACGAAAGAAAAAGGCTGTTTTTTTATATTTTATATACAGGGTGAGCATAAAGTCTCGCCCACCCCCCGTATCTCGAGAATGGCTGAAAATACAAGAAAACGCAAAAACCCCTATGCCTTAATTTTTAAGAGGATTAATTTTCAGCCAAAATTTTTTTGCCTACACGGCCTCAGTCAGGCTGGGCATGGGCCAACTTTAAAATCTTAAATAGAATGTTATGTTTTGTGGCATATTGTTTTAAAGGTCTCATAAAGAGAAGTTCATTACAAAAAAATTCAGTGAGCTACGACTTACTGTTCTAGAGATACAGGGTCGAACGTCCTGCGTAATATACATATATTTTGACCTATAACTCGTTAACCGTAGATTATAGAAAAATGAAATTTGTTGATAATAACTCCTTATGGCAAGCCCTGTCGAAAAAGGTATAACTCGACATACTCTGTTGATATTAGTTTCTGGTCGGTTTCGTCAGCCAGCCGGACGAACAGTCCGAAAAATTTTAACGAAAAAACAAATCAAGCTTTAACTTGTTCGAAAGTCCTTGCCATAAGGAGTTATTATCAACAAATTTAATTTTTCTGGAATTTACGGTCAACGAGTTATAGGTCTAAATATATGGATATTACGCAGGACGTCCGACCCTGTATCTCAAAAACGGTAAGTCGTAGCTCACTAAAATTTGTTGTAATGAAATTATCTCTATGAGACCTTTAAAACAATATGCCACAAGACATACTATTCTATTTAAGATTTTAAAGTTGGTCCATGCCCAGCCTGACTGGGGCCCTGTAGGCAAATTTTTTTTGGCTAAAAATTAATCCCTCCAAAAATTAAGGAATACGGGTTTTTGCGTTTTCTTGTATTTTCAGCCATTCTCGAGATACGGGGGGTGGGGTGAGACTTTATGCTCACCCTGTATATCACCCAGATAGCACATAACCTTGCAGCCTTGCTTTTATACATGCTCAAGTAAGCGTGATTAGAAAGAGTGAATTATACTTCCTGTAAACGTGAATAGGCTTGAATTGTACTTGCTCAAGTAAACGGTCAGCACGCTTGAGGTAATAAGGTTGTAATCAACCTTCCTGCTATCGACAATTATCATGCTTGCAAAGTAAGCGTGCACCATTCTTAGTGCACGTGTGCAAAGGCGTGAACCAACCGCGTATCGTATAAGTATTTTTGTTCAAAAATTAGGTTTTTTTTAGATCACTGAGATTAAAAACTTCCACCGGTTCCATTGAGGTTTATTTGAGAGGGTGGTTTATGTTTCCAGCGAATGGAGGGTAAATCCTCTGTTTATCTGTTTATTGAAGCTAGAACTAGAACAGAATAGAACAATATTCTGGAAAAATGTTCGATTCATTTCACGTATGCAACGAACGTAGGTATTTAAAGCTTTCGACTTGCTTTCGCTAGCCTTTTCAGAAAACTTGTAAGTATGTTTGAATGAAACTAAAAAACCAAATCTTAAGTTATTACAAGTTTAAATGAGGAACTAACTTGTGATTCACATTGAATAAAAAAATACTTGCCTCATATTTTTTTAAATAGCCCAAGGTAACACACAAAATATCTACAGATTGTTTCTTTGTGTGTTTTGTGAATCTTATAGACACTTAAGCCGAGATTTGTTGTTCAGAAAGATATTTTAAGGAATGTGTTCTATTTTAAACTAGGCTTTTTTTAAATTCCAAAAGAGTTTAAACAATTTTTAATTTAGGGGACCTCTTACAGATGCCCCGGAAAAATTAATTAATCAAAATGCAAATCATGTAGGATTAATGGAATATGCAAATACACAAATATCATTCAATAACGTCGATTATTCAAGCGTTAGAGCCAAAAAATACCTTTATTCAACTTTTGACAGCTCCGGGAAGGAAGAGAAAGCATTCTTTGTGTTTTTTTTTTATGATAATGAATCCGACCAACATTGTACCAAGTAATATTCTCCTGAATTATCGTCCATGCGTTTATTTACACCCTGTATACGTACCCATGTTACTAGAATCTACAGGATGCTACCTATAAGTATGCAGCCACAAAATTTCATGAAAAACAGCCATTGTGTTATGTATTATACTCGTAAACCAGTTTATTCAGTTTATTTGTGTAAGAATACAATGTGATAAAAACAATAGTATAATGGTAAGTGCTAGGAACTGCAGTTAAGTACTTCACTAGATAATAATATGTACTTGTGCTAATTGAAAAATTATAGTAAACTTACATACTAGAAAACATAACAAGGCACACAAACAACTACAAAAACATTAATTATAAAGAGTGTCTCATTATATCTGCGAACGCTACATGAAATTTTGACCTTAGTTAACTATTCAAATCACATTTTTATTTATTTTTTCTTCCAAAATCAATCTTCAATTACAGTGCTTGTAATGGAAATCCGGGAAAAGATAACTTGATGGACAACATTGGCAGATTTATGAAGGTCGGCACAACTTTTTGGGAGAAGGCTTCATAAGACGTCCCCAAAAGTTAGAAAAACCACCGGAAACACTAGTTTTCATTAGTTCTTGAGATATTTGAATGTCTCGCTTATAATGGGACACCCTGTACTGCCTTAGTTTCTTGGCTTCAGCAATTTTTGTACTCTTCGTAATAATAACTTAAAAAAGAGACCAAAAAAATTAATAAATCCTAAATGAACTAAACCTAAATAATCATTACCATGACGGACCAGCTTTCAATAAAGATGAATCGAAGAAATACAACTTGAAAAATAGATCCAATATCATGAGATTTACGATGCACGGATCTCATCACAAGTCTTAACAAATAGTTATCATTAAAGTTCCACACATCGTGCACTATCTTAATATATAAATGTCAAAGTCACTGACTGACTGATCATCGCTCTACAGCCCAAACCGTAATACCTAGCGAGCTGAAATTTGGTAGGTAGCTTTGTCTTATAGTCTAGATGTGCAATAAGACGGGATTTTTCGAAATTCCCACTACAACACCTGCCATTGGCGAAGAAGGATTTTTTGCATTCACGGCCATGCCTCGGCCCGCAAAGCGGGCGACAGCCCGCTAGTGTCATATAAGTACAAGGGATCACGACAAACTGTATCGATATAAACGCCCCCTGAGTTATTGTGATTTTTTTCCCAACTTATGTGTGTTGGTGCTATTGTTTTTTTTAACAGTAACTGATATTTCGGCTCGTTGTAACGATTTTTTTTCACCATCACTAGTCACGTGTTGCAAGTCAAAACCGTTTCACGAATTTTCGTTCTGTAAAAATGGATAAAAAGGTTGACCAAGTAATTGGTGAAGTAAAAAACCAAAGCAATTCCAAAAACCGTATCAAATTTTGCGGATTTTTGGCTGCTTCTCAGATTACACAAGTTTCCAGAAGTAGCAAATCTGAATACTCAACACTGATGGTAGTCCTAAAACCATAACAAAAACGCAGCAATAGCTCATTCTCTGCTACAGCAAATGTTCTTTGACATTCATTTTTCTACTTATACATAATACAAACCAAGGTTCAACAAAGCCTGTGTCAATGCCACATTGAATACACCAGTTCACGTTCTGTCACTGAAGTTAAGCAATGTCCAGCGACAATAGAACTTGGATGGGTGACCATTCAAATTTGAACCTTCGCGGTGATTTTTCCGGCCCAACTTGACCTTGGATAGGTGAGGTTATTGTGGGTAGCTGGTCTGTGAGTTTTCAGCAAAAAGAGGGTATTAAGTTAAAAAAATAAGTTCAACAGAAATAATTCATAAAAACAATACTAATCTCTCAGCTGAGAGTGATGAAAATCTCAGCTTACAAAGTGAAAGGAATAAGATTCTCCTGATTGCAAGGATTCTCGTATAGTTTTGAAGAACTTAAAATAGTGATGAAGATTGTGTCTGTAAAGAAAAAGAACAGAAAACAAAGGATTAGACTTACAGTGAATCAAATGTAATAAATAAAACTAAGTTGAAAGTTGAAAATTTATCATATTTGTGTTTCACTATTGAAACTCGCTTTACTAAATCGACGCTGAAACCGAGACTTGAATCACCGACCTCCCAATAGCAAGTCCGCCACCTTATCGATCAACCTACTGAGAACGGGTAATAGATAAAACTACCACATTTAAGGGGATATCAAACAGGAGTTGGGATGTTTAGATCAAAATTTCATAGAAAACTTCAATTTGAAATAAAATTCAGGTTGATACATTTAAAACTCAGAAGTTGACCTTGAAAAAATCTTCATGGACAACATTAGCAGATATATGAAGGTTCATTATAAGAAGTCCGCCAAAAAAGTTAAGAAACCCACCGAAAACACAAACGTTCTATCTTAATTAGTTCTTGAGATATTCGAATGTTGTTTATTGTGAGTACAGAGGTCGTGGGTTCGAAACCTAGCCGGGTCATGACAAGTTATCCCCTCACTTTTGGGATTTTTACCACATAATAATGTGTCTTGGGTTTACTGCTGGAATAGTGAGACTAAATAGTTCTAAATGGGTAGTATAAATAAGGCGATATTAATATTATCAATGATTAGAAACTACTCCATAAGTTGCTTGTTACTGAGCTCACTAGAACTTGACTTATTGAGAAAGATTTATTTTTGGCTCAAAATTACCCCAGGGCACCCTACAAATAATCTGTGATAAGAATTCATTGTATAGTTACATAGTAAGATAAACTGTGGCAAGCATTTCTTTCACGTTCAGTAGATGGTGAATATAAGCACGGGTGTGATTCTGGCAAGTCAAGCACTCACAATCGTCCAGTATTGGTGTGAAATGAGCCACATATCTGTAAAAAAAATAATTAAAGTACATAAAAATACACTACCAATTATGGACACAATACTTCCACGTGAATCGTTGACATTGTGGCGATAAGATTGTGCTTTGCACGGAATAAATTTAACATACAAAAAAGAACACAATACATTGTTATGATACCTAATACATAATAATAGATACTCTCGCAAGTAATGATAAATAAATGGATAAAAATCCAAATTTAAGACGAAATTACAACAGATTTACATATTTTGATGAGACTTTATACCATTGAGATTTTATATTCAATCCTTTGCATCTCCAAAACCGCTTAATTGATTTTCTTCAAATTTCTTAACAGTGGAAAACCATTTTTCTACATTCTAGATTTTACGAAAAAAATTGTACTGGCAAGTTGAAGTCCTTTTTTTTTTGGACATTTTTGTCCAAAATTTCGGATTTTCTTTAATATCAGAGAAAAATCATATGTTATTTAAAAAATAATTACGATGTAAAACACTAATACGCATCTAAATTAATCAAAATAGAGTGTACCGTTCACGAGATATAAGTAAAAAGTTAGTGGTCAGACGCATGGTCTCTATCACCAAGAACCGCTAGTGCGAAGTTGATGAATTTAAAATGGGACCATCTACAATACGTCTCCTATACATATGTGTACTAAATTCGTCGAAATCCGTTCAGTAGTTTCTGAGATTTGCGCGTTACAAAAAATGTATTTAACAAACGAACAGACGGACACAAAACCAAAGTTGCTCAGGAGGTTATGAAACGTCCAGAAATATGAAATTTTTTAAATTGGAGCAAAAAAATTACAAAAACAAACACAATAATTCCGATTTCTAATATTGGAAATTTATCGGAAGTAATGTTTTGTTCATCATCAAAATAAAATAAATAATAATGGATTATTAAAAAAAAACTTTTTTGCGTTACTCCATTAGTAGTATACTATTTTACATCTCCATAATCACTATCAATAAAGCGAATTACCATCAAAACCTATGTTCTGTAATCTAAGAGTTACCTGGGATGTTGAAGATACATTTCATATGGTCTAGGATTATAAGGCACATCACATTCAGCATGAATTATTTTAATATTGTCAACTTCCACACCCTCATCAGTAGATTCTTTGATTTGATTATATTGGTTTAAATCAACATTTGTAGATGTCAAAACTCCATTCATTGGAGTTTCACTGAAAAAAAATAGGAAGTTAATGATTAAAACCAATGTGTGTAGTTCTGGTTAACTATTTTGCTACAACAAACTTTTTGTTACTTTGGATTACCTATAAGGTATAGTATTTTTTTTCTTCTTCGAAATTGAACTCAACATTTCTGGACGATAGAATGGAATTCAATTGAACAATATGATTTTAATTTTCCACTGAAAGAACTAGCAGCAGAAAGAAAAACCTTGGCTTGACGCAATTAAATAAATAAATGTGTTTATTTGTGTTATTATATCACAATTTTAGTGGGTAGCGCAGAATTATAGGACTTTTCCATATCTTTCATATCCCAATATCTTATTTTTGCCTATAATTCCACCACTGGTCGCTGCTAACATTAAAGCAACTATTCATTTTTCCTCACGAGGTATGAGTGGACCCCGAACACCCAAGTACAAAGCAGAAAAAAATCCTGCCCCGCTGGGGATCAAACCCAGGTCATCGTGCGTGCAATGCCTAGTACGCTAACTCACTCGCCCACGGTGACTACTTAGCGAATTAATATGAAAGATATGTTAAACCCAACTTAAAAAAAATCGTCGCAATTGACCAGATTTCAAGGTTTGTAAAAAAAAAAAATGTAGTTCTGATTTCACAACACTTATACCTAATACTTTACTACTGTTAATACTTAGAAAAAAAAAAAAAAAAAAAATATGGCATAATGACAACAAAAGAGGAAAACGAGAGGTAATAGGTGCAGACAGTGCCTTTGTCAATACATTTCTCTCCAAGGAATACCTAATCTACCCATACATACTCAGTTTTCCTGTACTGGAAAGTAAAGGCACAGCCTCTTTCGGCAAGGGTCAAAGGTAGACTGGAATCAAACAAGTCTATACCTTGCTCAACAAACTTAACAATATTCATTGGAGACCATGAACCCTGGACAATCCGTACCTTATTTGAAGGTAAATGAGGCTGAAAGCAAAACAGAGATTACTATTTTTATACACTGAAGAAAACAGATGATTTATAATACTAAGGATGGACCTAATAGCTTAAACCCATTCAACTTTTGGGACCTGACTGTCTCACACTTCAGGAAGTAAAATTCCCGAGTCATTGTTTGTGAGAGAATCAAATAGAGTCTCATGTTGAGTAAATGAGAGGACAGCATACAGGGTGTTCTTGAAATGCTTGGACTCTTAGTCCAAAGTGGTCGTTTTGTCAAACTAACATCCATGTGACATCATCAGTTATTTTTTACTATTGCTTACATTTGGAATCATGCAGAACTTGTATAGGGTTGTGAGTATTTATTATTATCCGACTTGGTTGCAGGGTTTTCAGTGAAACCCTTACAATTAACACTACGACCTTACTAGGTCTATTGTGTTGATTCTATTTGGTTTTAACGTCCTGATTGAGATAGATAGTCAGGAAGGGGGTTATATGGGTTATACCCTCCATTCACTAGGAATCGTGCCAGCGACTCACATTAACCTCACCCAGCCTGGGTAGGGCCGGAAAAGCAAGCCTCACATGTTTGGAGGGAACAGAAATTTTTTCAATTCTGCCCCAACCGGAAATCGAAGTCGGGATCTCTGGACTACGGGCAGTAGTCTCAACCGTCACGCCATGAAGGCTGGCTGGGTTGATATGGATATAACATTATTTTAAAATTCAATATTCATATCTTATATTATAAAATGATTCATTTGTTTGTGTGTGTCGTTCTGTAACTCGAGAACCACAAGTCAGATTAAGATGAAATTTCGCATAGTTACCAATGACAGGCTCATTTGCGTTATACGCTAAACCAGGCATGTCAAACTCAAAATGTATGAAGGGCCATTTTCATTTGTGCTGATCATTGGCGGGCCGCAGGTACTCAACCCCTCCCCCTCTCGTAAAAAAAAAGATCCTGACGTAAAATAAAAATAAAAAATCAGGGTTTTTAATTTGTTTATTGGTTTTATTGGTTTGAAATAATTCACAAAATACCTACACAAAAAGTACCTATAATTATTAAAAAAAACCATTAAGAAATCCTTATGAACCGGCTTATTTTTGGCCAGATGTCAAGAAAATCAGTTTTTTTAACTTTCCTTATCTTATAATAAGGAAGTATTGTATTATACGCTCACAGCGGGCCGCACAAATTGACCAGGCGGGCCACATGCGGCCCGCGGGCCGCCAGTTTGACATGCCTGCGCTAAACAAACGTCAATTTTTGAAAAGTTGAGCTTTTAAATGATCTTATTCAAATGCTGGCATATCTCGCGAAGTAATACAGAACATAAATAAAAAGCTGAAATTTAGTACGGTTCCTAATGGCTTTACGGTTCCTATTTTAGTACTTTGAAAAAGTCCATTTTTTAAAAGTTGAGCTTTCACTCTCAAATCTGAACGTCCCAATAGATCTAGGTTATGAAGTTCAACCTTTTTTATTATCTATTTGCTGAAGCTATTCTTCTAAAAAAATTGATTTTTTTTTAGAAAGAAATGTTCCTTCTTTTTTCGAGGAAGGAAGGTATGGGGTGTAGTAGGAATGATTATAAAATCAAGATGGATAACAAAAGGCTTTTTTTGTGAAATTCTTCTCTTCTGTCGCGTGTTCTCAATACAATGTTTTTTATTTTATTTTTCAAACAGATGACCTTTCTTATTTTTGAAACTATCTATGTTCTCTTTTGTTTATTTTCCTTATGATCAAGATACTTACGGAATGATTAATAGGTAAAAAAAAAGGATAGGTATCAATGGGACATGTAACCACATTCGCGGGGCTAACAAATATTGTACTATTGTGATTTCCCCAGTAATATTTAGGTACAATATCTTATTTGTCAGGTCAATTTTTCTACTACCAATTTTCCTATTGAACTATTGTGGCCAATTAAAAATACTATGTTTTCATTACAAGTCGGCCATGCCTCGATAAACTCACACGCTCCGCAGGCCTGGCCGCTAGTCAAAGTCACTGAGAATTACTTTTCAAATTATGACGTCCCAATCCATAAATGATTTTCTTTGGATCAAATAGTAAAGCAAAAAATACATTGACGTTGTCTATTGCATATAACTACTTCCTACTTTTCTACTAGTTATGTAAGGGTTTTAAATATCTAAAATTAAGCCTACTTACAATAGTGTTTGTCAGTGCTCCATTTACATCCTCAAAGAGCATGTACTCTGTAGCTTTCTCATCAGGAATGAGACCATCTATTAAGAAACCTTCCACATTTCGCGTGGCACATAGTCTAGCACAATGCTTTCTCAAATATAAATCTGAACCACCTTGAACTGCTGCAATAATGTTACTATTCTGCAAAGCCTGAAATATATGAAAAAATGAGGTTTTTAAAATAAATTAAACAAAGAAAATAATTCCCTCAACATTTTTTCAAGTTTGTTCAAGCTAGAAGCACACTGGATTTCTCTTTTCAAGGAGAAATGCCCAAGGTATAACAGAGGAGCTAGAAAATTTTGATGTTCAAGAATCATACTCTTATTGGACACTCTCTTGTCTGTTATTAATGTATTAAATTTTTTGGACTTTATGTATTAAGATAGTTCTTTTTATTTTTTGCCTCCCAGAAAGGTTCAAGGGGAGGGGAGAGAGAGAGAGAGAGAGACATAATGAAAAAGAAGGAAAAGCAAGATGTTACCTCTGATTTCTGATGAAATTTTATACAGTCATCCAGAAATTCAATGGATCGTTCCACATTAGTACAGTTTCTCTTTGGCTTGTTGGTAAACTCTAACTGAGTAAGTACTTGGTACATATCAGGGGAAAGTGATTCAATAGTGGACATGAACCTGAACAAGAGAATTTTTATGAATCAATTATTATAAATAAAAAAAAAACCTTGGTAGCTCCATTGTAATGCTAGTGTATGTACTTAGATATAATTTGGTGGTGTGATTCCTACAAAGTTAGAAATTCAGTAAGGCAAGGACACAAATAGGAAAGAAATAAAAAATAAAATTATTTCATGGTGATTTCTAAAGTAAGTATTTGTACATTGCAAATGGTTTTAATTTAGATGATAAAAAAACAACACATGACAAGAATATGAATTTAGTTTAGCAATTTCTACCCTAGGTAAAATGGTGTTTAATTTATTAATAGTTGATTAATTCTATTTGGTAAATTACAATTGAAAAGATTTTTTTTTTTTAAATGTTTTCAATATTGGTAATTTAATACAATGGATTTACTCTTACTTTGCTGGGAACTCAAAAAAGCTAACCACAATAATAAGAATTATTTCAATTTAAATGGTCATCCACAAAAGAATAGTCTTGCTATGTGTATATTTAGTAGACATCAGAGAGAGATCTTATGAGAACTGAAGTTTTCAAGAAGCTGTTGGTACTGGCTGATGAAAACTTTGAATAACCAAAATTTGCATATAATGAAGCTGATGAGAACATTAAGGGCGGAATTAATAGACAACATCAATAACTTAAGTCGTTGATAAGTGTCGGTTTTCCCTATCTTACACAGTACGCAATCCGTGACTTAGCGCCACAGAGGTATTACCAAAACGTCTATTAATTCCGCCCTTAAACTTAAAACATGTAGTTTTAAAGCTAATTTAACTTTCAGTAGGAAGAAGCTTTTTATTTTTTACCTTTCAACTGAAAAGTCTTGGTTTCCATTTTTGCTATTAAGGCAAACTTCTTTTTTTCTTTTGCCTTTTTGAAGAGCCATCTTCAAAGGGTCATGTAAGCAAACAAACGTGGGATATTCCTGATAAATATAAGAGAAAATGGATTATACATTAAATAAATAAGAGACATTAATTAATGATACTTATTTAAATTTGTTTTCAAACTAGCTAACTTCAATGTGGGATTAGTAATATTAATATAAGGGGTGTGGCAAAAAAAAAAGGAAGCACTCAAAATACCTAGAGAATGGATTGAAAATTTGAAAAATGCTAAAACATGTGTACCACAATCAAAAAAAAATTGTGTACCATGATCTCAGAGGGGAAACATTTTTTACTGGATTTTGATTTTTTATTATTACCAGGGGTACCTAGCCCCAGGGGGTCAACTTTGGAATCTTAAATGGCACCACCCATTTAAGATTTCAAAGTTTTATTAATGATACATTTTTTGAAAGTAATCTTCATTAAAAGTATTTTAAGACAAGTTTGAGTTTTTTTGTTGTTGAGCAAAACAGTTTTTTATATAAAAATAGCTTTATTTGTGTAAAAATTGCTAAACGCATGTTCTGCAATTTGAACAATTCAATTTTCAAGCCTTTTTATTTATTATAATAAAACCTAACATACCTTCATTCCAATGAAATCAGAAAGGAATTTATTATTTGATTTTGAAACTGCATCCTTCACAGAGTAAATTGTGGGGAAAGGGATTTGAAGAATACAAGAATCTGTTGAAACCATTTGCATGGTTTCATGAGTCAAATGAGTTATAATTCCTCCCTGGAAAAATGGAAAAAGATGATGATTTATTAATAAAAAGATAGGTAAAAATGGTTCAATTAAAAATGGGTATTGAAGTAATAATTTTATCTTGCTTGACAAAAAAGTGTTATCAAAGATGATTTAAAGCTCAGAAAACCAAAGAAAGAATTTAGATTCTTGACTGAGCAATTCAGAAATAATTAACCCTGAAGGAGAAGGTGTGTAATGAAACACTGAATGATATATAGGACTGTGCCTCTGGTGTTAAAAAAGTATGACATTATTGATCAAGCTTCTGAGTTTTGTGATTTATTATATTCTGTGATTTAAGCAACAAACAGAATATGGGGTGTAGGGTATAGAGAATAATAATAAATAATTGTGTTTCTTTGTGTTATTATGTCAATTAGTGGGTAGTGCAGAATATAACATTTTTTGCTCATAATTCTGCAACTGGTTGCTGCTCACCTTAGAGTAGCTACTCATTTTTCCTTATAAGTTATGAGAGGACCACAGACATCCAAGTACAGAGCAGAAAAAATCCTCCAATGCTGGGGATCAAACCCAGTTAGCCATGCATGCAATACCTAGAGCATTGTATCACTTGGTTGTGGTGACTTGAAAAAAAGAATAGTTGGTAAAGTCCTGTAGTGACAAAGAAACAATTTTGAATTATTTACCTTTGAATACAACATGAATGTAGGAGTTTCATATTGAATACCAGGTGTCCTCGAAAACTCAGATATTACACCAATTCTTCCCTTGTGGGACACATGATCTGATTGTTCTCTCATAACAGTGAACTTCATTATGCTAATATCAGCTCATTATATTTTATTAACATTACTTTAAAAGATTTGAGAAACCTGAAGAGTTCAATCTATAAGATATATTGTAATAGGTCCAGTAGCTGTCCGCTGTAGTAAGCTTAAGATGATAGCAATAGCTTTTCAAAATTGTTAGGGACTACCCAATCTACCTATACCTATCCTGGTTGCTAGCTGCTAGATTCGTCATTCGGTTGTGGATTGCGGACGTTGATGGTTGGATTCTAAGGTTTTGTTTACAAAAAATAAAATACTGGGGATTGGGGGAGGAGGCAATGTTGGCAAACCTATGGGGTAGAGGTTGTGCATAATTAAGCCGTATTTTTCTTTCTAACCAAAGTGAATTCAAATGGAATAAAATGGACGAATTGGAAGAAAGTCATTTTTCTTTTGAAAAAAAAACGAAAGGAAGAGAAATCTTCTTCCAGTTTGGTTAACCGAAATCACTGAGATTATAATATAACAAAATATGATTTCCATTGTTTATCTCTAAAAGTACCGAAACGGATTTATCTTTCACGATTGGTGGGGAATACTAATAGGTACTTTATAGTTTGATAAGCATTTTTGTCTTTGCAATAGCCGGGAGAGTGAAAGAAATGAGCCGTATTTTTCTTTCTAAACAAAGTGGATGCAACTGGAATAGAATGAACAAACTGGAAGCAAGTCATTTTTCTTTTGGAAGAGGAAATTTTTCCTCTTCCTTCTTCCAGTTTAGTCAACCAAAATGGAAGTAGAAAATTCCTGCTTCCAGTTCTTTTATACTTTCAGTCCATTGTTTATCTTTAAAAGTACCGAAACGCATTTTTCTTTCACGAATGTGGTAAAGTTGACCTTGGAATAAAATGGAAATATCGAACCTGGAATTTTTTTATCCAAAATGAAAAATACCCCTATGTTGTGTCTACTCAAGCCTTTAAATTTTAATTTTCGTTCCACAGTTAGAACAATTTTAATTGGTCCTTTAATGTTGGTCGGATCAATATTAAAAAGCTAAATTAAAATTCAAACATAATTTTAATTACTTGTACGTACGAATTTCTTTGTGGTGAAGCACAAGGCCTCTTCACAATTTTTGTGGGTAGCGCAGCATTACTAAGAGCCTCCTTTACATTTCGAATTATTCTATTACATTAATTTATTTTTACTCTGGTAATGCCGCCACTGGTCGTTACTCATACAAGTAACTACTCATTTTTCCTCACGAGGTATGAGTGGACCCCGAACATCCAAGTACAGAGCAGAAAAAATCCTCCCCCGCTGGGAATCGAACCCAGGTCACCATGTGTGCAATGCCTAGCGCGCTAATTCGCTCTGCCACAGTGACTACACATAATTTTAATCATAGAATCTCGTTAGTAGCGGAGTAGCCATATATTTGTATCCAGTTATTAATGTTAACACTCCGATTAGCGTTTAACTATTTGTTAAGGTATTCAACTTTTATAAGTGGTTATCAAACTAAATGGTAGATTTCGTGAACACCATTTAAATTTTTCTTACTAACTTCTCTAATGACAACATAAATATAAAATTCATTTCAAAAAAATCGGCAACTCACTCTTTTTTGCTGTTTACTAAACTTTTCAAGAATTTCAAGTCTGCATCTGCATCCTTAACTTAATTGCCCTTATATTATATTATTTTTTATTCCCTTACGTGATTCTCTAATCTGTTTATGAAAGCACAGTAAGACATAACTGTCAATGATGTGGAACAAAGAATATGATGTCAAATCTTACCATGGAGGTGTGGAGGCTCCTGACTGGCTAACAGCAAAACATAGCTGTGGTGTAAGTTTTTATTCAGTCTGTATCTAGGGAGGAATTAATAGACGTGTTTGTAATACATCCGTGGCGCTAAATCACGGATTGCATACTGTGTAAGGGCAGAATTAATAGACAACATCAATAACTTAAGTCGTTGGTAAGTGTCAATTTTCCCTATCTTACACAGTACGCAATTCGTGACTAAGTGCCACAGAGGTATTACAAAAACGTCTATTAATGTATTAATTCCGCCCTAAGATAGGGAAAAACTGATGCTTAGCACTGACTTGATATATAAAATGTTGCTAATTCTAGAAAATCCATGGGAAGCTATAAGCTGTGATGTCATTTGTAGTTTATTTATCACCAGGTAACTTATGCCTACTTCATAAGTAGACTAGGTCATGAGTTCATTTCTTTTCCTCAAGCACATGATTTATTTCTGCTCTATTATCAAAGGATCAAAAATAAGTCATGTTTCTAAGGAGACCCAGGGGTCTCAATAGAAGAATTTAATTTTCCTTCTAATCTGCCCTATTAAAAAAATAAGGAAAGGTGTGGACGACTACACTTAAAAAAATTCCTGCCCCGCTGGGAATCGAACCCAGGTCACCATGCGTACAATGCCTAGCGCGCTAACTCACTCTGCCACGGTGACTACTGATATGACCATGCAGTTGAAAGCGATGTTAAATTTTTGTTTAAAAAAACGCTTGCATACGAGTCTGCAACCATTGGGACATTTTCATCTTTACTATTCAAGGTCCAAAACCCAACTGACCAAATTTCGTATTGTGCGCATGACACATACCTTCTCTCTTCTCTCCCTCTACAATTCAATACTTTGCCATTGTGCGCATGACACACACTTTCCCTCTTCTCTCCCTTTACAATTCAATATTTCGTTACATAATATCGTTACATAATTTCGTTACATAATTTCGTCACATAATTTTGGTTATGTGCCAGAGCAAAGACATGAAAATGTCAAATATACTCTGTGACATTATTTCTGAAAATTAATGTGACATTATTTTTCAAAAACTCACTAATGATTTCTCCATATCAATTTGGCAGCTTCTATAATTCATTGAGTGCCAGAGGTATTTCAACAAAATCTCCCCTCAGATGGCCACTTTTTGTTGTTGTTAATTAGTGTCTGATGACCATATGCCAGGCACACATTTAAAGTACATAATGATCTACCTGTCCAACATATTGTTGGATGCAGCCCCAACAGAAATATTAGTGTCTGGCAATATGTCAGACATGGCACTTATGTGTTAAATTGAATAGTAGGTACAAACAGAAATTTATCAACAACAAGAAAACATTATATTCTCTTAGGGGTATTATACTTAATTTAGCTAAGTCTCAAATATCATATTTGTTTCTAACATACTAATTAATGTCAGAATGTTTTGTAACATTTGATTTCTTCTTATGGAATATAGAGTCATGATATTTTATTCTGTTGAGTAGTTTTTATTATTTTCCTGTTACAGACAACTATCATGGCCATGGAGTTTGATGGTGGTGTAGTAATTGGAGCTGATTCAAGAAGTAGTACTGGGTGAGATTTCATGTTCTATTTCATAAATTCTTGGCTTTTTATTGGCTAGATATTAGCCAGATTGTATGATGAAAATCTGGAAAATATATTCTGTCTATCTTTTGATACTTTACTAGCTTCAAAATGTGTTCTTTCTCTCTGCATTTTCTAATAAATTAAATAAATAAATTTAGTGCAGAAAGTATGTGCAGTAAAATATTTATAAGTAGGAAGTGCTGACATAATCATTTTATGCATTGACACAAAAGGAAAATCAACTCAAGGCATGGTGCAAATATGTTTACACTATTATTATAATTTGTTTTCCTTGTATTCTTTCAGTGCTTATGTTGCCAACCGTGTAGCAGATAAATTAACTCGAGTGACAGATAATATTTACTGCTGTCGATCAGGCTCTGCTGCAGATACTCAGGCCATTTCAGACTTTGTGTCTTACAACTTGGACTTGCAAAGGTATGGAACTAGAAATTTGGTTATTTTTTTTATTTGTACAGTACATGTAGTTTATAAAATAAATATTTTGTTGAATATCAACAGGGGGCATGGTTCTATCCACAATTTTTGCATTACCCCTCTGCAGACCATTTGATTGAGTTATAGAAAATTCTAATAAACAAATCTTTGATCCACTGAATAACATAATGCCTGTACTTGACATTTTTATCATTTCAGGACGTTTTTTCTCAAGTTTTAAAGTGGATCAAAACCTTTAGTAGCACATGGTAAAAGAAAATAACAAACATTTGAGAGATTGACCATTATTTCATTTGATTTCAGTATGGAGCTTGGAGAGGAACCCCTTGTTTATTCTGGGGCGAAATTGTTCCAAGAGCTTGTGTATAGCTATAGAGATTCTCTTACAGCTGGCATCATAGTTGCTGGTTGGGACCGTAAGAAAGGAGGCCAGGTTAGTTGTTGAATGTAAACTATTAACAAAAAATAGTCTGCTAATAAACATTCGAATGATACTAACTACATTTATATATGACTTTTACTATTGATATGATTTTTTTAAATATAAAAACACTTGTATCTCTTCTCCCATAGACAAACAATACTTGAATGTGGTCTTGTATTTTCTTTGATATCTCAATTATTTTGTTTTAATTTCTTACTACTTCATACCCAATTTTATCTAGTATTGTTTCTCTACAAAACCATCTGAACATCCTTATGAGCGTCAGCTACTTTCAACCCATTGTTATGTGCTTTGTACACATTATAATATCTTTGCCTCATAAATCATTGCTTTTCTTACAACTTTCTTATACAAAAATGCTTTATTGTTTATCAACAAGTTTATGCCTGTTAGGATTCAATTATAATATCTATAAATCCACTGTTGACCTTTACAGTTTAAAATAATGCATCAAAATTTTCACTTTTTTGTATACTTAAAATAAACCTAACCACAATATTGCAGGTTTACTGTGTTCCCCTTGGAGGTATGTTGATGAGACAGAAAATAGCAATGGGTGGATCTGGCAGCACTTACCTGTATGGATACATGGATGGTAACTTCAAGGAAAATATGAAGAAGGAAGAAGCCATGGAGTTTGTGACAAAGGGTGAGTTTTACTTAACAAGCTTGCTTTAGAAACATGTATATGATTTCTCTGTGTATGGACATGGGCACTAAAGATTGAGAACATCATATCACTAATTGAATATGTTAAATCATTTTTCACATGCTAACAGTAATGTCTCATTTTTATTTTCATCCACAGCAATCTGTCATGCAATGGCCCGTGATGGAAGCTCAGGAGGAGTGGTCAGACTTGGAGTCATAACTGGGGGCAATCCCATTGAGAGACATGTCATCTATGGCAAAGATTTACCTTACAAAACAAGTGATGTCAAATAAATTGTTGCATTTCAATGTTCATACACAACCCAATTTAATTTTGATACATTGGACTCAATTACAATGTTATTCATCTAGGTTCAACAATTTATTATTCTCATCTTAATGTGGTTTTTTATCATGATTAAAGATGAGGGAAATCCTGATAGATTGAACAGCTACATATATAGGTACAAAAAAATTATATTTTGCATGCTCATTTGATGTAAACATACTCTGAAAACTACAGACACAACACTTACTTGTGAATGGTAATCATAATTATTGCTAGAATCAGATACTTTTATTATCACTAGTATCAGACTAAATCATTTGTATTTACTGAAGTTTGCAACTGATTCTGAACTTGTCTTATACAGGGTGTTTCAGAAAAGTGTGCATTAATTTTAACCACGTATTTTATGTACCATTTTAGGGGGGGTCAACTCTATAACAAAATGGGCGAAAGTGCTTCATAAGGGAGATACACATCTCTAAAGGTTCTTTAAAAACATCTTAGATTTTGAATTACGCCTTACCTGTTAGAGTTATTGAAACGCGGAAAAAAATTGACTCCCAATACAAGATGACGCCGTTATTTTGATGTGAGAATTGAGGTCATTGCACTTTCAGGGACGGCCACATGGGGGTTAACTGAAAATGTGTATCTCCCTTATGAAGCACTTTCGCCCATTTTGTTATAGAGTTGACCCCCCCTAAAATGGTACATAAAATACGTGGTTAAAATTAATGCACACTTTTCTGAAACACCCTGTATAGTGGAATACCATTTTTTCTATATTCTACAGAAAATGCTTTATTGGCAAGTTGTGGACCTTATTTTTGCAATTTCTTTAGTTTCAGATTATGAAACATCTAGAAATATCAGAGCAAAAAAAAAAAAAATTTTTTTTTACAAAACAAACCATTACTTGCGTTTCTAAAGTTAGAAATTATTGGAAGTAATACAAACTAAGAAAAAAATACTCTAAGAAAAGAAAATCTCATCTTTCAAGGGAATATTTTCATTTCACCAGGCTTGGTAGCGGACTTAAAATTTACCTGAAATGTTTTCTACAAATAAAATATGTACTTCTAAGAAAAAAATGTTTATAAATTTGTGTTTCATTTATTTATATTTATCTATGAAATCATGAACAAATATGATGAAAGAGGTTTGGTTCTTTTAATATTATTTTCTTATGATGTTCAGTGCTTTTGACATACATGATTAGAGCATCATTTGGCATTTGGTTAAAAAAAAAGAATAATAATAATAAAAACAACAATACTTGAATGAAGATGCAAATTGGGGTTAACTCATGACACAGGAGAACAAATTGGATTTTTTTCAAAAAAATATACCTATTATATTTTGTTTTATGAAGAAACATAGATGTTTTGAATTGAATTTCTCAATTTCAACTTTGGGTGTCAAAATATTTAATTTACACACCAAGCAAGTAACCTCAAGCTGTCGGTCTCATAAACTATTTACTTTTGTAAAATGTAAACTTTCTTTGCCAAGTTTCTAAAAGTTTTGTCTTCTGCTCAACAGTTTTGAGTTTTTTTCCAAGTTTTACTCTTTCCATTTGATATTTTTGAGAATAAACTGTTATGGGAATCTGAGATAAGAAATAATGCTGTATAAATAAACTTATTAGGTTTTTAATCAAAATTGAAAGTACTTTCAATATGTGAGTTTAAAGAAACAGAAAAACAAGTAGAGAGTAATCCCAGATCAAGGTTCTCCAATGACAGCTACATCTGGTCTAGTTGGGTCATGGATTGAGGACACTTTACTCAATTCTGTCTCCAGTTCCTCCTTGGAATACAAGTGGTACATCTTCTCTGGAGTCACAGTGCACAGTTCAACATTGGTGGAATTGAGTTTCTCCTCCATCACTTGTTTTAATATGGTAAGCACATGATTGATGGCCTCTTTTAAGGTCATGCTCTCATGGTAAACTTCTTGCAAACTTTGCTGAGCCCCTTCAGAACCAGATCCAATAGCTTTAGCATCAAACTGAGTGTAGGTTCCAGAAGGATCTAGATGAAACAGCTGTGGTCCTTTGCTGTCCAAACCTGAGGGGAAACAACCAAAAAAAGATTCAAAAGTGGGATACATACACTTTTTTAAACTTTACTGCTAAATAATAGTGATTTTTTTTTTTAAATATGTATACAAATTTGTAATTTTTGACCCCTTATATCATTTGATTCTGAGTTGGTCTCTGCAAAATGAATATATAGAAATAGATTTTTCAAGAAAATATTTTCTAGCTGCATAGTAAAGTCTTACCTGCAAAAAGCATAGCAACACCAAAAGGTCTACTCATAGCACTCTCTTCATCAGAATCTCCAAACTGGATGGCAAGATTGGAAACAGCTTGGGCTACTGACTCAATGTCCATTTTTTCATCATATGTGAACCAATGATTGGCACATTCAACTCTAGCACGGTCAGTCAATATTCTGGAATCAGCAATAAGGCCACTAGCTGCACATCCAATTTGTTTGTCAATTTCCACAATTTTTTTGATTGAAGATGGTTCCATAAGAACAGAAGTAATTCTTTTTTCAGCTGCTAGCACAACACCTGCAATTTTACAAAGAATATATTCTTTATAAGTGATGATACATTTGTTTTTTTAATCATGTTTTTTATTTTTTGAACCTGTTTGACCCACCTTGTAATCAACTGCATAAATATCATGAAAAGGATGTCTTCTACATTCACGGGAAAATTTCTGAGGAATTCTATCCAACAGTCCAGAGAAAGTGATCTAAGGTTGATATAATGTTCTAGAAATAGTACATTTAACATATTGAGTGCTACGGGTATATCAGCAGTGTCCCCTCGGGCTATCCAACTAATATCCAGACAGTGACTATTTTGTTCATTAGTGAATACATATATGTCTGGTGTTGTAGCTGAACCAATCCCTCAAATTCTGCTACCACCTTATCTTTTTTCCTCTACTTCTTTTCCCATATAAACAATAATGTGGTTGAAATAGAAAAATTAAAACCAACTCGATGTTATCTCTCTTCTATTATGGAGTACTTACCTTCAGACGTTGATATTCCAATAGCTGTGGAACCTAGTTTGATAGCTTCTATGGCATATTCTACTTGAAATAATCTGCCTTCTGGGGAGAAGGTGTTCACTCCACGATCGTATTCACTGCGTGTAAGAAACATTGCAACAGGCTTTTGAATCCGTCTCTTGAACTACAAAGGTAATTCGAAACCCAGATAACTAATGCGAAATCTGAAATCGTAGAAAGAGTTCTATGGCTGTAAGTTAACTACCGGATATTTGAGACTCGGAGAATGACCATTCAAAAATTTGAATAAGGTTCAATTTTTAGTTATGGGGGAAGATAAACAAATATTATTTCTCCGAATTTCAGGGCTACTTAAAATGTTAAATAGCAAACAACATTTTACCAGTGTGAAACTAGCACTTAAATTTAACCGAATAGGTTTAAAGTATCTTTAGTTAACACTCCGATTAGCGTCTACTATTCAATCCTACCTGTTTATAAAATGTGAAAAAATTGGGTACAACTCGCGAGTAGAATTTAATAGTGATTGGTGTGAGAATTTTTAACTTGAACATGAACACGTGAAGTAACGTAAGGTAGTCCGTAGTGTTATCATCATTATTATTATTAATCAAATAAAAGTTGTCATTATGTTAAAAAAAATAATTTTTTAATAAACTCCAAACCTTTTCTGAATTTTGAACCAGTGTCTTATTGGACCGGACCGTAAAATCCATTATTTTACACTCATTCCCGAGCAGCTGTACCAAGTTACTCCAATTCAGCTTTAGTATAGGTAGTGATTTAGTGTAATTTATTGCATCCCCTGTCCATAAACACTTTTGGAGGAAGTTCAAAGATATAATCAAAATGGCAATGTTGGCAGAGGGCAGAAAGAAACAAAAGTGGACACTAAATCCAAGAGGTTCTGCATGGGCCAATGGTAAGACTTGAATTATTGAATAATCTTTTAGGTATATTTCATTTAAAAAATATCTACTGGCTATTGCAAAGTCAAAGGCTAATTAGAGTGTTAGAGATCCTTTAAGCCCAATCAAGAAATTAACTGATTAGCATGGAGGAACAAGTAATGCCTCAAAACCTGTCATATAAACTAATTGAAAACAGTCCATCAATAGGTATTAACTTCAATAGCATGTAAACTAAACAATAAGAAGAATTAATGGTAGATATGTTGTTGTACATCCTAAAGAATCATTTGATAAAAATTACTTTTTTGAAATGAGAGTATAATTTGTCCATAAATGTTATCAGCTCAATTTTGAAAAAACCAACCAAAAACAATACCTACTATACCTTATACGCAATAGAAATAAAAATACACTGCCAATTTTGGACACAATACTTCATTGTGAATGGTAATTAAAATATTCAAATTTCATCAAAATGTACCATTTTGTAAGTAAAAAGTTAGTGGTCTTTATCACCAAGAACCACTAATGCTAAGATGATTAATTTAAAATGGGACCATTTAAATATGTTTTGTCCAAAATTGTGCCACTGGTCACTGCTTACATCAAAGTATACTGTAATTATTAATGTTTCAGCCTTCTATCTTTAACCTTTATAAAATATTTTAGGGGGGGGGGGGGATTTGATTAAAATTACTCAACCTGTATATAAATTTCTTTCAAAGGCATTTTGAAGGTAATTGGAGAAATGAGACAATCCAAAATATAATCAGATAATACTAAATCTAGTAAGGGCAAAGCACAAAGCTATTCAGCTTAGATGTTTTGGATACAATTTTAAAAATTTGATCACTTGACTTGAGTTCTGCAATTTTTTCAGCTTTGATTCATTTGAATAATCAGAGGATTGATGCTTAGATGGATAATTTCTTTGAGGAAAAGACTTCCCTAACAGTCAATGGGAAGTCCCATATTGACAACACATTAATTATGTTAAAAAGCTAGTTGTGCTATCATTCATTACTCTCCTTAATTTGAATGCAATGTTATTTTGTTGAACAATATACTAATTTTGTTACTTTTTATTCTAGTTATTGTAGCTTTGGATTTTTCCCTCAGATTCTTCAAAGATTGGAGAAAAGTTACTTCGAAAAATGGGCTGGTCTGATGGACAAGGTCTTGGAGTGAAGAAACAAGGAATAACTGAGCACATCAAAGTGCGTGTTAAACAAGATAGCAAAGGTGAGTTTTCACTCTTAAGACTCCTGGCTCAACAAGTTTACAACTAAAGCACTTTTCACTCATTTTGTCTAAGGAACCAGACAAAATGGTGGATTTTTTTCTCTATTGGTACTAGAAAATACATGGTATTAACTTCACTAGGACACAGTTTTGTTCATTGTATGGATTTCAAGATAAAAGAATCCACATATGTGTGTCTCACAGGTATTTGAAAACGGGTTAAAAAAAGTTAACATTATACAAAATCATGTCTTGGGCTATGTAGTTGGAAGCCACAAATAATCTGACCATTCTCTACTTGTTAATAAATAATTTTTTGAAATAATATCAACAAAGTATAAATAATCATTAGAGTTAGAAAAATAAACATAATCATGTCATTTACTCATCTTATGTGGTTTTAATAACATTAACCAATAACAGAGAAGTATATTTGTTCTTCCTGTGTTGCATTCCAGTGACCAAACTGACATTAATTATTCAAGTGGTTAACACAAGAGTCTGGTAATGCAGGGATTTCAGATCCCACTTACTTAGTGCATGGTTTTTTTTCCCTCATGATGGGGTAAAGGGACCAAGTCATAATCAGACAGTATCCTATAAAGCCTGTTTCATTACAAACTTAGTAGGTATGAATTATTTTTTAAATGTATGTATTCTATTTCAGGACTGGGATTCAAAGAAAATGATCAAGTTTGGGTCGAGGTTGAAAATGATTTCTCCAACCTCCTGTCAAAGTTGTCCTCCCAGAGTCTTGACTCCTCCATAGCTGTTGAAGGTGTTAACAGGTCCCTGGAAGAGCAATCCAAGAAATCTAAAGCCAGAGTACACTACCAAAAATTTACTCGTGGTAAAGATTTGAGCAGATACAGTAAAAAAGATTTAGAATCAATATTTGGTGTGAGCAGCAAGAATGCTGCTGAATCACACCATGAAGAAAACAAAAATTTTGTTCCAAGTGGGGATATGAAAGAATATTTTAGTAAAAAAATATCTGACAAGAGAAGTGAGGCAGAAACCAAAACAAATAGCTCTAATTCAATTGCAGATGCTGTTCAGAAAAATGAAAGAATAATGCTGCCTAATGCTGATGAAAGTCAGGACCATGTGCCAAAGAAGAAGAAAAAGAAAGGAAATAAAAGAAAGCATGAGGAAACTGAACAGTGTGAAAACAATGATAAAATAGAATCTGAACTACAAGAACATAAAAGACACAAAAAAGAAAAAAAGCAAAAGAAAGTGTCAAGTAGTTTAGAAGCACCAGAAAAGAACAAAGAAACTATCAACAGTATTGAAACAAACATAGAAAACAGCAAAGATTGTGGAACCAAAAGCAAAAAGAAGAAAAAGAAGTCAAAAGCTGAAAAAAATATTCTAATTCATCAAATTGATGGAACCTATGACAGTAGTGAAGTAGAGGAATTCTTGGTGGATCCAACTGTACAATTTGAAACAAACTGTATTGCTAACATTGAAAATAAGGTAAAGACAAAAACAGAAGAAACCAATCAGAAAACAGTTAAGAAGCTGTGCAAAAAACTGAAAACCAAACCTAAAAGTTTAGATAAAGTAAAGAGTCTTCTGGAAGCCTCAACAGAAATGCAGAATGCAAAAGCTGTGAAAATTTCAAATGAAGAAGTAAGCAAAAATGTAGATGCCATTGTTCAGGCAAAAATCAACAATTACCTGAGTCAAGTGTTCAACAGGAAAGATAAGATTTCTACTAATCCAGCTCGTGAGATGAAGGAGAAGAAAAAGCAAATGGTAAAAGATGATGAAAGCTGTGTACAGTTTAATGGAAGCAATATTTGCGTGATTGCAGGATATGCCTGTTATTAATTTATAGTTAGACTATGTGGCGTAATGGTTGGAACTACTGCCCATAGTCCAGAGGTTCTGAGTTTGATCCCCGGTTGGAACAGACTTTTCGAACAGAAAATTCCGTTTGCACCCAAATGGTGAGGCCCAACCCAGGCTGGGTGAGGTTAAATTGAGTAGCTGGTACGATTCCCAGCAAATGGAGAGTAAAACCCCGATTCTGACTATGTCAAATCAGGACGTTAAAACCAAATTGAATCAACTGGTCACAATAAATCGAATAGAGCTCGGACATCAACCTTGGTATCTATCTAAGTATCTAAGACATCAACCTTGATATCTACATATTCGATTTTATGCACCCTCTCTAGGAGTAATGTCTTTCAGATCCTCAATTATTAAAAAGGACTTGTATGTATGTATGATTTTATTTGTGGTGAAGCACAGACTTCTTCACAATTTGTGTGGGTACCGCAACATTTCGAAGAGCCTCCTATTCTTTTCAAACGCTATAACATTAATTTCTTTTACTTTGGTAATGTTTGTTACTCGTACAAGTGGACCCCGAATATCAAAATACGGAGCAGAAAAATTCCTGCCCCGCTGGGGATCGAACCTAGTTCACCATTTGTGCAATGCCTAGTGCGCTAACTCCCTCTGCCACGGTGACTAACAAAAGTCAGAATTTCTATCCGTTTCACACTTATTTTGGGGAGCTCAGGCGACATCTAAAAATCAGTCCAAGATGCAATCAATTTTATGTATTCTATAAGCTGTCACCATGTGGGACCTCCTGTCCTGAATGGAAAGTCTAAATAAAAACCATCATGTGTCTATTGTGTTAATTTACACGCCAGAGTAATAAGTAAAATGAACCTCTCATGTATAAAAGGAACTTTGATACAAAACTAAATGTTATTTATTAATTTGTACAAAATCACAACGAATTGTTATAAATTAAATTATTATAATATACCTGAGCAAATGAAATTGAATTCAATTAATAGACAGCATAACATTTGATAACCTTTTTTTGTATGCTGAACTATTTAAACAATATTTCTTTGGACCTGGATGTATTAAGACCAAGTATCATCACCCATCATTGTAATCTATTTGAAAACAAAAATTTGGACCCTCTCCAAATCTTATTAATTTATTTCGTGAACAGTTCAACTTTCAGCCATCACAACAATTTTACAACTAATTCGTCTTGAATCATCTTTATGACTCATCTACTTTGAAGATTCATGTAGTATCTACATCTACATACAGCGCTTCTATTAAGTCTTAACCAGACCTGGGTTTCTCGGAAACTACACAAGACATTAAAATATAAATGAATTGAGAAAAGTTCATTACAAGAAATTAATATGAGCTACGACTTACGGTGAAAAGGTTGACAATTGACTCTTCAGGAGTATCCTTTAAAGCGCGAAAAAATGTAAGATGAATTTTTTTAATCTTAAAATAGCCCCACAATTTGTATTTCACCTTTTAAAATTAAAAAGTTACTCTGGTACAGTGCGAGCTCTTTGAGACAAACATATCCTAATAGGTCTATTGGCAGGTGAAGTCTACTAGGATAGTCGCCCTATATCCTGATTTTAGAGTAACATTCTCACTTGTAAAAGATGAAATAAAGTTAGTTAAGCTATTTTCGAGGTTAAAATAAAATTCCTTATTGACATTTTTTCGCGCTTTAAGGGACACTCCAGAAAAGCCAAATGTCACACTTTCTACCCTGTATCTCGTGAACCGTAAGTGGTAGAGCTTACTAAAATTTGTTGCAATGAACTTCTCTCAATGAGGCCTTTAAAACAATATGCCACAATAAACAATTCTATTTAAGATTTTAAATTGGTCTGTGCCCAGTCTGACTGTGAAGGCAATTTTTTTGTTGTTGCAAAAATGTAACCTCCCAAAAAATAAATGATTATTGGTTTTCTGATATATTTTTTTAGTTTTCGAGACACCAAAGCCTGGGTGAAACTTTATGGACGTCCTGTATAAATACATTTTGGTGTTGAATATTTTGAAAACTCGAGCAGGAGTTGCTGTCACACCGGCCTGGTTTGATACTAATAAAATATCTACTTTCAAGTTTATGTCACTTATAGAAAAGACGACCTATACAAAAAGAAAATGGGCCTTCATAGCGCCCGACTATTTTCGCACAATCTCCTTTCTAGCCTGGGCAAATCAATGCTATTACAAAAATGAGAAGAAAAACACCGACAACTCTTATTACAAGGGACCGAACTGCATGTTGATAAGTTAGGGCATTATAAAAATAATAATTTCATAAATGCCATTAGGCAATAAGATGCTCACAATATTAGGCTGTATAAAATTTAGGATATCAGGGATGTTTAAAAAGGTGGAGGGCTGAGTCACTCAGAGCTGCCAGCATAGGTTCTCCCTCCGCCTCCACGCGGCAGATATCTAGCAAGGGTTCCGTACAGGGAAGCGACACTTTCTTCACCGTGTCAGATACACTCCAGCCGCAGAGAGATTTACTGGAAGCGTCATAGGCATACACCAGGCTGTGTCCTTGCACTTGTTCTGGCCAGATGTACGAGCGACTGAGACTGGGTGCCAGGGATCCTCCTGCAAGTAAAAACATTTCAATTATGCTTCACTATATTAAATAAACTATAAAACATCTTATTATTATCTTCTTGGAGTAAACACGAGAAAATCTTAAATTCGCAATAAAGGTTCTTGCGGTCTAGATTTTTGACACTCCCTGTCGCATGACACGTGAAATGATGCGTCGACCTAGAGAGGGAACTATCGGCCTGCATGAAGTAATAATAATCTGAAAATTTTCTTGCATCAAAGCAAAATAATGTTACAGCTAGTATGATATAATTATAATAAAGAAAGGACCTGAATTGAACTAGCTACCAGTTCCTGGATGGACACTTTACTGATAGACTGGTTCAAAGGTCAAAGACATTCTCTACACAAATTATAAAAGCGTTATTCAACTTCTAAGATACATAATGTATTCAACTGCCATAAGTAAATAATTCTGTAGGGGAATTTTTTTTGGACTGACTGGCTGCCTTTTTTATTTCTGCGAAGATCATAAGTGGTTGTCAGTCCCTCCTTCTTAAAATAATGAACTGGAAGAAACACAATAAAATTAAGGTGTCATTTTTCTTACCATGAATAGTTTGTATCAAACTAAGTACTGGGCTACCATCGGGACTATGATCCAGGGAGAAGACCCGATGCCTAATGTTAGAAAAGTGCATGGCAGGACGGGAAGATAGCAGGACTTGGTTCTTACTGGCAAGATAGGACATTGACATGAAAGGGCCAGAAGTGTCCAGGAGTTTTATCACATCTTCAGAAGAACTGCTGTTACCTACTATCTCCAACGCCAACACAGCATTCAACCTGAAAATTGGAAACTCAATGTTAGGTACTACATATTAAGTAATGGGGTTCAAGAAGGGAAATTGATAAATGTTCTACCAGAATAACTTTAAATTACTTCATGTTGTTGAAAAATACATCACAACTTTCAAGAAACATAATAAAATATGACATTATTTTATTTTTTATTTATTAGACAATAATATTCTCGAATTGAGGATAGTTTACAGTATATAAGAGAAAAACATCGTGATACAATTATATTATTTTTAAATACTAATCTAATCATTAAATAATTTGTTATGGATTTAAATTTCTGTTTTAAAATATTATTTATTTTCTTGACCTACGAGGGTGGATCAAGAAGTACCCGTGTTTGAAAAAAGAGTGCGAGATACTTACATTTTTGGGTTCTATTTTTCGACGTAGTCTCCTTTCAAGGCTACATACTTCTTCCAGCGATCCTGCCACTTTTTTAGCCCTTCCAAAAAGTAGCTCCCTTCGAACTCCTCAAAATAACCCTTTGTCTGGCTTATGACGTCATCATTTGAGCTGAACCTCTTTCCACCGAGCCAAACTTTCAAGTTAGGAAACAAAAAATAATCGCAGGGGGCTAGGTCAGGTGAGTAAGGTGGGTGTGGCAATAATTCGTATCCAAGTTGATGGATTTTAGCAGCAACAATTCCAGATGAGTGAGCTGGTGCATTGTCATGGTGAAACAAGACTTTCTTTCTCGCCAAATGGGGGCGTGTCTCCTTCAATTTTGCATCAAATCGTGTCAATAACTCACTATAATATGCAGCAGTTATTGTTTTTCCTTTTTCCAAGAAGTCAATAAGAATAATTCCCTTTGCATCCCAAAAAACGGTAGCCATGACTTTTCCGGCCGATTGGACCGATTTCGCCTTCTTTGGGGCAGATTCTCCAACCAAAGTCCATTCTTTTGACTGCTGTTTGGTTTCTGGGGTATAGTGATGTATCCAGGTTTCATCAACGGTCACAACTCGACGCAAAAAATCATCTGGATTGCGATTGAAGAGTTCTAAACTAGCCTTTGAACAATTCAGCCGAATTCGTTTGTTGTCAATTGTGAGCAATCGCGGCACCCATCGCGCCGATAGTTTTCTCATGCCCAGCTTATCATGAAGGATTTTAAAAACAGTTCCATATGAAATGCCCACACTCTCAGCTACTTCACGCACTTTTGTTCGGCGATCTTTGAGAATCATATCATGCACTTTTTCCACGACTTCCTCGGTACACACGTCTTCTGGGCGTCCTGGGCGGTCCTCGTCAAAAATGCTTGTGCGCCCTCGTTTAAATTCATTAAACCAAAAGCGAACAGTGGTCATAGAAGGTGAAGAGCTCCCGTACACAGCATCTAACTTTAATTTTATCTCATCACATTTTTTCCCGTCCAAAAAAAGGAATCGAATAACTGCTCGGTACTGTTCTTTTTCCATATCACTCAACTATACGCAACACAACAACTTCAAGTGACCGATAAATGAAAACTAAGAGAGTAATCAGTTTCAAACTTTGAATGTGGTCATTTGAGATGTCGTCACATCAACAAGTATCAACAAGTTTCACCAATGATGTAACATGTCCCTAAACACGGGTACTTATTGATCTACCTACGTATATTTTTTACATGTTTGTTTATTGAAATGAATAACTTATTTATATAAAAAAAAAATCTCATTTCTTACTTGCACACAAGGAAACCGCCTCGAGGCAAACCCCGCCCAGGCCCGGGTTTGATTCCAATGATGGACACAATGCCTACATTGGTTCCACCGGTAGCTATCGAGCGCTGCTGGCCTTCATGCGAGCTGCAGCGCTTGTCAAACTGAACCAGCTGACCGTTCACACCCCCGACTAGGAACAGGTTAGGGTTGCTCATGTCCCAGGCACATGACCACAGGGGGTAATCCGCTGGAAGCACAAGGGAATGATTGACATTAAGGGCGGAATTTAATATTAGACGTTTTTGTAATACCTCTGTGGATTGCGTACTGTGTAAGATAGGGAAAACCGACGCTTAGCAGTGACTTGTGACATATAAGTAGTCACTGTGGCAGAGCGAGTTAGCGCGCTAGGCATTGCACACATGATGACCTGGGTTCGATTCCCAGCGGGGGAGGATTTTTTCTGCTCTGTACTTGGATGTTCGGGGTCCACTCATACCTCGTGAGGAAAAATGAGTAGCTGCTTTAATGTGAAGCAGCGACCAGTGGCAGAATCTTAGGCAAAAAAATAATACAAGATATTGTAAATTAAAGTGGTAAAGTCCTATGATTCTGCGCTACCCACTAAAATTGTGACATAATAACACAAAGAAAAAGCATTATTATGACTTGTGACATATAATTTGTCTATTAATTTCGCCCTAAATATTTATGATAATACATACTATACATCTAGGAATCTGACATTTGGTTTAGTCAGTGTTTTTTTTACTAGTGGTATGCAACCTTAAGGCAATGGCCAGTTTAGGCTTCCTGCTTTTTATTATACAAGTTCTTTAATTTTTTTTTTTATATAGAAAATTTCAGAATCAATTGGGGACACTCCAAGACTAAAATAATCTAAGATAATTTTTCGAAAATATGAACGGAGATATGAACAAAATAATAACTTAGTTTTGAAAGTAAGAATGAATGAAATACCTAATAGGTAACTAAAATGTTAGGCATTTCCTTGGGAAATTTACTCAATAATCATAATACACAATGACATCAGAACCATTTTCACTTTCACTTCACAAGTTCCAAGTTTATTTTTCAGGTGAAAACTTTTTATTCAAGAGATTTTTTTTTTATTTTTATTAGTATTATTTTTGTCTTAGAATATCTCCTGGAGTTAATTCTGAAAAATTCTAAAAATAAAACACCTGTATATAGAATATACATAGTATACATAATATAGCATAGTATGGCAGTGTTTCAGAATACATACAATACAAAATAGCTGCTTAACTCTTGTCTATCTCTTTTTTTTTCTTCTTTTTTTTTAAGAGGGAGATAGGGGAAAAATCTTTTAAAGACACCCCGGTTAACATGGGGAGTAGGATTTCCACCCACTAAAAAACCTATCTCTCTCATTTATAGACAGTGCATCCGGAACCGTTACTCTGTCTGACTTATCTGAATAAATACTTTCCCACAGTACTTACTATTGTAGACCTGTATCCTAGTTCCCGTTCTCACATCTATCAGCTTCGCTGTTTTATCAAGCGATACAATGAGAATGAGATCAGAGTCGTGAGGATGGAAAGCGGCGTCCCGGATAGCTTTCTGAGATACGAGACAAAACTTGTGCGCGGGCGGGCCTCGAACCACGTTCACCAGGCTGAAGAGCGAGTAGCCGAATCCGTTGAAGATTCTGGTGTCGTTCTGATGGGTAGCCAGCTGAAATCATTAAGGCATTAACTTCTAAGGCAAACTAAGGCATTAACTTCGCCCCGGATTACAATACATTGTATATTTAAATCTAAATATTTTTTTTTGTAAATATTGTTAATTTTTTTTATCTTTGTTAATAATTTATTGTTTGTATTGTATAAAAAATAAAGTGTAAATAAATAAATCATTGAACAGTTTTCGGTCGGTTTTGACTTAACAATTACAGATGTATATCGAGAAAATTGAGAGTTGACCCACCATTGCTCCCGTTTCCGAAATACAATTAAGGAATTTGACAGTATTTTGGGGGACAAGGAAAATTATGAGACGTTAGCAACACTAGTTCATTTTTATCAGGGGTTTTTACGGTGCTCATATAAACCCGAAGGAAGGGTGAATGCTTGAGCTGTTCTGGAAAATAAACCCAGATATTATAATGAACCATTTTTTCCATCATAATTATTTTTTTTTTATTATCAAAACACCTCGGCCTCGGTGAAGAACGCCCTATATAAAGAAAGAGACAGCGCGGCAGAGTGTAAGATCTATTTGTTAAAAATGGTTTTTCTCCACAATAGGTTGCTTTTCACGTTTCCCCGACCCAATCTCAACAAAAACTTAGGCATTAAGGGCGGAATTAATAAACGTTTTTGCAATACCTCTGTGGCGCTAAGTCACGGTTTGCGTACTGTTTAAGATAGGGAAAATCGACACTTAGCAATGATTTGTGGTGTAGAATTTGTCTATTAATTTCGCCCTAAATATATACCAGCTATTTCTATGTTGTTAACTTAACTTACCAGTAGTTTCTTGTATTCGTCGTAAATAAGAGACCGCGCCATGCCCAGGGTTCCTGCATTGCCCTGACACAGAGATATGCACGTGAAGAACACAGGTCCCTTTAACTCTCCACCTCGATTCGAGTCTTTAGATTGAACAAGTGCCCCCGCTTTTTCCAATGCTTTATAGCGGTTGATCTCTTGTTCCAGCGTCTCTAGTTTAATTTTGAACGACGTGATTTCGACTTTGTACTTTGAGTTTTGAATTTTTTCCTGTGAAAGGTAAAATATAAAAAAATAGTCAGAACAAAGAATTAAAGGTTTCATTGTGTTATCATATTATCATAGTCAATGAAGAAATAATAAGGCAATGCCCACCATGTCTACACAACACAAGAATACTGACTAATGACAAGTCCAACATAAGGATATCTACATATAGGGGAAAAAGGCCGTGCACTTTTTCACTATTTGGTAACAGATACAAGGGGAATACAACCTCCAAAATATAAGGTCACTTAAATTTACAAAAACGGAAAGTTACCGTGCGAAAGAGAGAAATACCTGTTCTAATTCCGTAGAGAGCTGATGTACCCTGGTATTGTCCACAGCTTTGAGGTTGCAACAGTACAAGTAGCGGATGTCTTTGATATGAGCTTTCTTATTACAGGTGGGACATCGCTTGTTGCCACTCGCACAGCTGACCTGGGAATCAATTTCCATAGCACACACTTATTTCCGACCATATCTTTAAATCAACAACGCCTCAGAAACTTTAGCTCCAACATTTAAAAGCACAGGTAGTGCTTGCTATCAAGCTAAGAAGTTCTACTGAACATTCTGTTTAGTTAAGAATTCACTTTTTTAGATAACGCATTACGCCGGGATTTAGTAATATTCTCTGAACCTTTCAATAACTGCCCGCCAGGTAGGCTGCTCTGCACCCCGTTTATAGTTCCCTAGCCAAAAGTTCTGCGATAGTAAGCATGTCAGTATAATATTAGAGCCCAACACATGAATCTTGCTACTATAAGGTGACATAACAATAATTTTAATAAACAAAATAATGCAAGAAAACATGAAATTATAGACTAAGTCACACTTGATTCGGGACGTGTAGATAGTAATGATAAGAAAGCACATCAATTTACAAATAAGCGCGCGTTTAGCTCAGTGGTGAGGTACTCGCTTGCCATGCGGGAGGGCGACTAAAACCTAATATTCAAAAATTGTTTACAGTTGTTTGTTAGTGATACAGTGCACTCGTGTTGACCCAGCACCTAAATGGAATGTACAGTGTCACCTCTCGCCCATCAGAGGGGAGACAATGGAGACATACTACGGGATGAGCAAGCTACTCGTACAACATAGACCACAAGCGTCTACAGTAGCTGCTGTTTCCTGGCTACGAATTAAAAAAGGCTGGGGAACACTTATCTTTAAAATAATCAATATTAATGTAAATAGACCATTGGTGAATGTAAATTTTTTACGGCTGGAAATGATGTCAGAAAATTGTTTCTTTGCAAAATTCGCGAAGTTCTGAAAATTTGAAGCTTTAAAAGTAAAAACTTCGTTTTACAGTATGTTTCTGAACAGTTCGCCACCCCCTCATTACTTTTGAACGCGATGATTTTTTTTTCAATTTTGTAACATTCTGAGGATAGAAAGTGCTCTATGGATAGACCTTCTGAGGATAGACATAATTAAAAAAATCCATCGCGTTCACAAGTTACGAGGAGGTGTCCAACTTATCAGAAACATACTGTATATATGTAAAAAAAAAAAAAGTATGAAGGAAGTCAAAAGTGAATGGGCTGACATGATAAGTTCCCAACTCTCACCTTGAGCCACCGCTCCACACACGAGAACCCGAAGATGTGGCCACACTTGAGGCACACGGGACGGTGAGCCCCCACAGCAGTATAGGAGTCATAGCAGATATTGCAACCTGCGTCCACACCGGTATCACTATCTAGCGAATCATCTAGACGAGCTGTACAAGCAAACATGGGTAAAAATGTTACGAAATTAGAATCATCACAGAACAATTGAAAACAATAATGATTCCATTGAAATAAACGGAGAATAAATTATAAACTGTTTGTTTTCAAGATTTTTGCTAAACAACAAAATGGCTGGTTTTCATGAAATGGTTGCAGGTGACAATGTAAAGTTTCATGCCATGTAAATAATACAAACAGATCATTCGATAAACAACACGATATTTTTGAAATCAAAAGAGCCTTGTCTGTGTCATGATCTGTCCAGAGATGTTATCAACTCAATTACCAATAAATGAATAAATCAATATATCGCTTTATTGAATTATTAGTATCCAATCACAAGAACACATAACGTCGCTTAAGAAGAGGTACCTCGTAAGTCCGAATTTTTCGATAATACGTTTTTGGTATCATTGGAATCGGAAAAAAATATCGATTTTTTTAAAATCGGTTTTATATGACCATTCAAATACAAAAAATGCCACAATAATCGATTAAAGTTTACCTCGTAAATCGATATTTTTGTTTTGAAGAAAATTTCTGGTGAGACCTCGTATCTCCAATCAGTAATATATGTGTATTGTGTAAAATAAATCAGAGATACGAGGTACCTCTACAAAAAATGCACACATGCTTTTCTGAAAATTTTACAAGAATCACTTGAGAGGTACCTCGTATGTCCGATATCTCGTAAAAATACAAGTTTTATCAAAAAAATAGTAATTTCAATCGATAAAACAGGTATATGTTTATGGATAAACTGATTTTTTTTATTTTTTTTAAACCTGCCCACAACTTTATAATCAGTTTTTACTGTCTCCTGAAAAGTTCAAAAATCGGACTTACGAGGTACCTCTTCTTAAGCGACGATAAAAGAAATAATCACACATGTTGAGACTTAAAATGAACAAGTTTCAGTGCGAGATACACTGTAAGAGATTATATTTATGTTAATAGAAAACAAAAAGATTAGAGAGCTACCTTTCTTAGACACAGGAGATGAACATTTCCTTTTCTCTGAGGTTCGAACTGGAAGTCGCGGAAGTTGTACAACACTGGTGGGTGTATGGGGGATATCCGAACTAGGGTTTCCAGGTTCGGGGCTGTTATGAGCCGAGTTGCTCGGTGGGGATACTGAAGTAAGAAGGAGATTCGTAAAATGAAAATTCAATTTTGAAATCACACGTCGTGTTTTTCCGAATGGAAAAAAAAACAAACTGACGTAAATAGATTTCAAGAAATAGTTTTTTTTGGGGTTAATTATTATTTAGCTTGTGTTTTCAACAATAATATGTGTATTAGATGGTAGAAATTTTTTTGCAAAATTCTTAAACTAATCAAAAACCATCGCAAATTCTCAAACTAATCAAAAAACATCGCAAAATTCTCAAACTAATCAAAAGAACATCGCAAAATTACCATTTGTAGTGTACATGTGCTTGTCTTTTGAAGTTCTTAGGGATTAGCAAACTAAAACAAACCAGCTACTAAATTTGAGTAGCTGCTTTGTGAGTTTCCAGCGAATGGAGAGTAAAACCCCCCTCGTAATATGACGATGCAGTTGAATGTGACTTACAACCCAAATTAAAAAAAATAATTACAAAAACATCTCAAACGATTTACTTGAAATTGTTTGATTTCAGAAAAATTTAGAATTTTTTTTAATTTTTTTTCTTCTATATATATTTTTTAATCAATGTAAAGATTTTACCCCCAACTTACATTGTTGTCTGGGGGGAGGTGTGACCACCACCACCACATCATCCTCCGCTTCATTCTCACTGACACTGTGGTGCTCAATGTCCGAATCTGCCATCTCGTTCGCACTGCCCATCTCATTGTCCATGCTAGACTCATCATTAATCCTATCAGATACATAGGACATGTTGTCATTGCTTCTTGGACTATCTTCTGTGAACACCATTAACATATTCACAATACATAAGTATACCTACATAAAACATAGAAGTTATTTATTTATTTATATTTATTTCAAGTTTTCAGTGTAATGTCTACAAAAAGGTTGCTCAAAATATTATTTAAACCTCTGAGAGCGTGGATGGACACTTGTATGAAAGGTAAATGAGAAAATGACTAGAACAAATAAAAATTTTATGAATCTTTTCGACACCTTAAAAGGGTCGCGTCGCAGGCAATTTTTTTAAAGGGTCTTGGTAAAAATGTGTCCAAAATACTTTACCCAAAATATTATCTTATTATCCTTTGAAAACGTAAAAGAAAACTTTTTCAAGGTAACAGGAGAAAATATTTTTTTTTGTTTTTGGAAACATTTGGATGGGATTGATTTTGGAGAGCGGGTAGGAAAACTTATAATAAAGGTAATTGGAAAAATTGTCTTGAGAATAATGAAAAATATTATCCTTAGATGCTTTATAGACGCATTAAAACACCACAGGCGATTTTTTTCTGAGTTCTTCATAAAATTTGACGAGATGAATCTTGCCGAAATATTGTCTAATAAATTATTATATAATTACCCTTCTTTGAAAGAGTAAAAGAAAACTTTTTTCAAAGTTAATATGTAATAGGAGAAAAATTATTGTAAACCGATTCTAAAATAACCTTTTTTCATAAATCTAAAATCCATTTGAAAACGCCCAAGAAAACTTTTGATAAAAGAAATATCTTAATGTTTCTTGAAAATCGAAAAAAAATAATCATAAAGACCTTTTACAGCATTACAGATTACAGCAGACTTGTAATCTGGAGGTTGGTAGGTATGATATCACAAAAGCCTAAATACGAATCTAGTTTTTAAAAAAAATGTTGCTAGATGAACTATATACAAATTTACTGCTGAATGTTTCTTCTTTAATCGCAGCAATGTGTAAGTCAGAGAAGAGAAAGGTGTGTGTGTATGTGTGGATGAAACAGAAACAAACACTCACACATACACAGACACCACTCTCTATCTCCTATTTTTTAAAGTAAAATCCATATCAGTAATCTTGAAGTTTGAGAGCAACAATGTTTTGATAATTCCTGAAGAACTGTTTACCTCAACTCTGATGGGCATGGAACTATATGGAAATAAGGTTATAAGAAGTGTTTTTATTGTATAAATAAAGTTCATGATTTTTCATCATTTTCTCCAATAACTAAATGAACTACAAACCTTGTCTTCTGGATCTATTTCTCAAATAATATCTATCCCCACTGTCTATTTCTTGTGAGGGAGTATTCAGTGAAGGAGTATTTTCTGACACAACAGAAGTGGAGGATGTACTACTAATAGTTTCTATGTTACTGCTACTTGTGGATGATATAGAAGCATCTGAAACTCAAAAGATTTTCATTAGGATTTGTTACAATATTTCAGGATTTATTTTAACCATTTGATGACAGATGTCATATGTAAAAATAATAATGTCATTTGTCAATTTCCTGATAAAGTAAGATAAATCAATTTGAAGGGATGGGTTTTGAAGGTGTTTTACGCAAAAAGACTATCTGAGGGTTTTTGGGTAATACCCAGACAGCACACTAGCTTACAGCTGCCCATTGAATGAATCAGTTATCAACATGGAAAGTTTATTTAAATAACCTTCCTGTTGACTATCAGTTCACTTACGTAAGTTTAAAGGTAGTTTAAAGGTAGATAACTTTTGCACTGAAGCTAAATGATAGCATAGTTTCTCCCTTTAATAAAAGCTATGTTGTGGTTATATCCCAATAGCTAAGAGTTCAATATATCAAGATACAAGTCATTGATCCCTTCCAATGGAAAGCTAGCCTATAGCAATGCATGAAATCTTCATAGAAGCTTGTTTAAAGTACCCTCTTTGGATCTTAGAGTTTGAGCTTTGAAGTAACTAACAAATAATAGCTTTTGTTTGTAAGCAAACTTTTAGCAGAATATGCAAGCTTAATACAAAATTGCCTACGGTGCCTTCTCAATAGTTTACAGTTTGAACTTTCAATTAACTAACCAATGATAGCTTGCATAATGTAGCAAACTTTAAGAATAATTTGAAACCATACAAGCTTGCCTACAGACTTCTCAATACAACATCACAAAATTATACTAAACCTTTAATACCAGTTTCTTGTTGTTAAATAGAGTGCAACACATTTTTTTATTATTAAAAACAGAGTTTTTCACCATACCATGCTGATTGAAATAATTGATTAGCACTGATTTGTTCACCATACAATGATAATTGAAATTCCCTTTCAAATATGTAATACCAAAAACATTTTTTTTTTTAATTTATCATACACAAGGCTTTTATTCTCAACCATTGATATATCAAAAAATAAATTTATAATTATGGAAAACACATACCATCATCATCACTTCTATTCCTCAAATGAATTCCACCTGTTCCTGAATTGACAATCACAACTGATGCAGGTGGAGAATTTTCTGGTGTATACTCTTCAACACTGGAGGGACTAGAATTGCCTGAAAATGTAAATCAAAATATTTTCCTTGATTTTGACATATTTTATTTAAGATATAACACAGTGATAAATGATTACAACAAACAAATAAAAAATCTATGAGTCACTGAGTAATCAGTTTTAGCTCAATGAAAACATATAACTTGAATTTTTACATTTACTGTCTATTTATTTCTTGAAAGTTATAGAAAGTATTGTAACCAAGGGCGTAGGCAGCATTTGCGTTAGGTAGGGGCAGTTTCCGGCCGGAGCAGGGGGAGGGGGGGGGGGGGCGTCCACTCGTCCAGCAACTCCGAAAAAAAAAGTTTAGTATAAAGAAGGTATACCTGATCTTAATATATAAATGTCAAAGTCACTTACCACTGACTGACCACTGACTGATCATCGCTCTACAGCCCAAACCGTAAGTCCTAGGAAGCTGAAATTTGGTGGGTAGCTTTGTCTCATAGTCTAGATGTCCAATAAGACGGAATTTTTCGAAATTCCCACTACAACACCTGCCATTGGCGAAAAAGGATTTTTTGCTTTCACGGCCATGCCTCGGCCCGCAAAGCGGGCGACAGCCCGCTAGTATTTTATAACTACTTACGTTTTTGTGGTTGCCAGATTGAGTTTTTTCCCAAACTGGGGAAAAAAATTTAAAGCCTTATTTTGGGGAAATTCTTCAGAGGAACAGATGGGGCTTGTAACCTAGGGCAGCCTTACCCAACCTTTTTTTATATCTGAGCGCACGGCATTGCGCCAGGCCCGCAAGTTCCAGCAAGCACGGCAGTGTATCTTTACACGAACCGATTCACCCGGTTTTTCACACCCTCATATCTTTGGTTCAACTGATCATAGAGTAATGAAACAGAGATTGTCCTAATATCATTAAAAAGACATTGAAAATTTAAAGACTCTATGCAAAAAACTTTCACAAGAATGTAATTTTGAAATTTGCGATTTTGATACTGACTGACAGATCATCAAGATTATGAGGCACTTCCCGACTACCTAGAAAGCTGAAATTTTGCATGATGGTAGGGTTTATTGTAAAAGTACAGGGAAAAATCTGAAAATCGAAACTTTCGCATTTATCATGCTGTTAAACGGTGTCGTTTTAGGGAGGAATTATAATATAATCGATTATGGATCTAAATTATGAAGCACTTCCTGACTACCTAGAAAGCTGAAATTTTGCATGATGGAAGGGTTTATTGTAAAAGTACAGGGAAAAATCTAAAAAAGTTCTGAAAACTGTTAAACGGTGTCGTTTTAGGGAGAAAGTATACTATATTAGTATACAAATTATGAGGCACTTCCCTACTACCTAAAAAGCTGAAATTTTGCATGATGGTAGGTTTATTGTAAAAGTACAGGGAAAATTCATGATGGTAGGTTTATTGTAAAAGTACAGGGAAAAATCTGAAAACCGGCACTTTCGCACTATTTCTGCTGTTAAACTGTGTTATTTTAGGCAGAAAGTATACTCGACTATGCATAAAATTATGAGGCACTTCCCTACCACCTACATAGATGAAATTTTGTATGGTGCTAGGGTTCATTGTAAAAGTACAGGGAAAAATCTGAAAACCGAACTTTCGCACTTATCATGCTGTTAAACGGTGTTATTTTAGGGAGGAAATATACTCGATTATGGTATATAAATTATGAGGTACTTCCCTACTACCTACAAAGCTGACATTTAGCATGGTGCTAGGGTTTACTGTAAAAATACAGGGAAAAATCTGAAAACCGGCACTTTCGCACTATTTCTGCTGTTAAACGGTGTCGTTTTAGGGAGCATAATAAAGTGAAGAATCCTAAAAAAATTAATAAAACGTGCTGTGAAACGAACCATTTACAAAAAGTAATGATATCCCACAAAAAACTACCGTTAAAAAAGGGCCAAGTTCCAGAACTCCTATCCAAAAAGGTTTCGCCAATGAATGCATCAGTGATATCTTGTTTGCGCCAAGTTATCTTGGTACTAAACTATTTTTTTTTTATTATTAAAACCCGTTTTCTGAGTACCTACCTCATTTTGTATGTTTTTAACTGCAAACTATCCTCTAACTTGGCCAGTTTTATGCCATCGGTTGTATGGAATATTACGACTATATGTATAGGTACAGAATAACAATATAACCATTTTTGTTTTCTATTAACACTTTCACCGCCAACTGTATTTTCGACTATTTTCATTCATAGGCCAGGCATGATTTTGATGTGGTGATACTTCAAAGTATCACTGGCATGTGGTAGAGATTTCATGTCTACGCCAAGTGATACTTTTAAGTATCACCTTCAATTCCTGACCGACATGTTCTTGGATACTGCTAGGCCAGAGCAACACATTCCTCATGTTAAACATATAGAAAGTGTTACTCACAAGTATCACCAGCGTCTTATAGAAGACTCTGTGGGTGATACTTTGAAGTATCACCATGTTCATACCAGCGCATAATAGCGCAGAGCCAGGTGATACTTCCATGTATCACCTGGCGCTGAAAGTGTTAACATAAATATAATCTCTTACAGTGAAATTTCATGAATTAGTGTTTCCTTTAGCATTAATTCTGAACAAGGAGCGAAACTGACCAAGTTAGAGGATAGTTTGCAGTTAATCTTAATATATAAATGTCAAAGTCACTGACTGACTGACCACTCACTGACTGATCATCGCTCTACAGCCCAAACCGTAAGTCCTAGGAAGATGAAATTTGGTAGGTAGCTTTGTCTTATAGTCTAGATGTGCAATATCTTTTGGAGCCCCTTCACAAATTGCATACTCATTAAGCATTTTTAGGTAGGAGCACCTGCTCCTACCTGCTCCACGCTGCCTACGCCCTTGATTGTAACTGGTCACTTTTTTCCAAACTGAGCTGATAAATTTTCTGGACAAATTAGACTGATCTTACACATATCATACAAGATCTTATACATATCTTCTGACTATTCTGTACAGATATGCATGTACCACTATTGGTACACCCAGTCATATAAGTGTTAACAAGTATACCAATGGTTTCTCATATTTAATTTTGTAACTTTGTGGTGATCTGACCTAACAAACTTCACACTCTCTTAACTTATAACAATTCAATTACTTACTTGATAGTAAATCGGATGCTGAATACGAAAAGACTGTTGACATGGAGTCATTGTCATAAAGGTCATAAAAATCCAAGTAGTCATAGTCATAATTATCCATGAACAGAGGTGGTGGCATCAGACATTTCCTGTTTAAGATATCTTGGAATGGGCATTGATATTGAACCCCTAGAATAGTATCAAAAAAAGAAAGAATAACTGGTAGACAAAACATGAAAGATATGATAAATTACAAAAGTAATAGTAAAATAGTGCATGATTACCTCAGTGGTAAAATGATCACTTACCACGTGGAAGGTCTGGCTTTGAATCCCAGATCCAACAACTAAAATATGTATTCATAATTTGGTTACAGTTGTTTGTAAGGGACACTTTCCAGTATGATTGTATTAACCCAGCACCTAAATGGAAAGTATTGTGTCACTACTCGCCCAACATAGGGCAGGCATACTATGAGATGGACAAGCAACATCACAGACCACAAGCACTACAATATTAAAAAAATTGTTGTGACACCACATGACTTTTCTTATCACCACCTTTGGTGATTCAATGGTAACAGTTAGCTTAAATTCAATGTCAACTTCATAATCAGCACCTCAATATCATAGGATTTGATATGTTACAACCCCCTTCTAGAATGATTCCAAGAAAATGTTCTTCTCTAACTTTTTTTGCATATTTAACTATTCCGGAGGAACAGCCCTTGAGGCCCTGGGGCCACAGAGTGCAGCCAATTTCAATTAAAAGTTTTGTGGTTTCTGTGGTATATACTATCATCTTCCATACCAAAATTTCAAATCTCAAGCTCTTACCATTCTTGATATATCTTGTTCACACAAACACATGGACCAATGGCCAAAAAACCATTTTTTTGTTATCTTGAGGCTATGATTTGTCCAGAAATGTGAAAAACTGGGTAGGTCAAATTTTCAACAAATACAATACTTTCCTTATTATGGAATAAGGAAAGTAAAAAGGCTGTGAAACACTCATCTTTTTGAAAGAAAAAAAAGTTAACACTTAGACGACCGGCATGGTTTTTAGTGAATTCTCCTGTGGGACCAGCGATGTTTAGACGTAGTGCATTTGTGTACCACCGGTGGTACACCCGGTCCATTCCGCACAGACACCCGTGTACCACCGGTGGTACACGCGGTCGTCTAAGTGTTAAAAAGGGTATTCTTATGTCTTCAAGATCATAAATTTTCATCACAATTAGGTGCAGAGGAGCCAACCTATCAATTTGAATGAAAAACAGGGATTATATAACATTGCATTATACTATATTATTCTTTCATCACAATCATGTATTCTGTAGCTACCATAAAAAATGGACTAGATTTTTTTTTTCAGGGTATGCTGGTGTCACAGTTATTTTTGGATTAGACCCTTCTTATTTCTCCAATACTACTACTGTTACTTACAGAAATAGGTGGTCTCAGGGCTCTCTATTTCAACTTTTTCTGTCACAGTAAGCTTTATCACAGGATGAAGGTAGCCCATGTGAGGTAAATATGGCTATAATTACCTCCCACTTGAAAGTTTAGCTAGTGTAGTGTGAACAGATAATTATATTTTTTAGTGTGAACAGGTACATTTTAGTGATAATGGGAAAAACTTCACTTAACAAGGGATGAGATTAACTTACTTAAATATGATAGATTTACTTACTTAAATAAGAGAAAGATCTTTTCAGTTCCAGCAGCTCCAGTACCTATTCAGTTTCATTACATTAATTTCCTATCATAATTTTATTATAAGGGAAATAAAAACCAGTGCAGATATTCTATTTTTAAAAAATCACACAGGCACAGAAACTGCGACTCGGATTCATATTTTTTTAAATTAATTTTAAGCTATCTTGACAATAATCTACTAATAGATCCTGAATTTGATAGTCTTTAATAAAAAGATTACACTACTTTACTTAAATAAACAGATTCCTAATGATTGGTGGATTGGAAGTTGGAAGCTTGAGAATTTTATTGGAGAAAAAATAAAATTATGAAAATTTCGGATTTCGGTTACCTTCTTTGATTATAATAGTCCGTGAACTCCGTAAAGTGTATACTACTGTTGCGGCTGTTGCCAATTTACTTTTATTTCTATTGAGCATAATTATAGCACTGCTAGATCCTAATACGTGTGCATTTGCCAACATTGCTCCTTCTCCGGCCTATACATAGAGGGTATATTATCTGCTCTATGGTAACAAACGAAAATGGGTAATAGAACATGACAATAATAGAAACATTTTTTTTCCCAAGGTGATTTTGTATTAGGCCTTTCGTTCCGGATTTACGGCCATTTTCCTATTTTTTTTTTTTTTTTTAACTTTTTTTTAATTTATTTAAACTGTGTTGAAAATTTTATGTCGAAATCTAAAATTTTACTTCTATTAGTTGGATAAATCAAACGAAAACAAAATTTTAAAGTCAATTTTCTTAACAACTATTCGATATTTTTATTGCTTTAGAAATTTTACCTTTGCTAACAACTTTGTAGGAATCATTTTTATCTAAAAGTTTTTATTTTCACGTTATTTTAAATCTCATAAAGAGAATTTGTTTAGATATTCAACCTGCGACTCAATTGAGATGGCTAGCTTAAATAATTTGTATTACTTCCGATAAATTTCTAATATTAGAAATCGGAAGTACTCTGTGTTCGTTTTTGTAAAACAAAATATTTTTTACTGAGATTTCAATTTTTCATATTTCTGAACATTTCATAACCTCCTGAGGAACTTTGGTTTTGTGTCTGTCTGTCAGTTAAAAACATTCCTTGTTACCCGCAAAGCTCAGAAACTTCTAAACGGATTTCGACGTAATTTTGTAAACAAATAAGAGACATTCTGCAGATGGTCCCATTTTAAATTCATGAACTTCGCAATCGCGTTTCTTGGTCATTGAGACCATGCGCCTGACCACTAACTTTTTACTTACACGCTTACCTATATCTCGTGAACGGTACACCCGATTTTGATGAAAATTTGTATTTGTATGCGTATTAGCGTTTTACATAGTTTATTTATAATATTTTTTAAATAAATTTTGATTTAACTGTGATATTTAAGAAAATCCGAAATTTTGGACAAAAAAGTCCATTTTGTTGTGGGATCTAGAATGTAGAAAAAACGGTATTCTACCGTATAAAATAAATTTGAAGAAAATCGGTTAAGCAGTTTTGGAGACACAATTGATTTAGGTATTATAAAATCTCAAAATTGCCACGTGTATACAACGTGAAACAATCATGAGGAAGTATTGTGTCCATAATTGGTAGTGAATTAAAAAAAAAATATGATTTAGCTCTGATATTAAAGAAAATCTAAAATTTTGGACAAAAAAGTCAAAAAATAAGGTCTACGATTTACCGATACGAAATTTTTGAGGGATCTAGAATGTAGAAAAACGGTATTCTACCGTATAAAACAATTTTGAAGAAAATCAGTTTAGTAGTTTTGGAGATTTAGTGTAAAATCTCAAAATTGCCAAGTGTATACAATGTGAACCAAATACGAGAAAGTATTGTGTCCATAATTAGCAGTGTATTTTTTCTTTTTTACTGTTTATATTTCCATTTTTTTCATTTCTTTATTATCAAAGAAATGAAAAAATGGAAATCAAATTTGTACTATACCTACATTTTTATTCTCTAATAAATAATTGAATAGTAATATAGTTTTGATTTATGTGGAAGGCTTTTTGTTTCAAATGACACGGTTGTGCTTTATGAGATACAAATGATAAAATTTAGCTCCTTTTCGTTTTTGGCCGTTGCTGAAACAACAAAGACCATAAGCGGTTTTTTTTTTATCGGAACGAAGCGAACCGAAGCTGACCTGGTCACTGAAATTCAATTTTTTTTATTTGACCGGACCGAAAAATCCTGACCAGAGTGGACTGGCTCGTTCGTTCGGTCATAGCGTTTGGTTCGGTAAGAAGAAGAAGAAGTGGATGATTTCAAATGCAAAATGTAAAAAAACACCGATATCATTAATGTAAACAAACCAGAGTTCCAAAAATCACTTTTTTTATTTTTCAAATTTTGGTTGACCAGAGCTGACTGTTCGGTCTCGTTCAGGCTTTTCGTTCAATTAAAAAAAAAAACCGCTTTTTATTGCGCACTGATAAAATCAAGGTAAGATGGTAGAAGGATTATTGTAAACCAGCCCTGAAAACGTATCAACATGAGCGCAGGCAGCATCAAGTGAGGCGAATCTAAGTGAGGCACATTAAGCCCAACGCACACTGACAGGAACACTCGATGACAATTTGACCCTCGCCCCGAGGTAATGGAAAATAGAAAGCAATTACCCACGCCAACTGTCGCATTTTTATCTCTTCTCTCAGCTGATCTGTATTAGCCTTCTATTTCAGCTTCTTTAATACTGCGAAATCTTATACATACTTATACCTACAATCTACATACATACATACTTATACCTACAATCTGCATACATACACATATACTTATACTTAGAATCTACATACATACATACTTATACTTACAATCTACATACATATGTACATACTAATCTACATACATATGTACATACGTTCAGGCTTTTCGTTCAATTAAAAAAAACCGCTTCATCTTGTAGAGATTTAGAGGGTTGATGTGGAATTTCAGTCTTTGAAATTTAGGTACTTTAATTATGAATGAGGTAAGTAATATTGACCAGATGGCTCTCAGTCTATACTTGAAATTCTTATACCCCAATGTCTAGTCTAGTCATAACTTATAGTTACCTATAGGTACTTCCCATAATCATAACCCATACAGAAAACAGAACTCAGGAGTTCGCTACAACCTGCTTATTGATATCAAGTCCCCAATATATCCATAGCAAATATACCATTGCATATATTATCTAAAATTTATACGATCACAAATTGTGAACTATGACATGCTAGAGATATGACTGTGTAAGGTGGATTTATTAGAGGATACTGCGTTTGATGCTTGGTCTAACTATCCGACCAGCTCCACACCTTCAGTCAAACTTCAAACGAGAAATTTGTAATAATGAAAAACTGGAGAGATATATTTTTTTTTTTAGAATTCCATTATAGAAGACACTATTGATTGCAAAAGAATCCTCTTAAAAAAGGAAATATGTACACTAAGAGTCAGCCGGATATGAGGATCAATGTGAGACACAGAGAGCAAGAGAGATGAATACACCCTTTTTCCAAATATCAATCACAACAATAGATGTGAGGTTCATCTTTCTGACATACCTAATAAAGTCGTGTTATTTTCTAAAAAAAGATAAAGAAAGATATAAAGAGTTTGTTCAATGCCGCCACTGATCGTTACCCACTTTACAACTACTAATCCAATTCTCCTCACGAGGCTACTAGCCCCGACATCCAAAGTACGAAGCTGAAAAATTCCGACGCCAATGGGATTCGTTCAAACCCGGCTCACTTGAAATACAATTTTTTTTTAATTTGGGTTCAACGTCGCTTTATCTGCATGATCATATCACGCAGGGAACTCACAAGCCTGCTACCCACATTAACCTCACCCAGCCTGTGTTGGGCCGTGATGTCAGTATTTCTAATAGAGGAAGATTTTTCTAATAGAGGCTGATTTCGAAGACGTATTTTACTCATTAATAATTTTGTTCTAATTCAATCTGTGTAAATACATAGTGATCCTAACGTACCAGTAAATTTAATTTTACTTAATCTGACTTATTTCAAAATCCTAAAAACTACTTTATTTAATATAAATGATCGTACCAAAAGCACTGCACCTTTACAATCGCCAGACAAGTGCTAGGACGAGTAATGTAGATGCAGAAGCAGGTTTCTCCGGAAATAAAATATTTGCTTGGGAATAATGAAAACCATAAATTGGCATAGACCGATCCTTCATGTTTTTCGTCCCACATATCACCGCAGAGTAACTACCACATAACCAATAGTGTCCCCGCAATATCATCAGGTGTAAATAGTTCTATGTCTGTCCTTATGCAGGAAGAATTTCTGCGAACCTGTTGTTCTGCTCTTGCTGCTGGGAGTGTTTTCCAGGGCCGTGTAATGACCCTGTGACCCGCAACAAAGGCTACCATGTACAGTGTGAAAACATATACATTAGTGTGAAATCTCATCTACTTTCTACTTATAAAGCACTGACTGACACCGGAGTTAAAAACTTGTTATTTTTTTCATCCACTAACTCACTCACTTGTTAATACATAATTAGATATTCAAAGTAGTACAAAAATGACAAAACCGGGCACCTTGAAATTTTGATCCGCTTCGCTAAGCACACACTCTCTCTCTCTCTCTCACACACACACAGACATCAGACATAAGCACACACACACACACATTCTCTCTCTTTCTCTCACACACGCACACACACTCTCTCTCTCTCTCACACACACACATACACACACGGACTACTGGCTGAAACTTTGGATATAGGCTCTGGGGACCCTAACACGTTTTATAGCACTAAAAACGGACTATCGAAAAATTTGGGCGATTCCCATTACTTTCTTTATTAGAGGATAAGGTAAGTAAAAAGCAAATACAGGAATTGAACCCTAAAAGTTCAGGTACATTTTATTTCACTAAAAGTACTTCACTAAATTTTACGAAAGTTTCGAGCAGTCAGTTCAGCAGAGAGATGATTAATCTTATTAAGCTTTATATAATAATAAATGTATGTGTTCTTTGTGTTGTTATATCACAATTTTTAGTTGGTAGCGCTATAATTCCGCCACTGGTCGCTGCTCACATTAAAGCAGCTACTCAATTTTCCTCACGAGGTATGAGTGGACCCCGAACACCCAAGAATAGATCAACCCAGGTCATCGTGCGTGCAATGCTTAGCACGCTAACTCACTCTGCCACGCCACGGTGACTTCTTATTAAGCTTTATTACAAAGAGTATTCCTGAAAGGAGCTTAATGTTATATTTACGTGTAGGTACGCGTATAAACAAAAAATCTTTTAAATTAAATTTTTGATAAAGTTTGAACAGTGAAACAGTATTCCAAACTTTCGTGAAAAAAAGAAGAGAAGAATTCGGCCCTGGTGGTTTTACGATAAAGAAGAGTATGAGAAACTGCATGGGAGTGAAGTAATTTATTCCTGTGCTGGAATACCGCACCAGGGAGATTTATAGTCTGGTTTCTTATTATTAATCTGGACCGAATGAAATTTATGTATTATGCAGGTGAATACATATTATGTACCTATGTATCAACTATCACAGATGCATTTTTTTACCTAATGAATTTTACAATGAGATAGCTCTCTGTCAGGAAATTCAATGACGAAACTGATGGCTGAAGATAAAAGCAGGATGAATATATATACATAATTATATATGTATACAATTTCTTTTCAAATGCTGTTTATTTTATTATGAACTAGCTGTTTCCCGCTACTTTGCCACAATACTCATTTAAAATAAACTGAGGCATTAAAAACAGTAATACATTCCGTCTTTTTATAAGGTTGAAATCTATTTTGAAAATATGTGGGGAAAATATGCCGACTAGAATCCATAAAATGAAATACGTACTTCTCTTATAATAATTGAAAATACGTTACTGGATCTAAAGAGTTGTTCTATTAAAGACTGTTCTCGGGTCTGTATAGACTAAAATTGCTAAGTAAACTGATGAAAAATATTTTTGCACAGTGGGTCATTTTTATGGAAATTTGTAGGATATTAAATAAGTGAGTGAGAAAGGAAGTCTTCAAAGTCTTCTGGAAGTCTTGGAGGAGCGTCTCGTCTAATAGTGTAGCTGATAGGTCTACCATATATTTTCTATTCTTTTTCATTTTCATTGTATATATTGTTTCCATTTTTTTTCATTGTTAAATTAATTATTTGTATGTACATAATGTCCATTTATACCTAATAAAGCATTGTATAATAATAATAATAATAATAGAAGGGACGGGATAAAGAAAGAAATAGTTGCAAAATAATTTCATCTTTATCTCCTCCTTTATCTATTCCCGTTCAAATGGGTCAGGACTTCTCTTAAGTCTGTTTTGAAGCAGTTCACTTAGGTCTTGATTTACACAAAAACTCCCACTTTTTGTTCTACCCACCTCTGCTTCTTTTTCTTTTAAAACAGTTCTGGTAGTTCTAGAATTCAGTGTGTTCCCTCAAAATACAGACTATTTGAGTACTATCTTGGAAACTACTTTTCATAGCTCCAAGTTCTACGGAAATTTAATGGTGTTCTTTAGAAGTTTCTCAGATGACCGCTTCAAATTTAGCAACAAAAAGGTCAAACAAATTAATTCATTCCTTGTTTCACTTGAGACCCTTTTTTTGTTCTACAAGGAGACTCAGATTTTTGTGTGTAAAAGCTGAAATGAAGCAATCTGAACTGTCCAAAAAATTATAGTAGGTATATCACGAGTACGGAAACATAAAAAAATTCGGCCCATAATTTTTTTTTAGGTTAAATAATTTCAGTAGAAAGTTCAGTACAATGGAAACAAGGTTCTCCGAGGTATTGTTTGGAAGGAATAAATAAAGATAGATAAAGAGCTAGTTATTTGTGTTATTATGTCGCAATTTTTAGTGGGTAGCATTGACATTACGAGAACTAATGCTAATGCTAATCACATCTCCAACCAACAGTCATATTTCATATTCCAATATCGATCTCGTAATGCCACCACTGTCCGTTGCCCACTCTACAACTACCCCAATTGTCCTCACGAGGCTAGTTTTATTACCGTATTATTTTGTGACTTTCAAAACCTTTCATGTCGTATCATAAAGATTACATAATTATGATACATATTTGGGTATTTGATGGCCTTTAGCCCTTTATAGTTCTGAAGTGAGGATAAGTGAAATACATAAAATTAACTACCTATACACATAACTACCAAATATTTTTCTTTCATCAAGTACGGCCATGCCTTGTTGAACGTACCGCGCTGTAGGACTAGCCGCAACGCAGCTAGTTTTATAATAAAAGATGATCATGACTTGTATATTGTAATAGAAAGTCGTATGAATTCACGCTGCTCTAATAATTTGTATGAGGTGTATATTTGGCAACGTTGCCCCCCCCCCCCCTCCATGTGTGTATTCTATTATTACACGGACTTCCACGGACTTGGTTTTTAGTATGTGCTTGTGCTGCACTCTATGTTCAAAATAACTTTCCTCCTTACCATCTTCCAGTCTTCACTGAACAGAATTTTTCTCGTTCTCCACTTCATCAGTTTTCAATTTTTTACGAACGTGAATGAAATTTCAATTCTAAACTTAACGTCCATTTCATTTCGTTTTTTTTCAAATTCTGAAAGTTCGTTGCGGGATGTGCATAGTTTTTGTCGCTTTTCTCAAAATAAATCTATTTTTTTCTTACGATGTTTTAATTTGAATCTGAAAATAATTGTTGACTGAAAACTTGATTTCGAAATGATCACAGTTCAATTTACATTTTCTCACGTGTGTTTTAATTAGTCAACAGGAAACGCGATGTATCAAGATAAACTAGGCAATGATAAGAAACATGAAATTTTACATCTCCTAAGTACGTTTTAACTAACTCGTAAAAAAAAAAGAATTATTAATTTACAGACCTACTTTGAATCAAATTTAAGATTTTTAAGACTTGCTAAAAAAAATATGCTTCATATTTATAATTTATATTGGTTTACATTATGTAGTTTTGTTTCAAGGTGTTTGTGAATAGATTTGAGTTTCAATAAATTGATAAAAAGATAATTAAAATCGTGTCGTCTAACAGTCTTCAAAAGTTTCCCGAAAGTTTTAACTTACGTTTTCATAGTTTTAGCGAAATTTCAAATGTTTGTGTTTACGTGATTGTTGGAGTGTTGTGGTTAAAAGTCTGCGAGAAGCGAAATCAGTGCTTTTTGGGGACCAGTTTGAAGATACAACGACCAGGTAAGTTACCACTAGAGACCATCTTTTAAATTGCATCTCTAATAATAATAATATCGACACTAGTTTTCTATTTTAAGCGGCTTCAGCGATCCTGAAGATTGCGTACTCGCAACCTGCAGGTGAGTGGTTCGATTCCCTTGTTAGAATAAATTCTGGTTTTACTCAAAACTATGATAACGTGTATTACCTTTTCTCAACACACGTAAAAGTTTCTGTTTCTGTACAAAAAACATTAGGATTAATTTAATCTCCAGAATAAACTAGAATGTATAATGGTACATATAGATACAATTATACATTATACATGATCAAATAAGGCAGTTAACTCATAGCTTGAGGTTGTTGGTTCGAATATCAAGTACGGAAAAAATTAAGTGAGGCGAGTTTCAGTAAATTCAGTAATTGTGACATCTATTATAATGATAACTTAATTATTTTTGAGCAATGAGCTTTCTCGAATACCTATCTGATACCTACTTAAGTTTTAGTCCGGGAAAAGTTATTATTTTTTCATGTTACCTACCTATAGATTTTTCACCAAAAGAATTCCTGGGCCACTTAGATGATCCCGAAAATTGAGGTATGATTTAGTGGGGCTTGAAGACATGGCTTTAAGACCTTTCACTTTAAATAAAACTGCTCATTAGATCAATATATTGATAATAAAATTAATGTATCTGTCGGATTTCCCGAAAGCAGTGATTTTTTACTCTGCTATTTTACTCTTTTCCTCATTCAAGTGTAAAAACGACTGCACTTCTGTGAAAGAATCAAAACCGTGTTTTGGAACTATCATGTCACGATTTTGTCCCACGGAGTATTATCGATCCGAAAAAATATTACTATGAGACCCAAAAATGGAAAAGGTCGATTAAGATGGTAAAAAAAAAATGGACATTGTGTCAAAGGAAGTATGAGTTCAAAATAACTCCTGAACCCTGGCCTCGCTTTGAACCCCCCCCCCCCCGCCTATATTTATACACTCAGGGTGTCACCTGCTCAAGTGCTCATATGTCACTGAAAGGCAGGAGGTCGGAGACGCTTTCGGGTCCAGCATACAAAATTGATACCGACAGCGACATGAGCCACACCAAGAAGAAGAATATTGTCAATGTGCTATTGTTACCAAACAATTTTCTTTATTTTTGTTGACAATATTAATCATTAGATACTCAGTAGCTTGATGGATAAGGCGGCGGACTTGTAACCTGGAGGTCGGTGGTTCAAGTCCCGGTTTCAGCGTAGATTTAGTAAAGCGAGTTTGAGTAGTTGTGATATCACTTGTGATATGATAACTTTTTTTTTAACATTAGATACTTAAACTATCTGCACGTAGACTAGGTAGCCTGGCATCTTTAAGACATGATCTTCTAAACACCCATCTAACATCGTGTTGTACCCACCTAATGATAAGTTTTCATTTGGATGTAAATTCCATGTATCTTATTTCACCCAAAGTAGTCTTCTTCATGACGAAAGCAGTCGAGCTCAGAACTTCAAGTGTAAACAAAATCTATTTCAATGGACCAAACTTTTTCTCTTGAAGCTTTTGTTTTAAAGCTTTAGAAATCTCAAAAGTCTGTCCGTGTTTATTGTGTTCCTAGCTAGAAAATGGCTAAAGTTACAAAATTGTCAACCTTTCTCCGGTTTCTCCCAGAAACATCCAAAGTCTCTCTGCTCTCACTCCCTCTTTCTCCATATCCTTTCCTATATTTAGCTCTTTTCTACAGAGAACAAAAGCCCATATCCTTTATGAGGTGTTAAGAATAAAAATGTGTTGTACTCACTTGAACTCAAAAGAGTTTTTTTATGCTTGTGTTAAGCCAAAGCTTTTGTCCCTGACATACAATACTGTGGCAAGAAGAGCTAACGCTAATGTATTACCAGACTTACAGAAAGTTGTAAACTGAATGACATAATTGTACATACATCATACATTGAATCTATTTATAGGAAATTGCCCGCTACCTGAATGATGAGGGCAGCTTATTTTCATTCTGACTTCAGGTTCTCATGATGTCTTCTCTGAATTTTCTATTTCTCAAATTAGGTAATATAATAGGCTTTTTTAGGTTAATAGGGTTTTATGTACGAAAACTCCGGCCTTGTTTTAATTAAAAATCTCAAACTTGCCCTAAAATATTACTGATGTCAAGTACTTTTTACTTCCTATTACCTACAAGGTATAGAAAGTATTGTTTAGAAATGTATTACAAACAGCGTGGTTTCATAGGAGCTACCCACACGGGGTCACCGTTTGGATAGCTCCCAGTAATTATAAAAAACAAAAGTCCTATGATTTTGCGCTACCCACTTGGATTGTGACATAATAACACAAAGAAAAAACAGTATTACTATTACATAGATACCTATACGTACATATTCAAATTTCTTCGGACCTTCTATAGCTTCAGTACATTATTCAGCTACTTAGTAAGAAGTGCCGTACTTAATACTCTTCTAGAATGAAAGCGTGAGAGGAAAATAATATCCTTAAATTGAAAAACGATGGAATGATGGATTGAAAAAGACGCACAACGCACACTTCCGTCAGCGTAGCGCCCATCTCCTTCATCCACTCGTCCCTGTTGTCCCTGCCTATTCCACCACCATCAAATTGTACGTCATCCAATGACCCCCAGTTCTCTGGAATCCCATTTACGTTATTTTCATAACTAGGTGAGTGAAATGACACCGAGCTGTCCGTCTTCTCATGATGGAGGACTCTGGGCAGTCGTGGAGTTTCTAAAAAAAGCAGAGAAAGCGCCTATCGCATGGTCAATACACCAGTTCCCTAATACTTGCCTTCGAACTTCGAATACTAAGCACAGTGATAAGGTGACGTGGATGCTTAACTAGATTTAAACATACTACAACATGGCCCTAACTAATTCACTGACTACACATAAATCCATTGCTCGGTCAGTTTTCTTTAGAAATTTCACTGACCTGTCTATATGTTAGGTGTGCGGTGTGCCTATAGGTCCCCTTGAGGTATCTGGCTAAAATTCTCAGAGGACACGAGGGACCAATAGGCAAACCTAACATATAGAAAGGTCAGTGGAATTTCGAAAGAAAACTGACCGGGCAGTTGATTTATGTGTAGTCAGTGAATTAGTTAGTGCCTACAACATGGAGAGGGTTTCTGCTGTCTTGGCTTCAAATCCTGTGGTATCTTAAACTTGCAGGTACAGATGTTATAAACCTTGTAGTAAAATACATCTATAAAAATTTGTTTTAAAAAAAAAAAAAAAAAACTTGCTGGTATTCTGGGCCCAATGTGAGCTCTGATTTGTTAATGTGTCCTGTGAATTGTTTTTCGTAATGCATGTGTTTTCAAGCCCAGACGTCCGTGCCTATCAAACTTATTCTATGGAATCAATGGGGCCACAGTATTTCAAGGCATGACAACTTACTTGACAAAGTAATTCCTCTACCTTTTGAAGAAGTTATCATCCACCATAGGATTCACTACTGTTTTCTGAATGGGAATGGGACGATAGGTACTTGAGAAGGATCGAACATGACGTGGAAATGCATAAGATATGAAAGTAAAATAGAACAGAGGCGCAGTGAAGGACATGGGATTATTATTTTTAGTTTTATCTGAAAAGTGTCATACCATTTCTGCTCCTATAAGTCCCATATTCAAGATACGCCTGTCAGGGAATTTCAAGTTTATTTATTCTGTTTTCTCTGAGGAGAAGACTTTGCGAGAGAATATATAGGAAAAGATGACGATCTGCGGGGATTTGATGATAAATGATATATAGGGTAGGTTATATTAATTAACTTATCTGACGAAACGAAGGATATGGACTTCAATAATCAAAGGTCACCACTATGAAGGTAAAAAATAATTAGTTAATTTTTTACATTACTTCAAAATAAATCAATCATTAATTCATCTCTTTCTGGGCACCCCCCCCCCCCCCAACACACTCGCCGCATTCCCTTTCAGTATCTAACTCCTACCACCTGCTAAAAATCATTGCTCATACTGCTTATTTTCTATGAAAAGCTAGATTACACGTGCATAAACTTTCGATTCTTGGGCCGCAAGTACAAATCCCTGACAATCCAATGGAAATTAGTCTTTACAAGGAATTATTAACTAGATGAATTACTAAAATACTCTAACTAAAATACTCTAAATACTGTTCACTAAAATTTAAAGAAGGACACACGTATTTTTTTATACATACACACTATTGCATTTACGTGTATACAGTAGTAAATATAAATAAACTAGCGGGTTACACCCGCCGCTTCGCCAGCCCATCAAACACACACAACGCACACGCACACGCAACACACCCACCCACCCACCCACCCACCCACCCACCCACACACACACACACACACACACACACACACACACACACACACACCCACACACACACCACACACACACACACACCACACCACACCACACCACACACACACCACACACCACACACCACACACACCACACACACCACACACACAAAGCACACACACACACACACACACCACACACACACACACCACACACACACACACACACACACACACACACACACCACACCACACACACACACACACCACACACACACACACACCACACACACACCACACACACACACCACACACACACACACCACACACACACACACACACACACCACACACACACACACACACCACACACCACACACACACACACCACACACACACACACACACACACACACACACACACACCACACACACACACACACCACACACACACACCACACACACACACACACACACACCACACACACACACACACACACACACACACACACACACACACCACCCACCACACACACACACCACACACACACACACACACACACACACACAAAATGTCATTTAGGTTTGAAAAAAAACCTGAAATATTTTTTGTCGCCCATCTATTTTCTGGTCTTCCCCGGCGTAGCTCAAGAATGGCTCATCAGAATTTCGCGATCAATATGTCAAATGAAAGCCTAAACCCTTGCCTAAAACTTTCTCGCTCCGAGTTGATAGGTCGTCACTTCAAATTTCGAGAAAAAATGTCATTTAGGTCAAAAAACGTGAATATTTTACATGTTACCCATCCATTTTTTTACCTTACCCGGCGTAGCTCAAGAACGGCTCATCAGAAATTCGCGATCGATATGTCAATTGAAAGCTCGAACCCTTGCCTAAAACTTTCTCGCTTTGAGTTGATAGGTCGTCGCGACAAATTTCGAGAAAAAATGTCATTTATTTCAAAAAACGTGAATTTTTTTTGCGTCACCCATCCATTTTTATCCTTACTCATTGTAGCTTAACCTCAGGGAGATATAATCTAGCCTAGAAGAATTTCCTGATCCAAAGGGACCTATGTGCAAAATTTCAGGTTTCTCGGTCAAACGGTGTGGATTTGTATAAAGAACATACATACATACATACACACACACATACAGACAGCTTTCTTTTATAGATATAGATAATAGTCAAAGTAAGTCAAATACTGCGACGTATTAATACTAATTAGTATTAACCGAATAGACTTCATGAAAAGCCTTGTAAGTATTTATGGAAAACTAATGAAATGAGACTTTGTCCTACGCCGACAATATGAATAGAATAAAGTATTTGTAGTTGTAAGGAAATTGTAAAGAGAAAATTATTGTGCAATGAAAACAATGTTTTTCTCTGTTTTTCATTTTGTAATCTCTCTTTCTCTCAAATGACAAGTTATGAAAGCAAGGCATGCAAATGTGTTTAGCAATGTTCTAGGCTATAGGGAGAGAGTCAAGAGAGTGAGAAGAAAGCTAGAAAGATTGTCGAGTAAAAAGAACGAGATGTGTTAGAGATAAGGAGAAAGAGAGTGATAGGGAGGGACGATGAGGGAGAGAGAGAGAGAGAGAGAGAGAGAGAGAGAGAGAGAGAGAGAAAGATAGATAGAGAGAGAGAGAAAAAGATAGAGAGAGAGAGAAAGATAGAGAGAGAGAGAAAAAGATAGAGAGAGAGAGAGAAAGATAGAGAGAGAGAAAAAAAGATAGAGAGAGAGAGAGCGAAAGAAATAAAGAAAGAGAGATAGAGAGAGAGAGAAAGAACTAAAGAAAGAACTAAAGAAAGAGAGAGACAGAGAGAGAGAAAGAGATAAAAAGAGAGAGAGAAAGAGATAAAAAGAGAGAGAGAAAACGGAAACACAAACAATGTTGTACAAATTGGTCATGTCGAAAGCCTGTCAGAAAAGTGTCACTGGTTTCAGGAGAAAGTAAAATACATTTTCATCTAATAAAGATGACGGAGACGAAAGTTGACGTGTTTTTTTTGGGGTACATGTATCTGTCTGAGACGTGTGTGAGGTAATGACAGGGTGCTCTGGTGGTATGTAGCACATTGGAATAGTCTGTCCCGGTAGCTCAGTGGTAAGGGCTGCAGTCTGCACTCTGTGAATCTAGTGATTCCAGAGGTTTACCATATACTAATTCGTCTTGGTCTTATTGCTATAAAATAATGCTAGAATGGGACTAACCAGCATTACGAGGGTTTGAATTTGAACGGTTCATTTAATTTTTTTTTAAAAGTATAATCATTTGAAAAAAAAAATATTGAACTTCTCTTTAACACCGGAGATGATTTTCATGACAAAACTATTATTATTATTATTATTATATTATGGTTTATTAGGTAAAAACAAAGTAAAATATATACAGTAAAATACAATGAAATTATAAAGAAAAAATATTTTTTTTACAAAAACGAACACAATACTTCCGATTTCTAATATTAAAAAAATTCTCGGGAGTAAAAATAAATAGATTGAACTAAGAAACAAAAAAGAGAATAAAGCTAATGTCCTACCTAAAGAGCGGGGTTATTGCCTGTGGCAATCTCTTCCACCCAACCCTTTAAAACATAAAATCTGATGTCTACAGAATGAACTTTTCATCCCTGTATGTTTTCTTTTCCTGAATCCTAACTCAAAAGTACGTTTTACTTATTTACGTCGACATCAAAATATCACAAACATTGTATTTACATTCTACATACTCACTTACTTGCTTAGGGTGACATCAGTGAGCGACATTATTGAATTTAAACATTACCTTCCGATATGTTTAGGATACAGAAGGAAGACAATCTGAACATACTCGCCTAATCCTATTTGGAAATAAATTTGTGTGAACATCACACTACTTTCTACTGCAGTTTCACATTTATCAGAAATTAAATGTGCTTGAGATTGACACAGATGTTTTTTTTTTTTTTTTTAATAAAAATATTTGATATCCAACACCGTGCTTGAGATATGTATGTGATTTTTTTTGGGAGTACAAAATTATGGAATTATCACACACACGTACACACAAATTCTCTCTCTATTTCTCTCTCTCCCCCTCTCTTACGCAATAAGCCTAATTGGTCCAGAAATGTTATCTGCTCAATTTAAAAAAAAAGTGACTGCTTACAATACTTTCCATATCTTCCAGGTAATAGAAAATAAAAAGGAGCAAGCAGGTAGATAAGAAAGAGGGGGTATTGCGTTTTGCCGAAATCTGAAAATCTCGATGAAAGGGTGAAGGGAGAGACGTTACTATACAAGGGGAAAGGGAGAATAAGAATAGTGAAGGAGAGACAAAGTGAGAGAGAGAGAGAGATGAAAGTGAGAGAGAAGGAGATAGCTGGGAGAGAGAGTGATAGAAAGTGAGAGAGAAGGAGATAGCTAGGAGAGAGAGTGATGGAAGTGAGAGAGAAGGAGATAGCTGAGAGAGAGAGAGTGATAGAAAGTGAGAGAGAAGGAGATAGCTAGGAGAGAAAGTGAGAGAGAAGAAGATAGCTAGGAGAGAGAGTGATGGAAGTGAGAGAGAAGGAGATAGCTGAGAGAGAGAGAGAGTGATAGAAAGTGAGAGAGAAGGAGATAGCTAGGAGAGATAGTGATGGAAGTGAGAGAGAAGGAGATAGAAATTGAGAGAGAAAGAGATAGCTGGGAGAGAGAGTAATGGAAAGTGAGAGAGAAGGAGATAGCTGGGAGAGAGAGTAATGGAAAGTGAGAGAGAAGGAGATAGCTGGGAGAGAGAGTGATGGAAAGTGAGAGAGAAAAGGAGAAGAGGTTGTAACACCTGACACGTGTTGCGCTGTTTCCTAAGAGTTTTTTATATTTGTGTTTATATTATTCGTAAGAAACAATATGTTCCTTGTAATTTTACTCTAAATTCATAAAAGTCGAAAACTTTTTCGTTCAAACAAAAGACCGTAATACCCTATTGAAGATTTTCTAGGAAAGACAACAATCGTTTTCTATTTACGATTGAAGGTTAAGGATTTGAAGGAACATAATTACGAGTATATATCTATTTAAGGAACAGGATAGATTTTCTTATTCTAGTTACTCGTATTATTGTGTCTGACTTTTCCTTTTACCCAAGTGAAGATAGTAGTGAAGCATTGCAGTCAGGTAAAAAATAAAATTACCATCACCTTGAATTCACCATAGAGGAGTCCATACAGACAATTTATTTACGAGTGTATTATGTACCTTCACACAGATGAACGTTGTTATTTTGGTCCAGTCATATATATGACTGGACCAAATATAAAGTTTGTTTCGACGTCGCTTTCAACTGCATGGTCATATCACGACGGGGGTGTAACCCTCCATTCGCAGGAAACTCACAAACCGGCTACCTTCATTAACCTCACCCAGCCTGGGTTGAGCCGGATTTCCAGCATCACGAAGTCTTCACCTAGCTCGACGTTGCTAAACTTCAGTGATCCTACGAGAACTGGTGCATTCAACACGCCATCGACGCTGGCTAAGAGACTTTAGACTTCACACTAGGTAACATTTATGACAATAACTTTTTTAAATTTAGTTGGTGTCCATTTTTTCTTGGCTTTTACTCTAGACAGTAAAATAATGAAATTTTTATTATACATCGTCACTAATTTAAAGTAGACAAAAAAGTAATCAGTAATTTTCCGAAGGTAATTTTCTCCAAAAGTCTTTCAAATGTCAGTCTAGGGATTAAATTAAACTGGGACTTATTTTTTCAACAAAAATGACGTTTAGGATTAAAAAGAAACTTTACGTTTATTATTTATGCTCCTACTTGAAAAGTTGCTGAAAAAATAAAAACTTTCTACCTTCTACCAATTTATAAGCCCTCTCTCTCTCTCTTTTTCTCTTTTTTTCTCTCTCTCCCCCTCCCCCCCCAATTTAATTAGTTTCGAGAAGGCTTCACCTCAGCCCCAATTTCATTCGCCCTCTCTACAGCCTCCCTAGGATCTATATGAATCATATTATACGTATATGTATAAATTTATATTCACATCCTAATCCATCAAGCTTATTGTCAAAAAATAAAATCAAAATAAGTTACCCTTTTTGAGTAGTTTTTTTTATTATAATAAAAGAAGAGGCGCACGTTCTTATGGTATACAGAGTGTTACAAATTCAAAATCAGTTTGGCATTTTTGTATTCGTTAATAATCCTGTGACCAAAACAGCTATTTAAAAAAAAATATTTCGAGCCCTGAGCGACAGACAGTATAGGTAATTAGGTACTTACAATAACACAAAAAAGCATACAATAATTAAAGACTCATTAAACATTGTATTAATAAGGTGTCACTTTGAGGTAACTTCAGAAAAACAGAGGGGTTTTTGTTGTTGCTCAGCATCTCTTTAACATATAGAAGACGGAAACATAATATGATTCGATAACAACATGATTAAATTTTATAAAACGTTCATATATAAATATTAAATAGCCATTAAAGTTAAACCTTATGAACCTTTTCTGAATCAGAGAGCCTTAGACTGTGAGTTAAAAGAAAAAAACACTTTTACAAAATAATAATAATCTAATATCAGATGATTATCTCCACCCTGTATGTACATGTACAAGGGTAAGGTAATACAATCACGTTACATTTCATTACGCTCATCCCTCATTATTTACTGCGCGCAGAATGATAACCTTAAAGCCCTCAAAATTTCCATGCGAGGCCTCAGAAAAGAATCAAAGAAAGCTCCTGTTATATTCGATGAGTAAAACATGATTAATTTTTCATGTTATTATACATGTTGCTTGCAGGGGGAGTTGTTTCAGCGTTGAAATATGTTTGCTGTTGAAAGATTGTTTTGACAACCATTCATTCATCGAGTTCGTTGCTCTAACTGATGGGGTGGAATTTCAATGTTTTATATTCAAATATAATGATTTTCTTTGTTCTGCACGAGGCTTTAATTTAGTGTTGAATTAGCCTCCATTTCTTTTCTTTTGTGATTTCTTTAAGCTATTTAGAGGTACAAAAAGTGTTCAACTTGATAAACATGAAAACAACTTGATAAACATCATCCTACTATAAGATCTAACACTTTCTCTTACAATATTTATAGATCATCTGATATGAAGGGGGGGATCTATAATAAATTAGCTAATTAGCTTTTGCAAAAAAGTTATGTTCAACTTAATCAAGGGTTGGAATTAGAATGTTTTATTGTTTTATATTAAAGTACCTACCAATATAATGATTTTCTTTGTTCTGCAGAAGTCTTAAATTTAGACTTGGATTAGCAGGATTAGCCTCCATTTCTTCTGTTTGACTTCGATACTTTTTGTAAAACAATGAAATCAGTACTTCCTGAGAACTACTTTTCAGTACCTACGTAAGAGAAATATCCTGATGAAGAGTAAATAGGTTTGTTTACTTTCACTCTTGACAGGAACACGAAATGTGATGTAAATTGGGAATATTGAAAAATTTAAATTCTTTATCATCTCCTCCACCTTCTCCATATTATTATTATTATATTTTTTTTATTACTGTTCAGAAAGCTCGCGTCCACACGTACCTATATTGAGATTTTCCTCGCTCGGGTCGTTATGCAGGGATTTATGTATGCGCGTCTCACAGCTCAGACTTTTAATTACACATCATGTTTGTACGTAATAAAAAATCCTATTGCCTGTAATATAATTCGGAATTTAATTAGTTCCACTTCCTGCTCGGTATGTATTACGCTGCCGAGAAAGCTTCGACTAATTCCACCCCCACGCCTCCGCATTACGTGGACTTTGAGTTCAGGGTGATCCATTCGAACTCACGACCCCCGCAATGGCAGGATTGCCAAACCAGCGTTCTGAGCTCTGACCACCCACTAAGATCCGAAATATGAAACAGGATTAGATTTATGTAATCTGAAACAGGATTAATCTTATTGTGTTTTGCCCTTAACACGTCCTCTAGTGGGAGGTTCAACCATATCAGCTGTTAAGTGATAGTGGCTTGAACTAACAAATCCTAGATAGTTAACCCACGAAGGACGAGCGTGACACATACCTGACTGCTGTTACATATGTGTCACGTTCGTCCTAAGTGGTTCTACAAGTTAGCAAGTACCTATACATGCATAAGTGTCACAAATAATAGAAATTCTTGCGTTTTTACAACTTTGTCGTCGTCAAAAGTTGTAGAAAAACAACTTTCCACTTCTTTTGATTTGTCAAGAGGTCAAGAAGATTGAGGCATTTCTCAAGTTCTGTCAGTGGAGCATCCAATTTATGTGTATGTGGTGATATGCAGCTCTGATGTAGAAATTACTATTCGCACTTGCAAAAAAAACAATTCATATCTTACCGTCAAATATTCATATAGGTATGTAGTAGGTACTGGTAATTTCTTTGTGTAAATAAGGTCCACACTAAGAATATTTTTTGAGGGTTGAAATTTCAATGATTTTCTTGGTACTTTACACGAGTCTTGAATTTGATATAGTTATGGATTGTATAATTTCGATGTTAGGTACCTACTTATAAGTTTTTATTCAGATACAGGATATGGGGATTTTAAATCAAAGACGTATATTTAAGTTTTTATTCTGATACAGGATATGAGGATTTTAAATCAAAGCTTATCACCTGCACATGCACATGACCCATCCTGTATTCCTTGATGCAGAAAAGTCTAAATTTCATACGCCAGGAACATATTTCATCAATTTAGTTTTTGATTCCAACCCCTTTTCCTAATCCTCGATCTCTGCCCTCTCATCCTTCCTCCCCTCCCCCTCTCCCCACTCCTCCTGTCTTCACTTCTCTATGGAAATTTAATTTACAAATATCTAATACTCAATTACATGTGTTCACTATCTTGACAGGGTGGGCCCTAGGAAAACACAACACTTACACTGTCTTGTTTGTTCTAGAATGTTTAGATAACGATAGATGTAGTTGTAGTTTACTTAATGTGTGGTTTTGTATTCAGTGTTTATCTGTTTATATTGGATAGTATAGGCTCGGAAAAGAGTAAAGATTATTATATCCTGCGTACAATATGACTATTACATAGGTACGGTAAATCTTTCGAAGAGTAATGAGCGTAGTAAGCCCAACTACATCGTTATTGCTTTCGTAGGTAAGTTATATTGATACTATACATATGTTACCTGCTGATGAGAGCAAATAATTATATAAGCTCGAAACAACTGTCCAGGTATGTTCTGATATTCATGTACAATTGTACATCTACTACAACTTCTCACTTTTCTGTTTATACAGATTATACTGATGTATCTCTTAAAAAATACTGCCAATTATGGACACTATACTTCCTCGTGATTGGTTCACATTGTATACACGTGGCAATTTTGAGATTTTATACTTAATCACTTGTATCTCAAAAAACGCTTAACCAATTTTCTTCAAAATTGTTTTATATGGCAGAATACCGTTTTTCCTATATTCTAGGTTATCCAAAAAAATTCTGTATCGGCAGGTCGGAGACCTTATTTTTGAACATTTGTCCAATTTTTTTTGGATTTTCTTAAATATCAGATAGATCATATGTTATCAAATCATTACAATTGCACAATGTAAAACACTAATACCCATAAACAGGCCAAATTTCATCAAAATCGGGTGTACCGTTCACGAGATATAAGCGTTGAAGTAAAAGTTAGTTGTCATGTATCACCAAGAACCGCTAAGTTCATGAATTTAAAATGGGACCAGCGACAATAAGTCTCCTATATGTGTGCAAAACTTCGCCGAAATCCGTTCAGTAGTTTCTGAGATTTTCGCGTTACAAGGAATGGATTTGACAGACAGACACAAAACCGAAGTTGCTCAGGAGGTTATGAAACGTCCAGAAAAATGAAAAAAATTGAAATCGGAGCAAAAAAATATTAAAGAAAAACAAACACAATTTTCACAACACTTCCGATTTCTAATATTAGAAATTTCTCTGAAGTAGTTTATTTACAGACATGAATTACAAAATACCTCTGCCCTTTCATTTCCAGTAGGATGTGAATGTGACATTTCTGTGAGTTGAGAGCATCACGTGCTGAATTCACCTGCTAATTCGTCTTCATCTGCATTCTGCTATAATTGTTTCTCGAATTCTCCTAATTTCTTCTTCTGAATCTTGCACACTATCTTGTTCAGAATGAAAGGGCCCCTCTAATGGAGTCCGATATTAACCTTAAGAGGTTCTATAGCTGAAACAGGTATTTTTTTCCATGACAATATTATTACTTCCGACAAATTTCTAATATTAGAAATCGGAAGTATTGTGTCCCTTTTTTAATTTCCTTATCCTATAGTGAGGAAAATATTGTATTCGTCGAAAATTTGACCTACCCAGTTTTTCACATTTCTGGACGAATCATAGACTCAGGATACCAAGAAAGTTGTTTTCAGCTGTGCGTCTGTCTGTCTGTCCGTCTGTGAACAAGATATATCGAGAACGGTAAAAGCTGAGACTTGGAATTTAGTATGGAACTAGATCTTATATACCAAAACGAACCAAGAAACTTTTGGCTGAAATCGGATTATTGCGGCCGCAGGGCCCCAATAATCGGCCGCAAGGGCCGTTTCTTTCAATTGGTTAAAGATACAAAAAAGCTGGGTAGGTCAAATTTTCGACGAATACAATACTTTCCTTATTATAGGATAAGGAAAGTAAAAATGTTAAAGAACAACATTTCCTTAGAATAAAAAAATAATAGGGGTTTACTCTGATCATTTTTTTTTGTTGATATCTTGAACTTTTTGCAACTCAGCCCCAATTTACCGGTATTTTCGAGGGTCCCGATTCGACCAACTTTTTTTTATTATTTATCGTAGATGGGGGTTGTGACATATCAAATCCAATGATTTTGAGGTGCTGATTACGAATTTGACATTAATTTTTATCTAAATGTTACATTTGATTCACCAGTTTCTTTTGGTCCTGTCTCCTGTTCCCATTCCTAATAATAATGATAGGGAAAGTCGTGTGATGTTTACACCAGATTTTTTCTTTTGGTGGTTAACTGGTTACTGGTTATTATTTTGCTAACAATTTGGGCCAGTAAGAAAATAGTGGCTTAATCAAAGGCTTATCTCATACGTATAGGTACTGTCTGTATCTTCCATTTATCAATATTATTACCACTACTACCTCCCATATTATAGCTCGCAGCATCATATCACAGTAACTCTAGACTAGAAATATATAGAGGGCACAAAGAGGGATTATCAATGTCGACTTGGAACCAGAAGGGTAGGATAAATGGAAAGGATTCAAAAGCTAGAGTTAGGAGACTAGCGGAGGGTGCAAAATATGGGGGCTGTAGAAAAATAGAGAATATGAGTTATGGGGGCAATTTGTATGAAACCCGAGTCCCGACTCTTACAAGCTTCGATTTTTTACAACTCTTTATTACCTCAGAGGAAACCTTCGGGCGAAATGATGAGCAAGTCGTGTTTTATAGAATCTCCTGAAAAAAAGTCTGGATCATCCATCTCCGAGGTTGATAATTGGGTTTCACACTATCAATCACTCACTGCCTTCCATAAAGAATAATACTCTTGTATTTTCTATATAGCGGGGAACATAATTATTATAATGTAGGTACGTACATTGTTACGTAGAAACTACACCATCAGCTATCATATTACGCATTCAGATGAGGAGGAGACAACCCCGCATTTTATTTAGGTAGCTAATAATGCATATCTTTGTCAAATCTAGGATAGAAATGCAAGTATACCATCATTAGTAATTCATTAGAACTCATTGTCGTAATATATTGTGTACAATGTTCATAATTTCAAGTATGGGCAATATGTGCATGGGGCCATAGATAGATCAGATTAAAATTTCATGAAAGGATTAACATTTTGTCTGCTGGGGCAATCGCTATTATCCAAGCATGATAAATTAAAATAATTACCTACTGAAAGATTTCCCTTTAGCCTATAGCTTCCACCTCGGAGACATTTTATTCAGTTTGAATTTCATTAACTTACCTCTTAACATTCTTCGGTGGTGCCACAGAGTTGGACTAAAATAAATAACAATAACACGAGTATGAATGATAGGGAATTTGTATGTATGAATGACCGAGTAAAAAAAACACGAGTATGAATGACCCAGCATCTCATTGGGAAGTATTGTGTCACTTCTCGCCCATCAGAGGGGAGGCATACTACGGGATGGGCAATTGGGCAGGCTACAACACAGACCACAAGCTTCTACAAAGCTCCTGTTGGCTACGAAATAAAAACGGCTGTGGAACACTCATCTTTTTTTTTTTTTTTTTTTTTCTTTTTTTAATTCTCAAGTTCCTTTGATATATCTCAGTGAGTAGGTAAAGGTAATAAGGCATAGGGGTAGAGCACAAAGTCCTAGGAAACGTAGTTTTTTTTATATAAACATTTGGATCAAGCTTTATTTACATCTTTTATACACAAGTTAGAAATAAATATAAACAAAGCCATCAGAGTTGGACTAAAATATTAACATTTTGTTAACAAATGTTTGTTAACAAAACATTTTGTTAACTTAATAACAAAATGTTAATAAAATATTAACATTTTGTTAATATTTTAGTTCAACTATTTTATCTATTCTAGAGTACACACTCTTCCAATACTTTTGTCAATACATAGTTGAGTAGGTATTGTGCTGTTACCTACGCCAACTTTGTCTCGTTGTCTGGCGGATTTCCCCGCCCTCCTGAAATAACGTACAGCCATATGTTATTCAGTACCGGGATTGTTTTCCCGACTTTTTAATAATAATAATAATAATAATGGATTTGTGAAGTCAATTTGTGGACTATTTTCTCCTCTCTCTCTCCCTCCCTCGCCTCGTTGAATCGCATTTGGCATATTGGATATTGGCGGGGATAGATGGAAGATAAATGCAATAATAGATACAGTATTCATTCAGGATTTGTATATACTGTAAATGTATCTTCATGTACCTATAGTCCCTGTCTCTTATCTGTGTGTTTTTTTACAGTTTTCCAAACCCTTTCTTCCTTATTCCTCCTTCCTTGGCTCTCTTTCTCGCCCTCTCTCTCATGTGTTAGGTAATTTGTAAAATTGTAAATTGAAAAGTGCAAGGTTGTAAAGACATTATTTATCAACTATTTTTTTTGTTGTTGAATTTATTTCTTTTTAGTTTTACTTATTAGAAAATCAGCAGTTACTTTGTTTTTTTTCCCTTTCCTCATTTTTAAGCGTTTTTGTTGTTGTTGTTTGGTGTAAGCGCCTGTTAGGGCGTTAGGCCTAATAACTGTGGGCGTACGCCCAAAGTTGTGTGTGCGTGTGGGTATGCGAGTGTGGGTGTGGGTGTGCGTGTGTGTAGGTGTGTGTGTGTGCGTGTACGTGTACGTGTGTGTGTGTGGGTGTGTGTGTATGGTGTGATGTGTGGGTGTGGGTATATGTATTGTGTGATGTGTGTGCGTTGTGTGTGTTTGATGGGCTGGTGAAGCGGCGGGTGTAACCCGCTAGTAAAAAATAAATGAAGATAGAAAACTCAGAAAATATCTGAGACCTGAAGAGGACGATCATGTTTAATATTATTCGTTATTATAGTCTTTATCATAATATAGGATATTATGGAGCTTCATATCTAATTTTACGACTCGTATTAGATGCACGATGCACCTCATATGTATGTTACGGACGGTACAAAAATATACTTGACAAAATATGAAAATAGCAAATTACTTCGAGTTTTTATAACGTATGATTTGATGAAAAATACCTCGAATTAATGTTTTACTAAAAAAATAAGTAATTTAAATTTTACCGATTATTATCCAAAATTAAACTGCTGGCTTCAAAAGGACTTTATATCACATTCAAATACTTTTAATAAGGTCCCGCTCCTGATACAATGCCATGTTTTCTGTTTCCCCAGATAGGTACAAGCGGGTACAATGTACAAGTACATACACATTTTCTGACTTTGCCCTAACCATACCGCAAATTTATACGTATGATATTTTAATAAACACTAAAAGATCGTCTAATGGTTGCCTTGTGTTAATGTAATCCTCAAATATTTATGGGCACATGGTACATTAATAATTTCATCTCGAGAGCGCTGAGTGAGAGAGAGGAGGAGGAGATGGAGGAGGTGAAGGAGAGGGAGAGGGGAAGGAGGAGGAGGAGGAGAAGGAGGAGGAGGGGAAGGAGGAGGGGAAGGAGGAGGAGGACGAGGTGGAGGTGGATGAGGAATTAGCCTAAAATAGAAACCCAAACATGAAAAGTAAAAGCCCTCCTCCCCCTCTCCCTTCCCTTGCTTGGCTACTGATTACACCAGCACTTGGGACTCGGTACATTTGGATTTATTACTTGCTGATGGCATGTGGTGTGGGGGGAGTCCTTTTCATGCGGAGTATGCGGTTCGATAGGGAACTGAGGAATGTGTTATTTAGTGATAAGGGATTATGGCCCTCCTTCATTAAATTCGAGGTTTGCATTTATAAACTGTTGGCATAGGAGGACTCCCTACCTTGTGTGCTGACAGTATAAATAAATCTTTATTAATGCCTGCCTGATGGAGGTCTCGAACCATCCCTTTCAGATTGCAAGACTATGCTCTTAAACCATGAACCATGTTGTTTTACCTGTACAGACGGAAATCTTGATTTTCAGATTCCCAAAGGTTAGTTTAGGTTAGGATTTCGCGGTTTAATGACTAGGTACTTACTACTTATAGAAGTTGAAATTACTTTTTTGTCAATCTTACTTAAAGCGCTCTGTTATGACATAAATGAAGGTCGAGATAAATCAGTATCAGTATAAACAGAAAAACGAGAAGTTGTACTAGATGTACATGAATATCAGAACATACCTGGACAGCTGTTTCGAGCTTATTTGCTCTCATCAGCAAATAAGCTCAAATAAATGTATAGGCCATTCAGCTTTTGTATTTATGTTCTTAACTGATGGAATCGGAGAATCCCCCTGAAATATACACAGAGACAGAGGAGAATTGAATACATTATACTGTCCCAAAATACAATTTTAATTTAATTTAATATCGCAACAAGATATTTTTAAATGATGGCTATTAAAACAAAATTTGACAATAAATTAATTCATGGTTAATAAAAAAAAACACTGCCAATTATAGACACAATACTTCCTCGTGATTGCTTCACATTGTAAACACGTGCCAATTTTGAGATTTTATAGAAAATTACTTGTATCTCCAAAACGGCTCAACCGATTTTCTTCAAATTTGTTTTATATGGTAGAATATCGTTTTTTCTACATTCTAAATTCTACGAAAAATTCTGTATCGGCAAGTCGTGGTCCTTATTTTTTTACTTTTTTGTCCAAAATTTCGGATTTTCTGAAATATCAGAGTCAAATTATAATTAATTAAAAAATAAATATAAATAGTCTATGTAAAACAATAACATGCATATACATACAAAATTTCATTGAAATCGGGTGTACCGTTCACGAGATATAAGCGTTTAAGTAAAAAGTTAGTGGTCAGGCGCATGGTCTCTTTCACCCAGAACCGCTAGTATGAATTCGATAAATTTAAAATGGGACCATCTGCAGAATGTCTCCTAGATGTGTGCAAAATTTCATCAAAATCGGTCGAGTAGTTTTCGAGATTTGCGCGTTACAAGGAATCGTTTTAACAGACAGACCGACAGACGGACACAAAACCAAATTTACTCAGTAGGTTTGAAACGTCCAGAAATATGAAAAAAATTGAAATCGGAGCAAAAAAATATTTTTTTTTACAAAAACGAACACAATACTTCCGATTTCTAATCTTAGAAATTTCTCGGAAGTAATAAAATAGTTCGTACTATGAAATAGCTAAACTAAATCTGTTTGTGTGGTCTGCTGTTGTTCTTCGTGCTACATAAATTTCTGAGGTAAGATTTTCTATGAGTGACACTTTCTCTTTTAGAAAATCCATATTGTTCCTAAGGTGGGTTTTCTTTTATCTTCTATTTTGGGATAATAAAATCGCAGTAGACGAAAGCCTTTGCCAAAAAGATAATAGTGGATACATACAATAATATTATTAAATAATTTCAATCAAACTTTACAATTTTTTTCAAAGTTATCAGTTATCATATTTGTGTTAGTACTCAAATTCGATTTACGAAATATTTGGGACTTTTGGAAGTCCGCCGCCTTATGTAAGACAAAATATACGAGAAAAAGAAAATGAAATTTCATCAAGGGTGGTGAAGATACCTATGGGCTATGGGGCTATGGCATTCTCCACCATCAATCAACAATCAACCACTGCCATTGACTGTTATTTCAAGTACATATTTTCATTTAAACTTTTAGCTTGGGATAAAAAGTTATTATTTTTTGTCTCTCTCTCTCTCCTTTCTCTCTCTCTCCCTCCCTCCCGCCCTCCCTACTGGGGGTAACCCAAAGAGTGGCGCAGACATTCAAATTCAATTTATGGGCCGCGGAATAGACGGTGTTGCATATTAAACTAGAAGTGCTATAGCATTAGCCTGGAATGTTAGCTTTTACGACCCCCCCTTCTAATTTTGTGCCGGGACATTATTATTACGAGAGACACCAGGATATTATTATTACGCCAGACACCAGGGTGCATTTTATAGACCGCTTGTTTCAGGCTATACCATACATATAACTAGGAGCGATATTAGAAACAAAAAAATCTGGTGTAACACCACACGACTTTCCTTATCCCCCGAAAAGAAGAAAGTCCGCCACTGGGGACTCAACGGTAAGAGATAGCAAAAAATGAATGCCAAATTCTTAATCAGCACCTCAAAGTCATTGGATTTGATATGTCACAACCCCCATCGAGGATGAATACTAAAAAAGTTAGTCAAAGCGGGTCCCCCCCAAAATACCGGAAAATTGGTGCCGAGATCAAAAAAGTTCAAGATATCAAAAAATATGTCCTTACATGATGCTGGGTTAACGCACAAGTGCATTTTGCAAATATTTTTAACGTAAATATCAACACGATCTACCGCCGTGCGCCGCGCGGATTGAATCGCATTGGACAGGCAAAGTTTTACATACTAGAAGCGAGTTCAGCTCGAGTTCTTCAGACTCTAGTGGCCCTGAATGATATTGACCAATGACCATGCTGATGTGTCCTGCAGTTTGCATTTCTATGTGGGTCGCCTCTCGTATTATAAAATGGTTTAATTTAAAACATACTCCATCAATTTATTAGTCAAATCCGGTGATCTTATGATCTCCTTCTTCCGTCCTACGTTCCATGTTACGGTATGAAGAGGATTCATTATGTAATATGGTCTTTTTATACATGGATTTCATATCAGTGAGTCAAAACATACTTTGCAAAAATCAACACCACCGATGAGGAGGCACAAGATATGACCGTAAAGGCAAAGAGATGGTGAATGAAAAAGTCTTGTAGGCTTTAATATTAGGTCTTGTTATACATGTACAAATGTACATTATATGGGAGTAAGCAAGTATTTCGTAGGCACAACGTAATTATCTCGAAAGCAGTGCAAAGTGATGTTGCGACTATACGAATATTAACCTGACTAAGCTAATTTAATGGTCTTAAGACATTATTGGACCTTAGAACACTGAAAATACCTAAAAGCAGCTACAAAGTGATTTCCTAAATAATCAAGCTCACGCAACATGGACAATCCCCGTCCTGACTTGAGCAACAGGTGCTCTCTAGCGCTGCCGTCCAAATCAGTGATATTGCCATATCGATCTGGTCATACTAATTATTATTATTTTCCCATGTTCATGTAGTGTGGTCAGAGGCACCCCCGTCTTCCCTGGCACGTTTTTGAAATATTTTGCTTATTTCGTGTACATAGGAGCAGCCGATGTGGTCACTATCTCTCTCCCTCCTCTCTTTTCATTATGGTTCCATTAATTAATAATGAATCATTTTTGTTATGAATTTGAAAATATTAGCGTGATGTGGTTAATGAAATAATATCAAATTTTAATTTAACAAGCTAGAGAGAGGAAAGAACAGCAGAGAGAGTGGGTTGGGGAAAGCTAGAGAGTGAGAGGGGACCTACGTCATTTCAATTCAGGATAAAAGTTATCCTTCATAAATCAAGGATACTAATGGAAATTTTGAGCTTTATACAATATGCCAACAATCAAGCAGTGATCACCTACGTTCAACAGTTTGAATATATAATTACGAAGAAGTCATCTGTAGTTTGTATGTTTTTACAGTTTACTTACGCCTGTGTATCTTATATGCACGTGTCAGAATACTGTCAATTATACGTTTTTACTTATATATAATTATTTCGAATTGACTTATATAATCTGCTGGCCTATACATCTGTATGCAGCACAGTGCATACTTACTATACAGTATGTCTCAGAAGTCCTGGCAATGGCCTCATAACTTTTGAATGGGTACGAATTTTTGGATTCTGTTTGTTTCTAAGGATAGGAAGTGCCCTATGGCCGATTCACTGGTGATGTCAAAATCCAGGTTCGAAACCCGGAAGTGGCACTTTTTTGATAAAAATGACCATTTCTTGAGAAATTTAAATGAGAAGGTATTTTTTTAATTTCATATTATTAATTAACAGCTAAAAATACTGCATTCCTAAAAAAATAAATTTTCTATTACTATCAGTGGCGGAGCTATTGTGGTTTGAAACTTAAAAATCTGGTTTTTTTAGACACCCTGTAGCTTTGGCACCGCGGGACTCAATACAGTCCTCAATGATTTAAAATGACGAAAAAAGTGTCTTAGAAGTACTGAAATTAATAAAACTCCGATATATCACCTCCATCAGTGCCGGAGGGTTGGATAACAATGACCCATTTTCATGACAATAATCTATTTTTATTAGTTGCATTGTCTTGAAGTGAAAAAGGGTTCGATAACAACTTTAGTTTGTGAACAATTGTTAGAATGACGACAACAACAACAACAAATAGATATTGATTATTTGAGTAAAATGTGTAGGTACCTACCTACTACATTATTGTTTTCAAACTTCAACTCTTAGTCAAGTGAAGAGAAACAGATTCTATTAACTACATATCTAACTATCCACATTCATATTAGTTACCTACCTGTTTATTTCCTAATAACTTATGTATCATGGATTTGAGTCAACCTGATTCAGGACCATGCAGGTTCAAAATTAGTTCACTCCTGAACCTAGGTAGGTACCTACTTAAATATTTATTTGATTTAAAAGTTTACTCTCTTCGATCCTCATGGCATTGCAATGAGTTTCTTCTCCAATGTGTCCCTTTCTAGATTCACTAATGAGACTGCGGAATCCCCGGGTTCTCGGTGGGAAATATTATAACTCAACTATGTGGTTGGGTGTGTTGGCGGTTCACTCAACCTCACAAGACAAATGAGTAAATACGGTAATTGAGAATAGCAATCAGTGGTGGCATTACAAGTTAAATGAAATTCGAAAGAATGAGGGATACTTACTTATACTAGACTTGTAATGCTGTGATACCCACTAAAGTTGCGATTTGGTGAAGGTTGTGTGTTTGTATGGTGGATAATTGAAGCCTAGGTAAATAATAGGTAAAATGTGATCTTACAAGTATTATTGACTTTAAACACTTTGCTCTCCGGCACTGATGGAGGTGATATATCGGAGTTTTATCCATTTCAGTACTTCTAAGACACTTTTTTCGTCATTTAAATCATTGAGGACTGTATTGAGTCTCGCAGTACCAAAGCTACAGCGTGTCTCAAAAAACCAGATTTTTAAGTTTGAAACCACCATAGCTCCGCCACTGATCGTGACAGAAAATTTATTTTTTAAGGAATGCAGTATTTTTAGCTGTTAATTAATAATATGAAATTAAAAAAATACCTTCTCATATAAATTTCTCAAGAAATGGCCATTTTTATCAAAAAAGTGCCACTTCCGGGGTTCGAACCTGGATTTTGACATCACCAGTGAATCGGCCATAAGGCACTTCCTATCCTTAGAAACAAACAGAATCCAAAAATTCGTACCCATTCAAAAGTTATGAGGCCATTGCCAGGACTTCTGAGACATACTGTAGATATATTTATATTACTTACCTATTTAGTGGAACCTGGGTATAAAAGAACGCGATATAATAGAAAACTCTTTATAATAGAGTAAATTCCAAGTCCCAGCGCCACCTGTTTATGTGTAATAGAGAACTGACTATATTAGAAACCTCTTTATAATAGACTTTTTGCTCTGTCCCTTGGATTCTAACTTCTAATATAACCTTCTATGTATTATTGTTGTATATGTTGCAGGCCAAACTGTTTTTCAGGATAAACTAGTATATCCTAGGACAAACTAGTTTATCCTAAGGGCGTTCGGATAAACTAGTTTATCCTAGGCCAAACTAGTTTATCCTAACGCACTTAGGATAAACTAGATTTTCCGGATTAAAATGCTTATATTTCAGTCCAAACTAGTTTGTCCTAGGACAAACTAGTTTATCCTAGGCACAACTGATTTTCAAATAATAAAAGAAAATGATAACAATAAAGTTAAATGCATAAGATATTATTTTATTTATCTGATTTTCAAATAATAAAAGAAGAAAATGCATTAAAATAAAGGTAAATGCAAAATATAAGTAAGTATCTTCTAATCTCGAAACTTCCTCCAAAAATATCTGTCTCTACTCCTTTTGATCCATAACACTTTGAATAGGAAGGTGGTTAAAATAAAAACGTGAAATAGGGAATTACACAAATTTAAAGAACAAATTATTAGGTATTAAAAATAGGTATAAAAAGGAAAAGAAACACTTGTCGATGTGGTCACAAGACTCACGAAAAACAAATTGTAACTGAATAGAAGTTCATCGAGATCACACGTGCGGTGTGCCAGACTAGTTGAGACAGGTTCCTTTGTCAGCATCATGAAATTTATTGTAAAATCAGTTGTGCCTAGGATAAACTAGTTTGTCCTAGGACGAACTAGTTTGGACTCAAATATAAACATTTTAATCCGGAAAATCTAGTTAATCCTAAGTGCGTTAGGATAAACTAGTTGGGCCTAGGATAAACTAGTTTATCCGAACGCCCTCAGGACAAACTAGTTTGTCCTAGGATATACTAGTTTATCCTAAAAAACAGTTTGGCCTGTAACATATATACCTTCATATAGTGTAGGCAGGATCGCAGTATTATCCACTGGCCCGACTTCTCGATAATACAAAATATTGCAGTGGGGTAGGTTATACATATACCTAGATACATTGAAATGTATAAATTTTTGACTATATTGCCTATGTACGAGAATGTATAATATACATAATACGTACATACACAGGGTAAATTTATGGCAATCCAAACTAAAGCATCTGTCAAATTTTCAAATTTTATTTCACTCCAATTTCCAATTTATATACGTCACTTCTCTACCTTCCTCTCCCTCCCCCCCAGACCCGCTGCCTCTGCCCTATTGTGTTTAATCCTCCGGGATGTAGAATTTGGTGTATTTGAGTTAAAAAATAAACACTTTTTTGTACTTTTTATTCCTCCCGTATTTCGAAAATAAAATTCTCTACAGGGTAAAATAACCAAGATACAGGGTAAGAGTAAACTTTGTATATTTTTACATGGCATGAGGAAAAATCTTTTTGTTCGCAGACAAAACTAAATAATCTATCGATATCAGATTGAAGAAAAAAAATAATCAGATAAGAACATATAATAAATTTAATTGGTATATGTCCTCACTTCACCGGCAGAATGTCCACAAAATGTCACAAAAATTTAAATAGTAATTTGAACCGTTTCTCTAGATATGACCAATAGCTGTCCTCCAAAAGCTACATTTTTTAAATTAATGTGAGTTCCATACAAAATAATAGGTAACGAGATTTCACTTGAATATTCTGAAACGTAGTGAGGCACTCAAATAGTTTTGCGTTATGGCAATTTTAGTGAACACACACTTAATATACCATTTTCGGGTTTTCCTATTTCAAGGTACTAATGAAATTCAGACAATTTTTAACAAACATCATAGAAACGTTTGTTATAAATGTGCCGGGCCAGGAATCATCCAGTATACACAATGGAACGGATACATTTTCGAATTTGTTTTAATTCATTTATCTCTTCTCCGAAATGTTGAAATTTATGTTTGTGTTAATCGATAAGCATGATTGAAATCCATTTAAACAGCAGACAGAAAGGATTCAGGACTTCATTCTTATCTTTCCGATTTTATAATTTACAGTCTTCATTTGTAAAATTTACCAGGGACTTGAAATCTGGGGAGGTAGGTGTGACGTCTGCTTTATTGAACTTGAATAGGAATCAACTTGTTTGAATTAGTTCTAAGAAAATAAACCCTCCGTGATAAGACGGATGAAAAATATTATTATTACAGGCAACAGTCATCACAAAAAATAGAATTCAGAGTTAATAAAAAAACTCATCTTAAAAACTGTGAAAAACTCATCTTAAAAACTGTGAAAAACTCATCTTAAAAAGAAAAACGGAGAAAATAAAATTTCCTTAAAACCACAATTCACAGAGGATGTTGAGGTCTTCGAAGAAGTATGTACCAGTACCTGCTCGTTGATTCCTACTTTCAAATCTACAGGCTTGCTCTCAAATTTACTTCTGTATATCTTCTTCTTTTACTCTGTCTTATCCCGCTCAAGCAGGGTCGACGTTGTTCAACCTCATGGTTGAGGTTGATTGGTTTTGGCACATTTTTTACGGCTGGATGCCCTTCCTAACGCCAACGATTTTATTTTATTTAACGTCCTGGATTAGGACGGGGGTTTTACCCTCCATTCGCTGGGAATCGTACCAGCTACCCACATTAACCTCACCCAGCCTGGGTAGGGCCGGAAATGGCAGCCTCACGTGTTTGGATGGAACAGAATTTTCTTCGAAAAGTCTGCCCCAGCCGTGAGTTGAACTCGGGAACTCTGGACTACGGGCAGTAGTCACAACCATTACGCCACGGAGGCTTCTGTATATGAATCTGTAAAAAAATTTACTTCTGTATATGAATCCACGAAATAAAGTATTTCTGTCGTCTCCACACTCTCCACCAAATTTTCTTAAAAGTTCTTTCTCTGAAGCTCTCCTTCACTCTCCCTTCTCTTCTCAATAGTTTTCATTTGAAAGTTCAACCACTTGTGCTCTCAGTTCCGTTGACACCCATCTCCTCCTCTGTGTTGGAGTTCAAATAGATACCACATCCTCTATTACTTCACTGAAACTCTGCATACTCTCTCCTGGTCTTTCCTTCCTTCTCACAATCCAGACTTTCTCTTCAGAACTCCATCTCCCCTGGAGGGTGCTCAAATTTGGTTACGGATAAACAGATAACTTTAATTTTACAAATGGTTTTTGGTTCTCTTTTTCCGGTACGTTGGTGCTGGATTATCTAGTGCGCTATATGCTCTTGAGGTATCAGGTACGAGAGAAGATTCCATATTCAGTCGAATCTGCATGGATATAATTAGACCTGGAAATTGTTCCCTTATATCCAGGTTTCTCTTATAGAGAAGTTAACCTTATGGAGAGGTAAATTGGACCCGACACGTTTCTTTTATATCCAGTTCTCTCAGTTATCTTATATCCAGGTTCGATCATGACTTGAAGAAATTTCAAAATTTGTTTCAAAATGAGGTAGTGAATATTACTTCCGAGAAATTTTTAATATTAGAAATCGAAAGTATTTTTGACTTGGTTTAACGCCCAGTAAATTCAATTAAAATTATTCTGAAAGAACAAGTCCTTTATGTAAACATAACGTCCGTAGCCGAGTGGTGTAGCGCACTAGCCTTGCACATACGGTGACCTGGGTTCGAATCCCAGGGGGGTTGCAATTTCTCGACTCTGTACTTCAAATGTTACGGAATGAACTAATACCTCGTGAGGAAAAATGTGTAGCTTCTTTCATGTGAACAGTGACCAGTGGAGAAATCATGGGCAACATAAGATATCAGGATAATAAAGTTACGAAAAATTGTATAATTTTTCACTACCCGCACTAAAATTGCGATAAAATAATAGAATTTATTTTTTCATAGGGTTAGGGATTTCTGTTTCAGAACACGTTTGAAGAGTAGAATTGTATCCTCAATCCTCATTTCGCTACGTTGTGATTCTCCACTGCTCTGCCATTGTACTCGTGATAAACAGACGTTTTAATCATTGAAAAAGGTTACTTCTTACTTTCCCTATTCTTTGTCCAAGTAGGAACTAAGTAATGCTTGAAAATCACAGAGGCATGAAAACAGAAAGAGAGGATGAGGAGGAAGCAGGAAGGGGATTAGAAGGAAGAGAAGGAGAAAAGAGAGTGCAAGTGGATGACTAAGGAATTACAAAGGGAAAGGAATGGAATACAGTTAGAACATAAGAAGAAGAACTTTGAAGAAATTCCTGCATACTCTTTTCAAGTAAAGCTTTTCAATTTTGAATGTTGATAATTAATATTTTTCGATGTCCTCCTCGATATTAATTATTCATTTTATTTTATGATGAATGATGTTATTTACTTTATGAGTCTATTCAAATTGAGCAAGATTAAAATAAAGCACTCAGGAAAATTGCCTCTCACTACAGGGGACATTTTAAGAACCTGTCACAAGCATTAATCTTGAACTAGTCCATCTAGTAAGATTCTCTCCTAATGTTAGAGTGAAAAAAGCTAATCTTCAACTTTTCAAGCTCAATCTTCTCTCCTTCTCTCTTAGTTTCAGCAGAATAAGGTAGAATTATTTCACAATGAGGTAGAATTATTTCACAATAAGGTAGAATTATATCAGATGAAGGTAGAATTATCTTGAGAGGGGTGATTTACTTTGTTAATAATTTAAATTATATGAAGAATAAAATAAAAATATCTCTTTCTCCCCTCCACTTTTCGTCTCAGAATCCTTTCTCTTTCTTTCCCTCTTTTGAGATAGTGTTATTTTGAAAGCAGTCTCAGGATAGTCTCCCTCTCCAATGAGGTATAATAAGTAAGAGTGGGTATTAAACTCCATTTTTGGCGTCCATAATAGTTTCTGTCAACTTTCCTCTTTGATTTCTACCTCCCTGAGTAGTCTGAGCATCTTGTCTTTGATGTGCTTCTGCATTTCTCACTCAACTCTTTCCACTTTTCTTATGTTTTCTTTTATAACCCAACCCCCCCTCTTTCCTTGAAGCTTCTTTCGATACTTTTTGACAAAGCTTCGCAAATCTCTACCCCTAGTCTTTGCAATATTCTCTTTGAAGTCGATCAGACGTTCTGTTATTACACCCAAATCATATTAGGGTGCTTGCTCCCATATTAGTTCATTTAACCTAAAGTTCGATGTCTTGAAATTATTCAGCAACATATGAGTGAAGAAGATATTGAATTGAATATTTTTATTTATTTGTACAATAATGATATTACAGACAATACATCTCCTATAAGCTAAGTCTAAGTCTATATGATTTCAGTGTTAGAAAGTTAACTTACCTACTGATTACTCTTACTATTATTTGCTAATGTGCATAAAATTGATCATAGCTAATACGAGGTTTGGCTATTAAGTTCGTAGACGCGAGCCGCTACGCAAAAGCTGTCCATGCTAGGAAGATATGATGAACATGTTTAAAAAGCTTCAAGTCTTGTGTTTTGATTGATAGCTGTCACATGCCTGTACTGTAATTAGTTCTGTTGTAATAGCCCGACGCGCAAGACACCTTTTTTAATTTTGCCGGAATTCTGATTGATACAAACGTTGAGCAACGAGTGATTATTGAATTTTACGTAAAACTTGCTGGTAAAACTTTTCCTTTGTTAAAGACAGTGTACCAGGAGTCATGTTTGAAAAGATCAACGCTTTATAAGTGATTTAAACGGTTTCAAGGTGGTCAGGAAGATGTTGAGGACGATCCACGTCCTGGTCGCCCCCAAACCTCAAAAACTGACGAAAACATTGAAAAAATTGGTGTTATGATTCGTTCTGACCGTAAATTAACTCTAGGACTAATGGCTGATACACTTAAAATTAATAGATAATGTGTGAAACAAATTTTGCACGAAAATTTCAACATGACAAAAGTTAGCGCAAAAATGGTGCCATGCGCCAGTCCACAGTGCCTTCTCCGTGAAGACGTTCTTATCCAAGTACAACATCCCAGTGTTGGAACACCCTCCTTAATCACCCGACCTGGCCCCGTGCGACTTTTACTTATTCCCAAAAATCAAATCTACCCTGAAAGGTACCAGATTTGACAGCGTAAATGACGTTAAGAAAAAACCGGCAAAAGTCTTGAAAGGCCTCACACAAAATGACCTCCACCACTGTTTCGATCAATGAAAAATTTGCTTAGAACGTTGTAGGGATAGAGGAGGGAAGTACATTGAAGGGGATAACTACTAAAGTTGGGTAAGTTAAACACACATCGTTTTATGGAAAGAGTCTACGAATTTAATAGCCAAACCTCGTATTTTTTTTTAGATTTTGTTTTTCAAGAGTCATCTCAGTTAAGCCAAAGTTCTTTTTTCACTGTTCTCTTTATCATCATTCTCTTTATAATTTTTCAAAATGGCCTGTACTCGAACTAACTAACACAGAGCAAGTTGACTAATAAGATCTCAAGTAAGGTGACAGAGCAGGGTTCCTTGAGTAATATTATTCGTCCTTGAGAAGAATATGCAGACAATACTAATTAGCCATAACAACCTTTTAAAGAAACTTTGAAGTTCAATCGAGCTGAGGTTTTTCTTATCTTCCGCTCATTTCTCCTCCTTCTAATGTCTCTTTTAAATTTCATCTCTCTTACTGCCTTTATTTCTTTACTTTCTATCTACTTTCCGTCCTCCTTTCCTCTCTTCCTTTCTTTCCTCTCCCATTCTCTTCTTTTTCTCTCATTATAAAAAAAATCTTCAAACTTTCAAGACGGAATTGGAAAATGACGTAGCAATGAATTTAATGACGCAGCAGGACAAGGACACATGGGAGGGACAGAGGGCGAAAACGGAAACACAGTATAATGGGAAAATACATTTTTTTCTCGGTTAGAGGAAGAAAATCTAATGACTTTTTAAAATGTCTTTTATTTAATTCCCCATTGGATTTTTTTCTACAAAATTGATTGTTGTATGCCTGAGCAGTGGTGAGGAAGAATAGAAATATAGAGCAACGTAGGGGGAGAGAAAGAGAGAGGGAGAGAGAGAAAGGGAAAGAAAGAGAGAAAGATGAAAAAGTCATTACTTAAGAAAACATACTTGAAAATTTCATTCTTCTCGACTGAAAATTTGAACTTTCCACCTACAGGGTAAAACCTATTCGTATATGATCATTCAAGAATTTCTTGTATTTTATCTTTGTAAAAATAATTAAATATCTAGTGATTAATTAAATATATTACATTAAAATTATGGAATTTTTCAATAGAATAAAATCGCTTTAAAGTTCCGACATTTTTGAAAAATTCACCAGCAATCATAGATTGTTTTTTGATCCCGTAGTATGCCTCCCCTCTGATGGGCGAGAAAGTGACATAATATAATACTTACCATTTAGTTGCTGGGTCAACAAGAGCGCAACGGAAGGTATAGCAAGTAAGTATCTTACCACTCAGCTTATCCTGCGCACAAATTACCTAAACTAAATTTTGACTTCATCAATTGAAAATCAAGTTTAATATATGTGTTTAAATGCGGCAGTTGCACAACTTCGGTCTCCTTGGAGTACCCAGGGGCCCATACTGTTATCTTCAAGTCAGATCCCAGCAGTGTTACCTTGTATTCTCCATTGTCATTCACCTTGAGGATCCTGATTTTTTTTCTTGTTTTTGTCTTCCACTTCGAGAACAGCTTTTTGGATGGGTTGGTCATCCATGTCCCGGACTGTACCATGGACACCTTGATGGGACAGAGTGAAATTATGCTGGACATAGGGTTCTGCTTGAGACACGAGCACCGTATGTCTCTGGTCTACATATCCGGGGGCTCTGGCTAATATGTCATAAAGCCCCCAGGACAGCAGTCGCCAGTACTCTCCATCTGCCGTCACCTTAATTTCTTTTCTCTTTGAAAAGACTTCGATAACAGCATCTTGAATGGGTTGTTCATTGTCGTCCTTCACCAAACCATAGATTCCTTGACGCGTGTTTTCTATGAGATTGAGCATGGAATTTACATTTTGATTCCAATAAAGAGGAAGGATGTTCTCGGGGACCAGGTAGTCATAGCTCAGGTACAAAGTGATTTCGAAGCAGTTTGTTAAGATGTAGTTTGCGTCTTGCATACCTGTTGAAATAGATAAACTAATATTGATTCTTATCAATATTAGTAGTTCACTAATATTGATTCTTATCAATATTAGTAGTCCTAACAAAATATCAAAAAGTAGGTCTACCTACACATGGTCTCTAAAAAACTCATATCTTGTATCATTCAGCCAGAAACTGGTGGCTTTGATTTCAACGAAAATTTTAGAGTCGCATCCTCTCCATTTAATTATGAGGTCTATATGCCAAATTTCAAGTCTCTAGCTTGTTCTTGCGGTATTTTGTTTTAAGACAGACAGACCGGCCGACAGATAAACATACGGACCAATGGCCGAAACTTTGAATTTAGGCTCTGGAGTTTCTAAAACGTGTTTTAGCACTGAAAACTGACAGTTGAAAAATTGGGGTGGTTTCATTTCTATAAGATTAGGAAAGTAAAAATTGAATTTCAATATTCATTTTAGAACTTCTGTAAAAAATCGTCACCAGGTTCTAAGCGTCTTGAACTGACAGAAAAATGTATGTGAACATCTGAGGAGCATAATAAATGTTACAGCCTGGCAATGCAAGCTGTAATTTTCTTTACTTACCCCCACGTTTCTTTCTGAGGTTTTTTCCATTAACTATCCCTTGCGGGTATCGCGACGGTTTGTCGCACTTGGGTGACATTTTTCGTTTTCTTGATGCATAGCTCTTGGCCAAATCCACAAAGAACTCGTTATCATCGGTTAAAGTTAGTTTGCCCTGCTTCTTAATGGAAGGAGCATAGTCCCAGGGATAGCTGACGACCATGTTGCCGGCTTGTATGTTGGCAGATAACTCAAAAGCTTGAGTTCACACGGTCGGCTTTTTAATATTTTTTTTCAGAGCAAGTTTTGTAAGGTCTTTATCATTGTTTTTCTGTTGAATCTGCTGACAGGGTTGGCCAGCCTGAGACGACGAGCATACTGCAGCTCATGATGAATCATCCGTTTGTGTTATCTGCCAACATACAAGCCGGCAACATGGTCGTCAGCTATCCCTGGGACTATGCTCCTTCCATTAAGAAGCAGGGCAAACTAACTTTAACCGATGATAACGAGTTCTTTGTGGATTTGGCCAAGAGCTATGCATCAAGAAAACGAAAAATGTCACCCAAGTGCGACAAACCGTCGCGATACCCGCAAGGGATAGTTAATGGAAAAAACCTCAGAAAGAAACGTGGGGGTAAGTAAAGAAAATTACAGCTTGCATTGCCAGGCTGTAACATTTATTATGCTCCTCAGATGTTCACATACATTTTTCTGTCAGTTCAAGACGCTTAGAACCTGGTGACGATTTTTTACAGAAGTTCTAAAATGAATATTGAAATTCAATTTTTACTTTCCTAATCTTATAGAAATGAAACCACCCCAATTTTTCAACTGTCAGTTTTCAGTGCTAAAACACGTTTTAGAAACTCCAGAGCCTAAATTCAAAGTTTCGGCCATTGGTCCGTATGTTTATCTGTCGGCCGGTCTGTCTGTCTTAAAACAAAATACCGCAAGAACAAGCTAGAGACTTGAAATTTGGCATATAGACCTCATAATTAAATGGAGAGGATGCGACTCTAAAATTTTCGTTGAAATCAAAGCCACCAGTTTCTGGCTGAATGATACAAGATATGAGTTTTTTAGAGACCATGTGTAGGTAGACCTACTTTTTGATATTTTGTTAGGACTACTAATATTGATAAGAATCAATATTAGTGAACTACTAATATTGATAAGAATCAATATTAGTTTATCTATTTCAACAGGTATGCAAGACGCAAACTACATCTTAACAAACTGCTTCGAAATCACTTTGTACCTGAGCTATGACTACCTGGTCCCCGAGAACATCCTTCCTCTTTATTGGAATCAAAATGTAAATTCCATGCTCAATCTCATAGAAAACACGCGTCAAGGAATCTATGGTTTGGTGAAGGACGACAATGAACAACCCATTCAAGGCGAAAGCTCATCTGTTCCAGCAGATTTTCTTGCCAATGCAAGGAAACATGAATGCTGTATGCATTTTTGGACTTTTCCATCAGGGATGACCGATGATTAACTTGATAGATTGATGTTTTAAATATTTTTGCAAAGATTATACAAATACACATATTTGTTAATTCGTCCAGAAATATCAACAGCTCAATTTAGAAAAAAACAGTCCGAAAGCAATACTTCCTATACTTTTTGTATTATTGAAAGTGTAATAATTTTCTTTTACGTTTTATGTTATCCATTTTTAATATTAATGTATCAAGCTCGCCGGGAGGCGAGCGCTCGTCAAGTAGCGCCAGCCACCCGGCCTATATTAACACGAAACAGAGTTTATATGTATTTTGTTTTATTGTTTTCGCCCACTTAACGCTAACTTTTATCAATTTTTATTTCAAATTCGTAATGAGACGCGAAAATAGATTGTGTTTCACGAAAGCGCGAGGTTCCTACGTACAGTTAAAGTCGTTTACTGGCCACGCCGAAAATCTTGAATTTCATGAAATTATTCATACGGGTTTTTTTTTTTTTTTTTTTTTTTTTTTTTTTTCAGACCAATTTTCTGTCAAGGGTACAGCAACGTGTGCTTATCGTGGAAAGACGTGAGATACGTTTTTGAAAAGGGAATTTTGATCTCTGCATACCTTTTATAGTTTCAAGTATTTATTTTTTATAGGATAGGAGATATAGCCTTCTAGAATAAAACGGGAAAGTTGCACAGAGCCGCCCCTGGTTATCTTGGAGCTGCGATTGTGGTATTTTTCGAAAGGCCTTATCATAGGAAAAAATATAAAAATATAACTAAAGTATTACACTGGACCAAACTTGAGTTATACCCTTTGAAAGGAATACTTATTATGGAGCCCAGAGCCGTCTATTATTATCCTAGAGTTGTATTTCTGGTGTTTTTAGAAAGGTCTAGTCAAAGGGAATGAGATCACTTAATTTCAGATGGTTGAAACAAGTAGAAAAGTATTTAAAGCCATCTAAAGGAATATCTAAAATGAACCCTGGAGCCACGCCTATTTATCCCAAGTTGATGACTGAAGGTTCTTTCTAAAGGTCTAATTACGCAGAAATATACTACGATGTAAATAAAATGTTAGAAAAATCAGCGACAGTGTGAGACATAAAAATAAAAAACTGAAATAAGATTTATGAGAGTAACAAAAAATCTTCGCCTCACATAGAACTTAAAATATGGGTAAAATCCAATCATCTTTGCTTCACCCAAGCTGCCAGCAGACTGAGTTATCAGCCTGGGAATAATAACGTTTTATAACTTCATTCAGAGATTTCTACATCAAGAGGTAAACTAGGTCTATATTATGAGAAGTGTACAAAGTATTGGCCAGTAAGAGGAAAAATATTGATTAAAATAGATCAAAACAATGATAAATTATAATAAAATGTTATGTACCTATAGAGCAGTCTCTGTGGTCGTCGACTGGTGTAGGTAAAACACAAAGTTTGCGAGTTGACCTGGGTTCGAATCCCGGCTAGGTATATTTTTTTTTTACTCTGTACTTTGGATGTCCGGTTTTCTCGTGAGAAAAAAAACATTAGTTGGTAGTTTGCGTCAACCTCCTATGACCGTTTAATTTCGAACGATGTGAGTATGGTTTAACTCGATCAACATTGATTTGTCACAATCTAATTATCCATCTACCTATGTATGTAACATTGTAACATGATATAAGTTGCATTTTTTGTCCAATCGAGCTGAAATTTTCAGGGTATATTTCATGGATATATGCTTGCTTATTAATTTATAATTATTAAATGTATTATCTAGTATAATGTCTCACTTCTTCTGTTTATACCTACCAACTGATTATGCTGAATTGACACCATGTTTAGTAACTCGAAGTTAGGCAAATATATGGGTCAACATTTCTTAGAGCCATAGTAAGAGGCAATTTCGGAACATACAATAATACTCGGCACTTTCATTTCCCTCTTTATTTTACCAAGATCGAATTTCCATCTACCTACCATGTACTTAGGTACATATATGTAATTATTATAATTATTATAATTCAAATTGTATTGTAAACAAAACCACTAAACAAAGTTGTCCGTTATTTAACGAGTTCATAACTCATTTTTCAATACAAGGTTAAAACACTAGTTGATTTTAAAAAACGACAAGTGCTAGGAAAATTTATTTTACATTTTTGTAATCTGTAGGTCAAACTACATCCATACATGTGCAATACATGTGTCTAAGTACTATAGCAACGGAGATGATTTTTCAATTTTGCAGATTTCGCGGTTTAATATGGTTTTTCGGGTCTCACGGAAAAACGACCGAAGCTAGGAAAATTTATTTTACATTTTTGTAATCTGTTGGTCAAACTACATCCATACATGTGCAATACATGTGTCTAAGTACTATAGCAACTGAGATGATTTTTCAATTTTGCAGATTTCGGGGTGAAATATGGTTTTTTGGGTCTCACGGAAAAACGACCGAAGCTAGGAAAATTTATTTTACATTTTTGTAATCTGTAGGTCAAACTACATCCATACATGTGCAATACATGTGTCTAAGTACTATAGCAACGGAGATGATTTTTCAATTTTGCAGATTTCGCGGTGAAATATGGTTTTTCGGGTCTCACGGAAAAACGACAAGTGCTAGGAAAATTTATTTTACATTTTGCAACGGAGATGATTTTTCAATTTTGCAGATTTCGCGGTGAAATATGGTTTTTCGGGTCTCACAGAAAAACGACAAGTGCTAGGAAAATTTATTTTACATTTTTGTAATCTGTAGGTCAAACTACATCCATACATGTGCAATACATGTGTCTAAGTACTATAGCAACGGAGATGATTTTTCAATTTTGCAGTTTTCGCGGTGAAATATGATTTTTCGGGTCTCACGGAAAAACGACCGAAGCTAGGAAAATTTATTTTACATTTTCGTAATCTGTAGGTCAAACTACATCCATACATGTGCAATACATGTGTCTAAGTACTATAGCAACGGAGATGATTTTTCAATTTTGCAGATTTCGCGGTGAAATATGGTTTTTCGGGTCTCACGGAAAAACGACCGAAGCTAGGAAAATTTATTTTACATTTTTGTAATCTGTAGGTCAAACTACATCCATACATGTGCAATACATGTGTCTAAGTACTATAGCAACGGAGATGATTTTTCAATTTTGCAGATTTCGCGGTGAAATATGGTTTTTCGGGTCTCACGGAAAAACGACCGAAACTAGGAAAAATTATTTTACATTTTTGTAATCTGTAGGTCAAACTACATCCATACATGTGCAATACATGTGTCTAAGTACTATAGCAACGGAGATGATTTCTCAATTTTGCAGATTTCTCGGTGAAATATGGTTTTTCGGGTCTCACGGTAAAACGACAAGTGCTAGGAAAATTTATTTTACATTTTTGTAATCTGTAGGTCAAACTACATCCATACATGTGCAATACATGTGTCTAAGTACTATAGCAACGGAGATGATTTTTCAATTTTGCAGATTTCGCGGTGAAATATGGTTTTCCGGGTCTCACGGAAAAACGACCGAAGCTAGGAAAATTTATTTTACATTTTTTTTTTTTTTTTTTTCAGACCAATTTTCTGTCAAGGGTACAGCAACGTGTGCTTATCGTGGAAAGACGTGAGATACGTTTTTGAAAAGGGAATTTTGATCTCTGCATACCTTTTATAGTTTCAAGTATTTATTTTTTATAGGATAGGAGATATAGCCTTCTAGAATAAAACGGGAAAGTTGCACAGAGCCGCCCCTGGTTATCTTGGAGCTGCGATTGTGGTATTTTTCGAAAGGCCTTATCATAGGAAAAAATATAAAAATATAACTAAAGTATTACACTGGACCAAACTTGAGTTATACCCTTTGAAAGGAATACTTATTATGGAGCCCAGAGCCGTCTATTATTATCCTAGAGTTGTATTTCTGGTGTTTTTAGAAAGGTCTAGTCAAAGGGAATGAGATCACTTAATTTCAGATGGTTGAAACAAGTAGAAAAGTATTTAAAGCCATCTAAAGGAATATCTAAAATGAACCCTGGAGCCACGCCTATTTATCCCAAGTTGATGACTGAAGGTTCTTTCTAAAGGTCTAATTACGCAGAAATATACTACGATGTAAATAAAATGTTAGAAAAATCAGCGACAGTGTGAGACATAAAAAATAAAAAACTGAAATAAGATTTATGAGAGTAACAAAAAATCTTCGCCTCACATAGAACTTAAAATATGGGTAAAATCCAATCATCTTTGCTTCACCCAAGCTGCCAGCAGACTGAGTTATCAGCCTGGGAATAATAACGTTTTATAACTTCATTCAGAGATTTCTACATCAAGAGGTAAACTAGGTCTATATTATGAGAAGTGTACAAAGTATTGGCCAGTAAGAGGAAAAATATTGATTAAAATAGATCAAAACAATGATAAATTATAATAAAATGTTATGTACCTATAGAGCAGTCTCTGTGGTCGTCGACTGGTGTAGGTAAAACACAAAGTTTGCGAGTTGACCTGGGTTCGAATCCCGGCTAGGTATATTTTTTTTTTACTCTGTACTTTGGATGTCCGGTTTTCTCGTGAGAAAAAAAACATTAGTTGGTAGTTTGCGTCAACCTCCTATGACCGTTTAATTTCGAACGATGTGAGTATGGTTTAACTCGATCAACATTGATTTGTCACAATCTAATTATCCATCTACCTATGTATGTAACATTGTAACATGATATAAGTTGCATTTTTTGTCCAATCGAGCTGAAATTTTCAGGGTATATTTCATGGATATATGCTTGCTTATTAATTTATAATTATTAAATGTATTATCTAGTATAATGTCTCACTTCTTCTGTTTATACCTACCAACTGATTATGCTGAATTGACACCATGTTTAGTAACTCGAAGTTAGGCAAATATATGGGTCAACATTTCTTAGAGCCATAGTAAGAGGCAATTTCGGAACATACAATAATACTCGGCACTTTCATTTCCCTCTTTATTTTACCAAGATCGAATTTCCATCTACCTACCATGTACTTAGGTACATATATGTAATTATTATAATTATTATAATTCAAATTGTATTGTAAACAAAACCACTAAACAAAGTTGTCCGTTATTTAACGAGTTCATAACTCATTTTTCAATACAAGGTTAAAACACTAGTTGATTTTAATGAATTATTGATAATGGATTTTCAGATTAAATAGGTATGTTTTTTCTTCATTATTACTGGTTGAAGTTTTACAAAAGAAGCACCAATTATCACACCAACCTCATTTTAAAACGATTGTGACCAGTTGATTGTATTTGGTTTTAACGTCCTGATTTGAACTAGTCAGGACGGGGGGTTTTACCCTGCATTCGCTGGGAATCGTTCCAGCTACCTACATTTAACTCGCCCAGCCTGGGTAGATTCCAGACTGACGTGTTTAGAGGGGAAAAAAATATTAGAAAAGTCTGGAACAACTGGGAATCGAACGAAATGTCTGAACTACGGGCAGTAGTTACAACCATTACGCCACGGAGGCTGGCCACTGACAACTGACAGTCTAAATAAAGCATTTATTTTGATCAATGCTTCTGTATTATGAATCGTAAATTACATAGATCTCATTCAAAATTTACGAATATGTACCTACATTATAAATATAAATAAAAAAAAACACTGCTAATTATGGACACAATACTTCCTCGTGATTGTTTCACATTGTATACACCTGGCAATTTTGATTTTTTTCGACTAAATCACTTGTATCTTCTAAACCGCTTAACCGATTTTCTTCAAATTTGTTTTATATGATAGAATACTATTTTTTCTACATTCTAGTTATTTTTGTTCACAAATTCATACTTAAATTAAAAAGGTGCAAGCCTTATTTTTAATAAATGTATCTTTTTATTTATTGATTGTGATGATGATGATAATAATAATAATACATTAACATTAATAATAATTTTAAATAAAAATAAAATCTAGCTTACTAGACTTTTAACCTGGAACTTGGAGTTCAAGACCTCATTAAAGGCTAACCATCAATTTGGTATTTTATTTAGTTTGGTTGTTAGGTGGTATTCTAATTACAAGACTTTGTCCTCCACAGTTAAAATAATTTAGACAAATCTTATTACTATACTTACGATAGATAAGGATAACATACCCGAAAAGTACCCAAAAAATACCGGGTACATTTACAAAAGTACCCGCACCGGGTACATAATAAAATTAGGTACCCGTACTAATACCGGGTACAAAATTTTGCTAGGTACCTGTACCCGTACTGGGTACAACACTGGTGACGGTATAACACACTGGATCCGCATACCGTACTGGGTACCGATTTTATGAAATACTCGGTATTACACACTGGGACCGAGTACCGACGTATCGTACGTAGTAGGCGGGTACCGTTTTTATTAAATACTTGGTATTACACGCCGAGGCCGGGTACCATACCGGGTACCGGTTCTATGAAATAATCGGTATTACAATAATACCCAAATACCCATCTCTAGAACTGGGTACAGCAGAGAGAGGTACTTCATTATTCCGATATTATCTATGAATAATATTCAGGCTGTCGGTGTCCTAATATTTTTCTTTTTGTCTCGTAGAACCAAGTCTTCTATTTGAAACTTCTTTGTCAAACAATTGGACGGTTTAGGGAAATGTACATTATTTAATTCAGGTTATAAAATAGGAGGTGGAGCTTCTAATCTATTGAAACACTTGAAACTAATACACCCAACAAATTTTGTGAATCGAGATTCGTCTCCTGTAAACATTCTGAATGCAAAATTGTGAGATTTAGTTAGTGTACGGTGCTTTTGAACTTAGTTCTTGAGTGATTACTCGAATCCACTATTCCATTTACATCCGCTCGCAGAATCTCAAAAACCAAGTACAAAAGAACCTCGGTAAATACTCAGTACTTTTATGTAATCGATTACTGAAGTACCGGTTCTATGAAATACTCGGTATCACCCATCTCTAATTCTTCTTCTTCTTCTTCTTCTTCTTTTACTCTGTCTTATCCCGCTCAAGCAGGGTCGACGTTGTTCAACCTCATGGTTGAGTTTGATTGGTTTTGGCACATTTTTTACGGCTGGATGCCCTTCCTAACGCCAACGATTCTATTTGATTTAACGTCCTGGATTAGGACGGGGGTTTTACCCTCCATTCGCTGGGAATCGTACCAGCTACCCACATTAACCTCACCCAGCCTGGGTAGGGCCGGAAATGGCAGCCTCACGTGTTTGGATGGAACAGAATTTTCTTCGAAAAGTCTGCCTCAGCCGTGAGTTGAACTCGGGAACTCTGGACTACGGGCAGTAGTCACAACCATTACGCCACGGAGGCTGCTTTACGCCACGGAGGCTGCTGAAATCACCCATCTCTAATTATTGCCAACAATACTGAAACGGGGTACTTTTCTGTTAATGAATCTAGCAGTGGGTTTCAAACTTTGAAAAGATCAACAAAATTGCTGAGCGCTATCTAGTGCCACTCAATAAGGAATACACCTGTTATCTCAAGATTTCTCCTCTCTCCAGCAAGTACCGTGAAATATTCTTTCAGCATCTTTTCAAAGTTTTTTTTTATATCATTTATTTTTCTCCTTGAATTAAAAGATCAACATCCTTTAATTAAAAGTCTTTTTTCTTTTATCTGTTGATTGTTGACCAGTTTTTATTTCATCTATCATATGAAAATCAATTAAATCAAAAAGTAGTGATATCCCCCAAAAAACACTTCGTGTAAAAATAGTCGTCAAGTGTTGGAAATGATTAAAAAGAACTGATATCAAAAACGTCAATTTTCTATGTCTAAAGGAAATATTTTTCACGTAATAAGTCTATTGATAATTCAACCAAAATAATAGCCTCACAACAACAATACACCTTTGAGCAAACTTCGATTTGGTATTTTGAGAATTTAACCAAAAAATAGCCACACAACAAAACAATGCTCTTGTAAGAACAATCTTGCATAATTACAGAACCACGTCCTTGACTGCACACCGTTTTGTTCTGAAATTTATGTGAAGTACGTTGCTAACAAAACAGTGTGCAGTAGTCAAGGACGTGGTTATGTAATATTGCAAGATTGTTCTTACAAGAGCATTGTTTTGTTGTGTGGCTATTTTTTGGTTAAATTCTCAAAATACCAAATCGAAGTTTGCTCAAAGGTGTATTGTTGTTGTGAGGCTATTATTTTGGTTGAATTATCAATAGACTTATTACGTGAAAAATATTTCCTTTAGACATAGAAAATTGACGTTTTTGATATCAGTTCTTTTTAATCATTTCCAACACTTGACGACTATTTTTACACGAAGTGTTTTTTGGGGGATACGATATACATAGATCTTATTTCTTTGTGAACATTGTATTCATATTGTATGATGTATTTTATATATTAAATAATAAAATACTATTAAGTAAGTAAGTAGGTAATAATAACTCGAGTAGGTGAGTGAAAAAAATAAAATAAAGAATCCTAGTTTTATATAAAATTTTACATATACCTAACATTACTTTGTATTTCTATTATGAACTTAATAACAAATAATAAGTAAGTTAACTCAAATAAACTGACCAGTCCTTATCAAAAACTTTGCTTGGGAAATCACCATCAAGATCTACTCCCTTCCCGTTGGTTTTACTGATGGTCTTTTGTCCTTGTCTACGGTATAACATGCTCGAAAGTGATCTGCTCAAACCATCCGGATTCATAGTGGGGACAATCCAGACATCAATTTCGTCCAACATTCTGGTAATACGCTCGTTGTATCCATCACTATACACCAAGTATTGTATAAGTGATACCTGAAGAAAAAAAAAGTTCTTAATATTATGATGAAAGGGTGAAATTGATTTCAAATATTCCAAAGTGATAGAAGTTTCTTGTGCCAGGGTCGATGGCGCGTTGAATGCACCCGTTATCGTAGGATCACCGAAGTTAAGCAATGTCCAGCGAGGTGAAGACTTCGTGATGGTGGCATTCCGGCCCAACCCAGGCTGGGTGAGGTTAATGTGGGTAGCAGGTTTGTGAGTTTCCTGCGAATAGAGGGTTACACTCCCGTCGTGATATAACTAACTATGCAGTTGAAAAAAAAAATCCTTGATTATACAATTTACACATACCCCCCCAAAAAAAACTTTGTGTTAAAAAACGGAAAGCCCATAAAATTTACTAGAAAAGACGTGATCTTATAAGTTAACGCCTGAATTTAAAGTGGCTCCTGTTACTTATAGTGTGCGTTTACCCTTATAATACCGATAAATTACAAATATTTTATTTATACCTACGCCGCGGCGTAGGACTAAGAGTCCCTTTGCTAGCAGTTTGCACAAAGTCTCATTAATTGGTTTAATAACATATAAATACATACAATAACTAAAGAAATTGGTTCATATAACATGAAAAAAAGAAAGTACCATCAAAGCGTATCCAACCATGTCAGCTCCATGAATGTTGGCCACAAACTTGAACATGGGCTTCATAATCTTTCTTTTCTCCCGCACATTGTGACTGATCTGCACTGCATAGATTGTTGTGTTGTCCACCGCACTCTGTCCTAGAGCCCACACTTTCACGATGTCCGTGTTATTCTTTTCCAAAGCAAGGATTAGCTTTTCCAGCTCCTTTACACCGAAATACCTTGCAACGTGTATTTCTTTTTGTTGCGATGGTCTCCCGACTAGTAAAGCTTCGTATTTGTTGGACGTATAGGGCACTAAATCCACATATTCTGTATAGTTCACCAACGCGGATGTTTTAGAAAAAACTGACGATAAATACAAAAGGATTAAGAAAATTGAAATCATAATCAGTAACTTACAATTTATTAGAGATGGTCATTCGTAAATGAGACAATACGAGTGGCAGCCAATATGTTTCAAACTAGTGTTCTTCATAGATATAGTTGTTATGAAAAGTGCTAATTGAGTTTGACAGCATACACTTATGCTGATTTATTGTCAGGTAATTGTGTGTAACAACAACTGCTGGTTCCGACTATTACCTCATAGTCTAGGCCCTTATGTTTTGAGTAGCAATGTTAATGCGTTTTTTTTTCCAATTAGGCGCTTTAACTCTGTGTTGCAACAGGTCGTTCGCGCCGATATTGCGTTTTAAAAATTGGTAAACAGTAACTTTACTGATATCGAAAAATATCCCATAGTTGACCGCCCTAAATTTTTCAAGAGTATTCCCTATTTCATTAAAAAAAAGTTATCATATTTGTGTAATTGTGTTAATCACTTTCATGATGTGATACACAATTACTTAAACTCACATTACTAAAACTACGCTGAAAGCGGGATTTCAACCACCGACCTCCAGGATACAAGTCCGCCGCCTTGAGCTACTGAGGTCGGTCCCTATTTCATTTGCCGACTTCTAATTGAACTCTATAACACAAACTCAGTTGGTAAGTTGAGAAGTACAAGAATAATAAGGAAAGAAATATGCATTTTGCTGGGCTACTTAAGCAATGTTGAAGGTAGAGTCTCCCAGTTGGGAGAAAATATTTCAAGTTCTCTGTTAAAAGGGGAAAAAGAGAGATAAATATTTGTCAACTCCTTTGGAAAGCCAAGCTGAGTGTTTTTGGGTATTTTCAATTTTTCCCAAGTGTTTTATTGCCATTACAGATCGTCGGGAGAGGGGGCCGGTGAATAGGGGGAGAGCACTCTTGAACAACTTTTTATTGCTTTCTAAATTTCTACTTTTTGTAAAGTTCATTCTAATCAGATAGCTCTCCTTCCTGAAGTACGAGTAGTCCCTGTATTGCCACATTGCTAAGTACGTTCTTTCCATCTCTATTGATTGCTAAAGCGCTAGATTTTTTCAACCCCGGTTAAACATGTCTATAACCCGAACATGTGTGGGCTCTGTGTTATATCTCAGCAAGAAAACATGTCATAATGCTGCTACGGAAAAATGTCACCTAGGTATTTCACCCACACCAACCTGTGAATGATTTTTTTCTTCTTCTTATTGTTTCAGCATGAAATCCTCTTGAAGTGAAAGGTGAGTTTTTCAACTTTTCATCACACGGTACTTATAAGTTTTCCATTTTTTTCTTTTCTTTTTCAAACGCCAGAAATACTTGAAGGACATTTCCAATTTGTAATTAATTCCACACTCGAAAAAGAAACAAAATATTATAAAATAAACTTTCCAATTTTTCTTTTCTTAATAAATTATAAGTAGGTACTTCCAGTACTTACCAGACCTCCAAAAAATATAAGTAAGCCTTTAGTTTAATTGAAAGATTTTGGCCTAAATGTTTACTGAAGTTCAAGTATGTCTAAGGGCCGAATTATAAAACGGGATTAGTTTTAATTTAAGTAGACACAATGAACCAATCACAGCGCACTATAGCCTGAGTTAAAGGACTATTCCACTTAGATTACATCAAATCCTGTTTTATAATTTGGCCCTCTAAACATCTGTTGAAATAGAAAAGTTTTTCCCCCGGAGGGTAAAAAACTATTATTTTGGGTCTTGCGTAAGCTTGACCCAGATGAGATTTCTTTTGCTGTTTTGACCTAAATTGTGCAACTTTCCTCTAACTTCCCCTCTTTTCCTGTTATAGTCACCTCCCACTTTTGGTATTTCTCCTCAACCCTTGAACTTTAGCTCTGACTGAAGCGGTAGGGGGTAATCAGTACCTCATTTGCCGTTTCACCGGCAAGAACTTGTTCCTGGGTCAAGCTTACGCAAGACCCAAAATAATAGTTTTTTAACCTCCGGGGGAAAAACTTTTCTATTTTGGGATCTGTGCTCCAGCTTGACCCAGATGAGATGTGTTTGTAATCTGCCGGTGTAAGTCAGAGTACTGTGATTCTATAAGGAGTATAACATGAGTTATATCAATAAAACTAGAAGACAGTAGATTTTGTGTAGGGTGTTAACTAAACGGGAACACTTAAATCTATTTTCACTAATTGTGAGAGAAAGATAGATATGAATGTACAAGATTTACGTATATATGTACAAAATTATATGAAAGCCAAGTATTGGTATTGGTATAAGTAGGGCTGTCGGCTACGAAAGCTTTTTGTCACTGCGACCTTAAATAGATCTTTTGTGACATGCCCCTGTAACTCTAAAAGAGATCAAAGCTATTAATGTAGCTTAAGATTCTTTTAGGACTGATTTCGGTAACTTCTTTAGGTGTTAGAATCAGCCTTGAGAAGTGTTTCAGTCGAGCGTGTGAGGCTGCTCCACATTCACAGAGAATGTGTTTTGCTGTCTCTGGGGCCTCTTTACAGAGACTGCATTTTAGGTCTTGAGCAATGTCCATTTGTTCAGACGGTAGTTGAGGGTACAGTGGCCTGTTAAAAGCCAGTAACTATTCCTCTTTGCTCAGACAGAGCATTTCTTTTGCTCTTTGGGCGAATAAGTTAGGAACGTTTTCGCCTGCCTGTGGCCGGGACTCATTTGGGAACTGTCTTAACCCATCCTGAATGACAGTTCTAGATGCGGGTATAACTTTGCCCTGTGTCGTGATAAATAAAGAGTAACATAACTTTGCGCCCGCCCTCTTAGAAGAGAGTGAAATAAGTAGTCTAATCCATTTAACTGGATCTAAAAGAGGGTCATCTTGATTGTCATTGAGTTGCCAACCGGACTGTCTATGGGTAGTGCAATCTGTTTTAGAACCGAAAGCGGCCCAAAAAAATACAGAAGAGTTCATGTCTTGAAAGCTTTCAGGCGATGTGCGAAGCAGAGTCAAGTCGTGAACTCTCCTTCCAGAAGCAAGAAGAAGTATCAAAGCTACATGGCGGGATACTTCAAAGTTGTTGGTCTCAAGAGGTGGGTTGTTTCTGATCCATGAAATGAGAGTAGAAGTATCCCTCATTTCTCTATGCTCAGGAATAGCTTTTCTACTAATAGCTTTTAGAACTTGTTGAACTATTGGATTGCTAGGAAGTTGAGAAGCTCTAGATGGATCTGCAAAAGTACAGACTACTGATTTGTTTACTAGGATTGTACTAAAGGCCAGATTTTTGTAGTGCAGAGAACATAGAAATTTGGCCACACAGGGGTCCGCAAAGGTTGACACAACCGATTTGTGAACGAGAATTGTACTGTAAGCAAAGTTTTCAGTGTGAAGAAAGCTGAAAATCTTGCGACTTCCTCGAAACAATCCTTGTTTCGAGAAACATTCTTAACTGACGACCATGAGAGCCACCTTTCCCAAGGAGCTTTGTAGGTTTTTAAGTTAGAAGGGCGCCAACTGGGAGCTTTTCCTGTGGACAGGTCTACTAGGCACTCGTTCAGATCCTTCAGAGTGATTGGTTGGTAAACTGCTCTCCTCAGCAGATCTGGGCGCCAGAACGCGTTTTCCCAGGACAGAGCAATTATGATAAATACGCCATGAGCTGAGTTCAGCTGGTTCAGGACTCGAGGAAGCAGGGGAGGGGTAGGAATACCCATGCTAGCGGGAAGTTCCATTCTCTGAAGAGGATGCCTCTTTTAGAGACCTTGCTTGAACATCTCGAGCTGAGCGAGAAACGTAACATGGAACGACTGCCGACTTTGCTGACGCAAAGAAGTCTATGACCGGTTTTCCCCAGACCCGAAATATAGGTGAAGTTAGCTGGAGGAGACGGTGCCCTTCGGGAATTAGATTTGAGCGGGATAGACTGTCTGCGATGTTGTACATCTCTGGGATGTACTCTGCTCAGAGAACAATATTGTTGACTGGCGCTATCCCGTAGATTTTCTCTACTCTCCTCAGGAGACTGATATATTTGGTCCCTCCTTCCTTTCTGAACAAGAACTAGTTTGTTCTGAAGATATTCCAAATGTGTTTCTAAGGATATCTGCACTGCGAAGAGCTCTTTGACATTGATATGCCACTCTTTTTGGCTCCTTCTCCAAGAACCTCCAAATGTGTTTCTAAGGATATCTGCACTGCGAAGAGCTCTTTGACATTGATATGCCACTCTTTTTGGCTCCTTCTCCAAGAACCTTGGGCCATTTGGTTGCCTTCATCACTCCCCATCTACTGGCTGATGCGTCTTTCGTCACAAACACTTGAGGTGGACGATGAAAAATTGGAGTCGGAAGATGAAGCATTGAAATCCACCAACGAATCGAGATAGGACCATCGAAGGAATTTGACACAACATTAGGGGTTTGGATCTTGGGAGTCGCCGACTAAGTTTTCGGGTTGAGGACCTCTCACACCCAAAGCTCTTTTTCTTGTGATACCCGAGTTGCGGTGAGGGTGTTGAAATCGGGGGACGAGTATCCTCGTAGTGCGGCTTCTCTGAGGTCGTGGGCGAGGTTGAGAAGAAGAAGAGTGTGATTTCACAGCTTCGAGTAATGCCTTGGGCTCAAACAATTAGTCTTCCGAAGGAGAAATTTCCTTCAGAATCCGACGCGGGACCTACATCGCTGGTACTGTTTCTCCGACTGGCAATCGTTTGGGATCTCTTTCCGCTTGCGTACTGAAGAAGCCTATCGGAAGTTCTTTAATCAGGTCGTTCTTCAACGACTTCACAGATGGATGTGCCGCAACGATCTTGTTCGAGGCGTCTGCCAGTGCAGGACGTTGAAGAATTAAGCCGTGGGATAATATCCCAAAAGCTCCGTCCATAATATATAAGCCAGGAGATCCGCTCATGCACTTGGCCTTCAGTTTCGAATTTGGCTGCAGGCAAGCAAAGATACCATAAGCGAAGATACCATGTATCTAATGCTGTTCCAACTTGTAGAATTGAGATTCTGACATTTGCGGCTATTTATTTTAGCTGCAGGAGCTGGAAGAGGAACATCCGGCTCACGTTCTTTTACGCAGGGGGTAAAATCGAACGGAAGGTCTGGAGTCGCTATAACTTCCTCGTGCTCGCCATACAGGGGAGGAGCTTCCGGAAGAGAATAGTCACCCTCAGAATACGAGGCTTCCGAAGGGTCAGACGCCGACAAACTCATCGTTCTGGACGTATCGGTTGAACATGAGTCGGCTAGAGCCTGGTGAAGAGAAAATTCATGGCGTCATTCATCCATCCTATCCGCCTGTCCTCTTGTTCTTGGAAGCGTTCGTCAAGAGTTTTTTGTGTCCCAAATCTTCCGGAGACTCTATTGACAGGGACGATTATCTGGAGACTGGTATGGAAACATTTCCAACCAGGATTCTGTCCGCTGCTTCACGAGAAATGAGCTCCGATTTTAGAGGAGTTACAGCCTGAGCCATGATATCGTGTGACTGCGATAATCCACGGATCTGCTTTTTCATATCCCTATAGTGGTATTCCTTCAAGACTGACGCACTTGGATCAAAGGCCCGAACTATATCCAGTGTGGGGAGGGCGAACCGAAGCTTGAAAGCCTAAGTCGATCGAGTTGATCAGCGTCCGATTCCTCCAGCCATCAGGTAGAAACGCATCCTTCAGGCGAGACAGGACGTCATTGTCAGACGGCAGGTCACAGAGAGCTCCCAAAGACTACCGTTGGTAGTCAAGTGGATAACGCGCTAGTCTGGTAATCCAGGTATCGTAGGGATCCGTTGGTTCGAATCTCACCCAGTGCATGGATTTTTCCTCATTAATTTGAGTTTGTGATCATATAATAATAATAAGACTCTGAGGGACAAATTCCATCCCATGGCTCGAAATCTTGAGCAACGGCCCGACTGGTACCAAAGGCATAGGTACCAGGAGACAGGCCGGGGGTCTAAGAAGACGCATCCGCCAATGAGGGAGGACAAAGTCAACTCCACGGCTCAAATTCTTGAGCAACGGCTCGACTGGTACCAAATGCATAGGTACCAGGAGACAGGCCGGGGGCCTAAGGAGACGCACCCGCCAAAGAGGGAGGACAAAGTCAACTCCACTGCTCAAATCTTGAGCCATGGCTCGAGTGGTATTTTTACTAAGAGAACAGGTAGGTCAACCTCCACTGAGAAGGCCCAGCAAGGGAACAAAAGGTTCAAGCTATACTGAGAGGCTCCGTAAGGGAACAAAGGACTCGACCTATACTGAGAAGGCTCAGTAAGGGAACAAAAGTCTCAACCTATCAAAAGTCTCCACCTATGCTGAGAAGGCTCAGTAAGGGAACAGAAGGTTCATCCTATACTGAGAAGGCTCAGTAAGGGAACAGGAGGCTCAACCTATACTGAGAGGGTTCAGTAAGGGAACAAAAGGCTCAACCTATACTGAGAGGGCTCAGTAAGGGAAGAGACGGTTCAACCTCTACTGAGAAGGCTCAGTAAGGGAACGAAAGGCTCAACCTATACTGAGAAGGCTCAGTAAGGGAACAAAAGGCTCAACCTCTACTGAGAAGGCTCAGTAAGGGAACAAAAGGCTCAACCTATACTGAGAAGGCTCAGTAAGGGAACAGAAGGTTCAACCTATACTGAGAAGGCTCCGTAAGTGAACAGAAGGCTCAACCTCTACTGAGAAGGCTCAGTAAGGGAACGGATGGTTCAACCTCTACTGAGAAGGCTCAGTAAGGGAACGGATGGTTCAACCTCTACTGAGAAGGCTCAGTAAGGGAACAAAAGGCTCAACCTCTACTGAGAAGGCTCAGTAAGGGAACGGATGGTTCAACCTATACTGAGAAGGCTCAGTAAGGGAACAGAAAGCTCAACCTATAATGAAAAGACTCAGTAAGGGAACAAAAGGCTCAACCTATACTGAGAAGGCTCAGTAAGGGAACAAAAGGCTCAACCTATACTGAGAAGGCTCAGTAAGGGAACAGAAGGCTCAACCTATACTGAGAAGGCTCAGTCAGGGAACAGAAGGCTCAAACTCTACTGAGAAGGCTCAGTAAGGGAACAGAAGGCTCAACCTATACTGAGAAGGCTCAGTAAGAGAACAGAAGGCTCAACCTATACTGAGAGGGCTCAGTAAGGGAACAGAAAGCTCAACCTATACCGAGAAGGCTCAGTAAGGGAACCGAAGGTTCAACCTGTACTGAGAAGGCTCAGTAAGGGAACAGAGAGCTCAACCTATACTGAGAAGGCTTAGTAAGGGAACAGAAGGCTCAACCTATACTGAGAAGGCTCAGTAAGGGAACAGAAGGCTGAAATTATAATTACCTGTTGTGTCTGAAGAAGTCTCGAACGAAACACAATAAATTAAAGAAACTTTTTAATTTATTAGGTCAAAAGACAAAAGAGTACTGATTACCCCCTACCGCTTCAGTCAGAGCTAAAGTTCAAGGGTTGAGGAGAAATACCAAAAGTGGGAGGTGACTATAACAGGAAAAGAGGGGAAGTTAGAGGAAAGTTGCACAATTTAGGTCAAAACAGCAAAAGAAATCTCATCTGGGTCAAGCTGGAGCACAGATCCCAAAATAGAGGTAGTTGAGATTTGCTGATTATTTTAACAAACTTGCTTATTGCACAAGACAAATGGACAGTGACAAATGCACAAGACAAGACAAATCGCACGACTGATGGATCTATCATTAGTTTGACAAAACGATCAGTGGATAGATATTATGAAAAAAAAAAAAAAAAAAAAAATGGAAAAATCGGGCTCATGCCTGTTCTAGGAGTTGCTGGTGGGTAGATAAAATAAACAGTTTATTTGTATTGATCCCATAGGACGCAGTCTATTTTGTATTCTTAGTGCTTTAGTCTCATGCAAAAGCTTTTATGATTTTCAAAGGGATTTCATGTTATAATTTCTGATTCTGATCTATTTTTTTTTAAGTTGTCATATTTTGTGTTATTCACTTTCGTGATGTCACAACTACTCTAAATCTATGCTGAAACCGAAACTTGAACCACCGACTTCCAGGTTACAAGTCCACCGCCTTATCGGTCAAGCTACTGAGGTCGGTCTGATTTATTATTGGATTATTACTTGAGAAAAAAAAAAATCATTACCTACATTATACTTGTATGTAGGTATATAAATATTATGTATGTTTAATTTCATTAAATCAACTAACTTACTAATTAATTGTGAATTCGTGCAGTGTATGCAGTGAAACCTCGTCACAAGTGTTATGCTAATCCCTATGATTTGGATAAAACATACTTGAAAGGGAAGAAAATAACTACACAAGTGAGGCTATCTTGATTTCGTGACTCTACCTATTAGAGCTGGTGTCAAGGGGAGGAGGTTGCATAATTGTGTATTATTAAACTACAAAGGCGCCGCGCCGCAGCGGAGTAGCCTAGGTCCATCGAGCAGGAAGTGCCTATTTACAGCGTGAAAGTCAAGTTCAAGCAGTTAATTGAATAATGATCGAGTTTTGTATCGGCGGGTCATCGCACGCGCTTGTACATGGAAGACCCGGGTTCAAATCCCATTTTTTGTGATAGTTGTGAAGGCTATAGTAATTGTTTTGGGACTGAATTTTAAAACGGGATTAAATTTAAGATAAGCGCCTCCCTCATGTCGGAGTTTCAACCGATCACAGCGCACAATGAATCTATGAATTCTGGTTACGAATCCATCTATGTTGATCATGGCAATTCATATTCGCCGGGCTTTTCCCGGCCCTACGACTATGTGAGGTTAATTTGAGTAGCTGGGTGATATGAAACATTGTGATATGACCATGTAGTTGAAAGCGACGTTAAACTCCCAGATAAGCAAAATCTAGTCTTACAGTTCAACTTGAAACGTCTGTCATATTCCTCTGGGCCAGACAGAACTATTCTCATTCAATTCTCAGCAGAGATAAACATTTACTTTCAGAATGTTAGCAAAGAATGTATTATGCTTGATACCCATATGGAAATGCGAGACCATAACTCACGCGCTATGAAGTGAAGAAGAAGGTAATTATCCGAGTATTTAAGTCCTACATGGGACAATTATAGTGGAAGTGTGTGGGACCAAACATTGCCCGGCACTTGGGTATAGGATGGCCCCGGTGCTATGATTCACTCACGAGACGAACATGCTAATTTATTTGGACAACGAATTGGTGAGTGGGGAGTACCCACTTGAGTAAGTGATCACCAGGGACAAAGCTTGGTGGTCACTGATCCTTTAACAAACTAGGAACTTCAATTCAAATCTTACTAGATCTTTTTAGATAGCTGAACCAATCCGAATTTCTTTGGCTTGTGTAGTAGTCTTCCAGACAGTCGGGTTTCCTCTTCAGAATATTAAACATGACTATGTTAACCTTCCTCTTTTCGGGCGTACTTCCTCTTCAGAATATTAAACATGACTATGTTAACCTTCCTCTTTTCGGGCGTACTACCAAAGGTAGACAGCCCCTTTTGTATGTATTTTAAATATATGATCAATTTGTTTCTCTCACAGGCAAACAGGTTCGAATATCAGAGTAGACCAAATCAGTTCATTCTGGATATAAGAGAAGGGACCAGAATTTTTCTCTTATATCCAGCTTTTAAAGAGGTTCTTTTTTTTGTAGAGAGGTACATTGGACCTTGCTTTCTCTTATATCCAGGTTTCTCTTATTTCAAGGTTCAACTTTACATGAATGTGATCTCAGTCCAGTCTAGAGACGAAAATACAAGTGACTGATGAGAAGGTTCATTCCGCTCTAACAGTGTTAACTTTTAAGGTGTTGCTGAACCTTTGGGTGTTCTTGTGATGACAAGACCTTAGATTAATCTAATGTCCTGTGTATTTGAGTCTGGCGATGGTTTTATCGGACTAATCTGAGATAAGTCTTTAATATTTATAACATGACTGAATTACAGAATCCAACTTAACTCCAACAATAGTGATCAAACTAGATGGGTACATTGGGTACACTCCATTTAGTTTGAATTTAAGATTATTCATATCTATTTAAATTGTTATTGTTTGAATAATTTAATATGCTTACACACTTACACAGTGCAGTCGAAATTGGATAAGTGGAATCACCGGGGACCGATTATTTTGTTCCACTTATCCGGGTATTTCAGACACTTAATCGGTGTTCCACTTAAACAGGTTTGTCCTGATCATTCTACTTACCCTGGTAAAAGGAAATCACGGAACATTCTAGATGTATTGGTAACTTCGGGAAAATTTCAATCTCACTTAAAAGAGATTTTTTGCCCTTCAGGGTGGGGACCGACTGACAAGTGCCATACTTTCCAGGTTCAAGTCCCCAGTTTTAAGAACATCCTAGAACAGAGGGAACCCAAATAGTTGAGGAAAACGATGCTTATGTTAAAAAGATTTAGAAGAAAGTTCTTCCTTTCCATTCTCTTCTAAGCAGAAGGATCTTAGGGAATACAGATTTTTTTCAAAGATAATTTTGGGTTTCATGCCTATTTTTTTATTATTCCGTGCCAACACTCATCTCACAGACCTCACGGAGAGCCAGTGAGGAACCCTGAGTAAATAATGGAACCTCAAATCTTAACCGTAACGTGCCTAATGAAGATATGTTGGGTTCCTAATTTAAGAAATGGTCATCGGGTGACAGGCGATACTAACTCATTTCTGAACATAGCGCGGGTCACCACCATACCAGAGTACTCAGCTCCGCCTAAATTAGAATAACTCCTGAGCTCCTGACCTTTAGGTAAGATGACAAAGAGTACCTATTCAAGAGGACTGATTTATGCTGGGTGTTTGTATAACCGCTCCTAGCCAGTCTGCTGTATGTTAGGGTATTTTCCAAATGAAATATAGTTTTTTTTTCGAAGACATATTATATTTGGGATTTGATATGGTTACCTCTTTGATTTCGGTACTCTTAGATGTAATTTATCATTACAACATTTACAACTGAGAGGATTTGGGAACGTTGCGCGATATTACAACTTGAGAAATCATCCTCTAGTCACTAGCGCGTAGGGTTGTGAGTAGAATAACCTCTAGCATATCAAAGAAAGGAAATACACCCTTTTGACCCATGTATAAAAAAAATAATCCGCGAAGAAGTGGCAGAGTGAGTTAGCGCGCTAGGCATTGCACACATGGTGACCTGGGTTCGATCCCCAGCGATGTAGGAATTTTTCTGCTCTGTACGTGGATGTTCGGGGTCCACTCATATCTCGTGAGGAAAAATGAGTAACTGCTTTGATGTGAAGCAGCGACCAGTGGCAGAATCATAGGCAAAAACAAATACAAGATATTGTAAATTAAAGTGGTAAAGTCCTATGACTCTGCGCTACCCACTAAAATTGTGACATAATAACACAAAGAAAAATCATTATTATTAATCCGCTAAGAAACTTAATCCGCTCTCTGATTCTCCATAATGGCATTATCATGGATAAGAATGTGAAAATTCGCACTAAGGATTCTTTGTGCAGATTAGAGTGGATTTTTCCGAATATCCAAAGAAGAAAATAAGATGTTGCAGGATTCAGGTACTCGGGCATACTCCTGCTAACATAACATTTTCGCCCAGCCAGATTAGGTGGTTTAAAAACTTTTTTTTAATAATGTAGACTTTAATATCTTAAAGCAGGCATGATCACAAGAAACGCCAATAGTTGACGGCTTCTACCATAACTTTTACACCGATTCCTGATAGCCCGATGGCCTTGTTCACTGAATCAAATAAAATCTTGCAAATTTTCGGGACATGCAAATAAGGTTTACGTATCGTGCAGAAAAACATCTTTCTTGCTATCTTCTTACTTTACCGTAAAAAGCACCCATCTTGACAATTTGCCACTAAATTTCACCGTATCAAAGAGAGGATCTTTGCACAAAACCAAATTGGATGCTCTTCCTGACGTCTTTCATTTATGTTTATGGTTACATGGTTCTCTTGTGGGAAACAGTGTAGCGGTTGGGTGGAAGAGAATGAGAGGGGGGTGTAATCTTTGTGATGTTTTTCCTGTGTTAGATGCAATCATATATTATTAAGTACAGGGAACGCACATGCATTATGAAGGAGCAACAGAGGTAAGAGTTACAACATACAGGGTAATGACTAATGAATCTGTGATAGCATCTGAGAAGTTACTGCACAATTTTCAGCCGCTTACAGATTAATGAAGAGCGGAATTAATAGCCCGACCCGACGGATAAACATCATAATAATTAGGTATGTACCTACCTATAAATTTGAAAAGCAAGACTCTATACCAATCTTTTAGTACATACTTCGATAGTTGCTTCGGTACCATATAGATAAAACATTGTTTTAAAAGACTTCCGAAAAAAGTAAAAATATCCTTTTCTTCAAGAAAACCAAAGGACTTAAAAAAAATTCCTTAAATTAGGAGGTCTATTCGAAAAAACCTCAACCATAGTGGCTATATAAGACTCCTCTGAGTCGCACCCTATCAAACGTTTCAACCATTAATGAATAGTACAAGAAAAACGCACCATACATACATACATTAAAACCATTATAAATACACATAGGTGAATGTTCACCCCCATTATATCAAATGCTCTTTCACACATACACAATCTAAAAACTGAAAGCCCTTCAAAGAAGAAGAAATAGGAGAGGAAACAAAGAGGCAGAAGAGAGCTGAAGGAAGAGGAGGAGGAAGAGGAGGAGGGGGAGGAGGAGAAGGAGGAGAAGCAGCCACCAGTGCCCCAGCGGCGGCGGGCGGTAGGAAACTCAACACGATTATACCTTGTACCTTATCTCCCCATCCATTACTCGCCTTACCTTTGTCCTCCATCACCAGCACCAGCTTTGTATATGGAAATACGGCCCCTCCTTTCCCTGATCCTTACAAGAGAGTGAACTTAGGGCGGCCTTTTAAGATAAAGCAGTGCTGTGGCGAAGACCATTACGCTGAAAGCTTTGTCTTAATTAAATCAGTGCATGCTCTGGTTGAATTGAGTTTGTGGGGGCATGTTGCGAGCAAACGCGGTTATCGGAAGACGGGATTTAACAGCGTCTTGAATGTTTATGTCGGAACCGCATAAGTACTATGCATAAATGTAAAAGAAATAATATTGGACAAAGTTGGATGCCTCGGACATTTTCTATCAATAATTCAACACCGGATGATTCCCCCGCTATTTTTTGCATTTTTTAAATGTTTCGATTTCTTTCTTCTTTCTGGCCCGCCAATGTTTAAGAGAAATCCTCATCCTCATCAGTTTCCATCTGAAAGGAACAAATTTAATATGAGTACAACTTACAGAGGTTCAGTGAGAGGAGCATCCTTATCATGAATGCCCAGATAGAACTTCCACTTATGACATGAATCCTGTTGTACCTGTCATGTTAAAAGTTCTCTTATCCATTAGGGCGGAAAAGATCCCTCTCCTCCGAGTTACACATGTATGTACATTTGTACATCCTGGCTCTGCCACTGCTGTATCAAGAGAAGTAAATTAGCGGGGGAGAACACTCTGGGGGCGAATGAAATATTTAAAAAGAGATTATTACAACGACAGTACATCAGGGTTGAGGGTTGCATAGACGTGGAGATGAAGGGCGTAATTATTTCGCCAAGAGGAGTGAAGCATCCCTTTTTACATTACATTTGTCTAACTGATATCTCTCTCGCTTTCTCTCTCTCTCTTTCTCTCCATCTCTATCTCCTTTTTTCGGTCTTAATTCATAAAATCTTTGATGATGTTTCAATATAACTTGAAAGTTAACAATTCGCTCATTAACATGGCTGTCATTGAGCTCAGGATGAAGGTCACAGACAGTCACTCTGTCTCTGGCTATCTGACTCCGTCATGAATCTTATGAGAAGAATGCCAGTGAATAAAAAATTAGATCCACATTGAAAACTTGGCTCGCTTCAGCCCAGTCTCCCCGCACTTCCGACTAATTGTTTATGATGGCTCTGCTTAGCTCTCGTGGGAGACTGCTGGGCTTTGTCATGGCACAGAAAATTAATCATAAAAATAATATTATTTTGTAAAATGAATAAAGCATAGCATATGATGTGCGCGCGAGTTCTAATGGCTGAGGATTTATTTTGATCCACGGCCAAAAACAGATTAAGAACGAATTTCTCAGAATGTTATTTTGTTTGTTGAATGGTACCAGTGAAAAGCAACAAGATGAGTTGTCTGTGGTAAGGAGAAGGTTGTGAGG
>CM044959.1:26421344-26478044 GCA_024516035.1 Bactericera cockerelli | reverse complement strand
TAATTTGTAGCCGGGAGTTTTTTCACTTTTGTTTAGCGAAAAACATTTTTTTAAAGTTTCGATGCAACCCAGCTGGAGATTGTTTACGAGATTATGATGGGGCTTGAGGACTTCAATGTGAAACTTTTAATAAACACAAAACGAAGTTTCAGTATGAAAGTTCCGAGTTCATCATCCTAGAGTTACTACTTTTTTTTTTTTTTTTTTTTTTTTTCCGGTTTAACGGCGCTTTAACTAGGCGTTAGGCCTGTCGTTCACGCCGGATCCTCGAGTTATATTTTGGGGAATATGTTGGTGGCTTTGAGGAATACTATGAGGGAGTCATTTCCCGACTGGTCGTCTAGCAAGGAGGGTATAGAAGGGAGAGAGACTCGATGGTGCTGAAGGTCCGGGCAAGCCATAATGTGTGAGGCGGATAGAATCTCACCACATTGGCAAGAAGGTCGGGGGGACTTAGTAAATAGGTAACTGTGTGTGAACATAGTATGCCCTATCCTCATTCTAGTAAGGACTATTTCTTCTGCCCGACATCCTCTATTACTAGAATGCCATGGGTCAATTTTTGGTCTGATGGACTTCAACTTGTTAGGAATCAATAGACCATCCCACAGAGACTGCCATCTATTTCTAGTATTGCGGGCAATGTAAGGTTTAAAGTCAGCTGGTGAGCAGAGTTTTAGCGGGACTTGACAAGTCGGGTTCTTGGCAGCCCTATCGACTATCTCATTTCCCTGTATTCCGCAGTGTGAGGGACACCATAACAAAGTAATAAGTTTCCCATTTCTTTTAAGATCTAACCAAACACTGTATATCTGGGAAATTATTGGACAAGAATATTCAGGGTTTGAGATTGCCAATAATGCACTCAATGAATCACTTATGATTACAAATCTAGACGAAGTAAAAAAATTTGTAATGGCTTTCAAACAAAGTAAAATTGCTATAAGTTCACATGAGAAAATGGAAGTTATGGGGTTCAACAGATTAGATGTTACCAAACCATCAATACTAAATGCACAACCTGTACAATCCACACTTTTTGAACCATCCGTATAACATTTGGTTACTGATGTAAATGATGTTTCCATTAACTCAAGGAACTTTTGCTGGTACAAAACAGGAGGTACAGAAGATTTTTTATAGACACTCAATTGAGTGTTAACAGTTAATAAAGCTGATCTATTAGTCCAAGGAGGTAGAGTTCTAGATAAAGGAAGAATTTCACTAGCCATAATTTTATTGTTAAAGTCGGATAACTCCTTGAACCTCAATAACAAGGGTTTAGGCTTATGAGTGGTAAAGATGTCCACAGACAAATTCTGTTCAAATAAAATTTTGTGAACAGGATTAAATGGGGAACCTCCTATTTTGGCAACGTAGGACATCAATAACTTGTCTCTCCTCAAACAAAGAGGGGGAACACCTGAATCCACATAGAGACTAGGAATCGGACTTGATCTTATAGCACCAGTGGCTATTCTAATACCAGCATGGTGAACTGTATTTAGTTTACTAAGTTGACTGGGCTTGGCTGATGCATAAACAACACAGCCATAGTCTAAAATCGGAGGATATAAGACTTGTAGAACTTGAGTAAAGTTTCACGTCTAACTCCCCACTTTCTATTGCTGACCATTTTCAGAGCATTTAAAGCACTTAAAGCCCTTTCTTTTGTGTACAATATGTGTGCACTCCAGTTCATTTTTTTGTCCCACATTAAGCCAAGAAATTTGGTTTTAACAACAAAAATGAGCTGATCACCATCATAGAACAAATTTAAAGGTAGAGGTTGTCTTAATTTAGTAAAATGCATACAAACAGATTTGCCTGGGTCAGAAGAGAAGATCGTTCCATTTCGTTTGGACCAAACTAATATGTCATCCAGAGCATGCTGAAGACGTGAAATAAGAACAGCTGGATCTTTCCCTCTGGCTGTCAGTACAAGGTCATCTATAAAGAGTAGGCCTTTTAAAGGGATTTTAACAAGGTCCAGTATATCATTTAAATATACAATGAACAATAGAGGACTCAGAGATGAACCGGTTATAATTCCGTTAGGTAGAGAAAAAACATCTGAAAGTTGCCCATTGCAAGAAACTCTAATAATTCTATTATGTAGGAAATTGTTAATAAAAATTAACATTTTACCTCCAATACCAAAAGATTCAAGAGACTTCATGATTTTATATCTCCAGGTCATTTCATAAGCTTTCATAATGTCTAAATAGATAGCAATAACATGTTCATGGTTTGCAAATGCCTTTGCTATTTCATTTTCCATAAGAGCAAGGTTATCAATCGTGGATCTCCTCCACCTGCCTCCACTCTGAAAACGGTTTAACAATTTTTGGTTCTCAAGAAACCAGAATAATCTTTTATTTGCCATTTTTTCCATGATTTTGGCGGAGCAGTTTAACAAGGAGATGGGTCGATAACTACTGGGTAAAATTTTATCCTTTCCTGGTTTTAGGAGTGGAATAATGAGAGATTCACTCCAGATTTTAGGGTATATTCCATACTTCCATATGATATTAAAAAGCAATAACAGTTTATCTAACGCCTCATTAGGTAATTTTTTAAGAAGTTCGTAGGAGATTCCGTCTGGTCCTGCGGCTTTAGAAGTACAAGGCTTCAGGGCCATCATCATCTCATTGAACGTAAAGGGAGAATTATACTCAGCATTAATATCAAGGTCAAAATTAATAGGAACAGCTTCACATGAATATTTGTATCTTAAAAAATCCTGAGAATAATTTTCATCAGCAGACACAGATGAAAACTGTTTTCCTAACGTATTTACAATTTTTGATGCATCATGATCTAAGAGAGAAGGATTAGACGGATTCTGTAGAGCTGTTATTATTCTAGGAGAATATTTTCCCCTCAGCTTACCCATTCTATGAAACATCTCAGAAGATGTCATAGAATAGTCGATAGACGACACAAAATCCGTCCAACCTTTTCTTCTTTTCTCACGCATTACTTTCCTAGCAATGGCTCGGGCTTTCATAAATTCTATTTTGTGGTCAATTGTAGGCTGACGACGAAGTTTTCGGAGGCATTTCCTTCTATTTTTTATGACTTCCTGCAACTCATTATCCCACCAGGGGACAGGTAACTTGTTCGGCGGAATTTTCTTCACGGGAATAGCTTCCTTGGCTGCGTGAATAATGTTAGTGTTCACTCTATTAAGCAAACTATCTACATTCGGAATTTCATTTGCACTAAAATCAGTAGTAATAAAGTTAAAGTTGATTTTAGACTGATACAACTCCCAATTGGCCCTATCATAATTCCAAATTATTGGACCACATCTCAAGTCGGGTGAAACAGAAGGGGGAGTAGCACTATCTATATCAATATGTAATGGGTAATGGTCAGAAAAAAATAGATCTTCAGTCACTGTCCATGTCACGTCCGGATATATAGCAGTCGAACAGAATGACAGGTCAATAGCTGAGAGCGTAAGGTGAGATAAGTTGTAATGTGTAGGTTGACCAGTGTTCAGTAAATGTAAATCACTATGGCCAAGAAGAAACTTTTCAATCTCTTTTCCTTTATTATCAGTACGAGAACTGCCCCATAATGAATTGTGAGCGTTAAAGTCACCCAGTATACAGTATGGAGCCGTGAGCTGATTTTTAATAAAAGTTAAATCAGCCTCATTGTACATACAGGAAGGAGGCAAATAAATATTACAAATAGTCAAAAGAGAACTGAGCGAGGGGAGCTTGACTTGAACCACAACACATTGCAAGTTGTTGGTATTGATGTTTAACTCTTGGGAAAAACAATCAGTACTGATAAGCGTACAAACTCCACCACACGCTATATTACCATCCAAGAAGTCTTTTCTGTAAACTGAAAAGCCCCTTAGATTAACACTTTTACTAGGAGCTAAATGAGATTCTTGAAGAGCGACTACGAGAGGAGAATCACGTTTAATGAGGCATTTTAAATCATCAAGGTGGCGGGTGAGGCCATTTAGATTCCACTGTAAAATTAAACTTTTCATTTGGAACCTAAGTTTTTATGCAAAATACGAAAAGCCGACATGAATAAGTGTATAAAAAGTAAGAATAATGGTGGGACAAAAGAGGGAAAAAATCCCCATCAATTTAAAAATAAGAATGAATAGATTGAGAAAAAAAAAAATAATAATAAATAAAAAAACAAGAAATATAATAACAATAAAAAAAAAAATGGAAAATTATAATAGGTATATCTCATCATATTCTTTTTTTTTAACAAAAAATATACATATGTAGGTGACTGTTGGCCTGTACAAAGTAGTCCTATTTTTCCAGCTGACAAAGAACAGGATCATAGTATTGGTTGATTACAGGAGCATATCATTTCATAACACAGGGAGACGGGATTCAAGTGTACAGGAGCACAGGTTTTAAGTATACAGGAGCATAGGATTTAAGATTGTACAGGAACACAGGATTTAAGTATACAGGAGCATAGGATTTAAGTTTGTACAGGAACACAGGATTTAAGTTTGTACAGGAACACATGATTTAAATATGCAGGAATACAGGGTAGAAATATACAGGAACGAAGAGATTAGACATACAGTAACACAGGATCGAGGTATTTAGGAATACTGCATTATAAAATTTTAATATCAAACTGGAACAATTTTAATATTTAACTGGAGTAGCTGCTATCATTATATTGTACATCGATTTAACCGAATAAGTACACGTAGATATTAACATCATATGAATGTGTCGGTTGTCTCATTGAATAGTTAATTGCCAAAAGTTTTCAATTTCTAATTTTAGTAATTAGTATCTAAACAATGACAAGAAAAAGGATGTTTGTTTGAGGTAATTTAAACATCTGGTACTTTTTTGGGTGAGCTGGAACAGGAGAGTAGGACAGGAACATTGGATGTTGATTGAAGGTTTCCGAGGTCCAGGGCCAACAGTCTGTACAAAACACACGTGAACAATACAATCATAGTAATATAATGCCCTCTTTTCATTATTATTATTTTTTATGGGGATTCTTTTTTTTTTTTTTGATATACGTATTATAATAAATATTAAGAGTTATTCTGTTGGAGAATACGGGCCAGAAAGGTGACAAAGACAATAAGGTAAAGTTGATTGGGTAAAGACAAAAATTAAGGAGAGTTATAGAGATTATACACTTATTCAGACATGCTTAATATCATTCTCAGGGTTATCTGAAATGACTCTACGGATTGAAATTAAAAGGTTTTTTAGTTTATTTTTTACTTTGGAATCCATCTTTTCACATACCAATTTTTCTAGCAAAGTAACTACATTTACGGGTTCCATCTCATAGTTATCTTTTATGATCTCTAATTTTTTAGTATTTCTCGTATTTTTGAGATCTCGAACCAAGTTAGAAAATACAGTGGGATCAATATCCGGATTGACTTTACCTAGCAAGGACAACATATTTTCATCCAAATCGCTCTCAACACAAACTTTCTTTTCCTTCTCTTGTGGAGGAGGGGATTTGTGAGTGCGTTTATTACTCCTACTGTTCTCGGTCATAGTAGCGTCAACTATGTCGACATTGTCTTTAGTCTCAGTATTTTCAGTTACCCCCTTATCTTCTGTTTCACCACTATTGATGGGAGATGGAGGCTGTTCGATAACAGCAATGGTTACATTGTCAGTCTGAGCAGATTCAGAAGACTCAGGAGTACCTATGAGTAAATCAGAGGATTGAGAGCTATTAGGCTCAAAAATCACCTCCTGGAGGGGAGGCACGGCAGTGGTGTCAGTACGCGAGGCAAAAGCGGGAAGTAGAGATCCAATAGCCATGTCATTAAGCTTAGACCCTACATAGGTTTTCCAGAGGAATTTTTATCTCTATTTCCAAAGCGCTTTTCACCTACAGGAGTGTTGGGACAGTTTTTAACAATATGGCCATCACCATGGCACTTGTAACAAGACACCTTGTCTATGTAAATAAATATTTTGTGGACCACATTGTCAAAAACCAAGGGAAAAGAATTTGGCAAGTCCTCAATGGTCTCAACAAAGAGCGATCTCCTAAAACCATGAAGATGACCAAAACGCTCGTTCCTAGATCCCAAGTTCACAAAGGAAATCTCAGTGAGAACTTTTGTATATTTAGAGATCTCACTTAGGAGCATAGAGTTTGGTATTCCAGGTTCAGTTTGGCAAAGGAAAATTTTGTGGCCATCATTTACCAATTTTGATACAGTAAATACTTTCTTGTTAATAATTAGTTGAGGGTGATGTTGATACAACTTGTTTACATCTGCCTCACTGGTCAGGTAGAATTTGACAAGATTATTGAACTTGCCAAAAAACACCAAATTTCTATCACCTACCACATCACCTACAGCGCATAAGTATTGGTCCATAGTAACAGAGTTATCAAGGGGAAGCGTGAATCCACACTTTCTTGATAGGTGAAGATTGTCCATACAAGGGAGAGATGTTTGACTATTACTCTTACCATAATCAGCTCTAGCTGTGTAAGAAATGGGCTTAAGTACTCTAGAATAGCTATTCATTGTAATAAGAAAGAACTTAATGAGGTCAAAAAATATTGATGAAAATTAAAAGGTTTTAAGTCAGTAAACAGAATGTAAAGTAAAAACACCGTTCGTTAAAAACACAGACGGAAACTCAGATAATTAAAAATTACCACCCAAGAAGAAATTCAAGTAAAACACCTGAATTCATACTGGCCGGCAAAAGAAAAATGAAAATATAAACAGAAAAGCAAAACAGCTGATGAGTTGAAATGGACAATAATCAAAACGCTAGTTTACCACTCTAGCGAGCAGCAATGTAAACAGTTGCCATGGCAACAATTAACCTCGAAATCAACAACTGTTGTAAAAACTCTAGTAAGGACACTTAAAAAACAGTAAAAAAGTAAGGAAAACGGAACTTAAACGAAAAACCGTTTACACCAAAAGAAAGACGGGGTCTTAAACTTCAACTATGCAAAAAATCAGAAACATTAGTGAGCTAAATCCACACAGAATTATTAAACGAAGAGGAGCAGATCAGGAGCAACTTCACTCTAGAAAAACTAACACGAGAATAGAGTTACTACTTTGTAGTTTCTGAACTGCGGAGTTTCAGAATCTTCTTTTGACTATTCAACTTTATATGTACATCTAGTAGATAATTTAAGAAGCAGGGGTCGCTAGAAAAACAATCCATATCAAAGAGATCGATGAAAATGCACAAAATAATGCGAACTAAGTCTAAAAATAATAAATTTTTAGTGGGTTAAGTGGCAGAGAATGCCTAATGACGGGTCCACACTAAGCGAACATTGTTAGCTAACAATGTTCGCAGTGTGGACCCGGCATTAGAAAATGTTTTTACGACTTGTTTGAAATAACATTGTTCGCGAACATTGTTAGCTAACAATGTTCGCTTGTGGACCCGGCATAAGGCATTAACTATGGATTCAGGATCGAAAACCGTGCAGGAAGGTATATATGTATTCGTCCTTTATACTTCCTCCCATTTTCTCCCCATCTAAAAACTCATTAAATTTAATAATAAAAAAATTCTCCCAGGCTTTCTTACGTTTTCAATTGTTCAAAATTTCAGTTTTTGTTTGATTTTTTTTTTATTATTTTTTTGCTGATAGAGGGAGTTTGAACTACCTAATCCCCACTTACCTACGCTGGCGTCAGATCAGATAGTATTGAAAACTTGAGATCAAAAACAATTAAATTCCAAACTTCATTAAAAAGTAGGGTTTTCATTAAATAAATTTTATTCACCTTTTTTTAAAACATCATTCATACCAGTGTAGTTTTCAAAGTCCTGCTTCTGCTATCTGAGCCTGCAACCTCCCTCTCTCTCTCTCCCTCACTTTCTCATGATTTCCTTCTCCCTATTTCTTAACAAGTCTTCCTATTTCACTCCCTTCTGTTCTTCTCCTCATCTCCTATGCTCTTTCTCTATCTCCACATATCTGTTCCTCTCTCTCACTCTCTTGTTCGATATCAAAATGTCTCCAACAATATTCTTATCTGCAATTTATTTTTATGGACTGAGAGGTAATTTTACTTTCCAGAAATTTCTTTAATCTTTTTAACCCTTTCTTTTGAAACCACAAAATCGACCTTAAAAGGGGGATGCACCTGCACCCGTATATATTATGTTGTGTATAAATATTTTTCCTCCTCGATGGGGTTTCACTGAGCATAATTACACAGGGTGTTTTTTCTTTTAACTTGCACCCCTAAAACTCAAGAACCGTTTGAAATTCAGAAAAACACTCATTTTGTTATTTTTGGGAGGAACCTGTTTTTAGGGGTTCTCAATTGTGATACATCTTTGAAAAGCTCATTTAAATATTTAAAATATTCAAATTTGAAAGCCCATAACCCCGTCCCTTTTTTTTTTTTTTTTTTTTTTTTCTTTTTTAATCTCAAATTCGTTGTAATGACCTAAAAAATGTATGGGCTTTTCATGAACCTATCATAATATGGGTAATTTAAATTAAGATTTTAAAGTTGAAAAACAGGTTTCCCTAAAAAATAAAGAAATAGGTAAGGGTGTTTGTGTTTTTATAAATTTTGAAGGGTTCCAGAGTTTTAAGGTGACCACCCTGTATATTTTGTTCGTGTACCTAAGAGTTGGTTTAGTTCATTTGTACCAACGTTTTTCAAATACCTTTGTAATGATAAGTACATAAATATGTACATATATACCTACATTATACATAAGTAGTGCTTTTTTTTACATTATACATAAGTAGTACTGTCAGTGATTTCTGTGATCGCAGATCAACAGTGATAGGAAATCAACAGTGACAATGGTTTATTTGCGCATACACCTACAATATACAATATATAATAATACAAATACATACATAGGTAGGTGCAAGAGTATCCTTTGGAATCTAATTGTACTTTGCTTGAAAATTGAAATGGCTTGAATAGAGCTTTTACGAGTAGGTATGAAACAGAAGTAGTTAACCTCGTATTAAGTGGAACATTGTGTAGTTACATATTTACGACCTAATCCCTCCCCCTCCATACTATGCCAGAAGGCAGAGATTAAAGAAAGTCAGGGGCAAGTGAAATTTATTGAACCCTAACCAAAGTCCTTAACATCTCAAGTGTAAGGATCCTACAATGTACAGAGGTACTTACTACTCGTACTTTCATGCAAGTGCTTTTCTTATCTACTCTGTTCAAGAACTTTGCTAAATCTTGCCTCTAACGAAGATTCAGTGCGACATATTAATTTTAATTATCTTGTCGATCAGATATTTCTTCATATTTGTAAATCATTTTAAGTAACAATTAACATAAATAATTATGATGATAGTTCAAATAAGACAATTTATATCAAACATTAACAGTTTATGATACAATCAAGCTCTCAGATAGTAGAGAGCAATTACCACATACCAGGGAATAAACTATAAGGTTAAAAAGTTTATCAACGGGGGAGCTCCCGTTGTTAGAGCTACGTTAGTATGTAGACGGTGTTGATGATAATGATGTTTATCTCTCCCCACTCCTCCAAACGCCCATGATCTTATGTCTCCTACTCTCCCCACTCCTCCCTAAACCTCCCATGATCTTATGTCTCCTACTCTCCCCACTCCTCCCTAAACCTCCCATGATCTTATGTCTCCTACTCTCCCCACTCCTCCCTAAACCTCCCATGATCTTATGTCTCCTACTCTCCCCACTCCTCCCTTAACCTCCCATGATCTTATGTCTCCTACTCTCCCCACTCCTCCCTAAACCTCCCATGATCTTATGTCTCCTACTCTCCCCACTCCTCCCTAAACCTCCCATGATCTTATGTCTCCTACTCTCCCCACTCCTCCCTAAACCTCCCATGATCTTATGTCTCCTACTCTTCCCACTCCCTCCCTAACCTCCCCATGATCTTATGTCTCCTCTCTCCCCACTCCTCCCTCAACCTCCCATGATCTTATTTCCTACTCTCCCACTCTCTCCTTGATGTCACTCCCATCATGATCTTATGTCCCTACTCTCCCAGTCCTCCCTACTCTTCCCATGATCTCTTTATCCTCTCTCCCCACTCCTCCATAACCTCCCATGATCTATGTCTCCTACTCTCCCACTTCCTCCCTAAACTCCCTGTCTTATGTAACCTTCTCTCCCCACTCCTCCATAAACCTCCATGATCTTATGTCTCCTTCTCTCCCCCCCCCCTTCTATATCCTTCTCTCCTCTCCCTCCCTCCCACAACTCAAGTGTATGATAGTATATTATTACCATGTCTCACTCTTCTCTGATGTTCACTCCCATCATGAGCATTATACCAACATGTCAGAGTCAAACGTCGACTTGTTTACCATAAGGAATCTCTCTCCCTTCACCCCTTTACCCCCTCTCTCTCTTATCCTCCCAAAAGTCTGTTCTATGTATCTATCCATTTCCATAAAACCCCTTCATTCCCTATTCTATGATTTAAAAATCTCCCTCCTTCCCTTTGAACAAGATTGCAAAGGGTGATGAACATTTCACACCATATTGTTCGGGAGGGAAAAGACAGTCATATACAAATTGGTGAAATTTAATATAGTAAGGAAGAGGAAAATATATTGTCATTGATTGAAAAGGAGACATCATAGTTTTTAAAAATAAATAATTTTATGTTAGAATCATGGGCGTACGGAGGATTTTGCTTTGAACGATAACACAAATCCTTATTGGCTTTAGGAAACGCATCAAGCAAATTGTGCTTCCAGAACAATTAACCTCAACCATAGTTGAGATTATTTGGTTCTGGAGTTTTACCAATGCCGATGTCATGTAGGTTTGGGAAAAGGCAAAGTAAAAGAATAAGGACAAATCAGTGAATTGCTAACACATAAAGTATAGTCAGTTGAAAGTAGAGCCAAAAGTTGTGCGAATATCAGTACAAGTGAAGACCTTCACGCATATAAATATACATACTTATAGTACATAAATATAATATGTACATAAAGCTACCTTAGCTTTTTTTCGAAGATATGGTCAAGGCGCTAAGTTTTGCCATAAAACACACATATTATAGGTACATTACTTTCTAAAAAAATGTGCTCAAGAACTGCTCCTTCCAGGCATATTTTTTTTTCAAGCTTCCATGTATTTAATTTTACAAATAATGAGGGTATACCCACCTTCAAAAGATAAAAATCTTGTGCTGAAAGTGGGAGATAGGCCCAGATAAAACACAGGAGGGAGGGGGCCAGGATAAACACATGGAGGGGAGGGGGGGGGGGCAGGATAAAACACAGGGATGGGGAGGAGGGCCCAGATAAAACACAGGGATGGGGAGGGGGCCAGGATAAAACACAGGGATGGGGAGGAGGGCCAGGATAAAACACAGGGATGGGGAGGAGGGCCAGGATAAAATACAGGGATGGGGAGGAGGGCCAGGATAAAATACAGGGATGGGAGGAGGGCCCAGGATAAAACACAGGGATGGGGAGAGGGCCAGGATAAAAACAGGGAGGAGGAGGCCAGATAAAAACAGGGATGGGGAGGAGGGCCAGGATAAAACACAGTGGAGGAGGCCAGGATAAAACACAGGGGGGAGGAGGCCAGGATAAAACACAGGGATGGGAGAGGGCCAGGATAAAACACAGGGTATGGGGAGAGGGCCAGGATAAAAACAGGAGGGAAGGATTGCCAGTATAAAACACAGGGATGGGGAGGAGGGCCAGGATAAAACACAGGGTGGGAAGGATTGCCAGTATAAAACACAGGGTGGGGAGGAGGGCCAGGATAAAACACAGGGTGGGAAGGATTGCCAGTATAAAACACAGGGTGGGGAGGAGGGCCAGGTATAAAACACAGGGGGGAAGGATTGCCAGTATAAAACACAGGGTGGGGAGGAGGGCCAGGATAAAACACAGGGTGGGAAGGATTGCCAGTATAAAACACAGGGATGGGAGGGGGTGATCAGAGCAGATGTTATGGCGAAGAAAATATTTTATGTTCCAACTCAGGAACAAACTTTATTACATAGGCCATGCTTTGAGAGCACGTACCCCATATGTTTATGCATGATACATACTAAGCTCATATACAGCAAGCATTGAATGTGTACTACCGTAGTATACATAATAGCATTCTTGCATTTATAAATTGTAAAATTATTCGTTTGAGTGTTAAAACTTTAGAACCACAAGTGATTTGATTTTGATTTATTCTATAATTGCCCAATATATAAATTGTTCTCAACATTTATTTATTTATTAAAAAGAATATAGACCTTTTTAAAGGTCTATTTAAAATGGTTGTTCAACTCCTAAGATAATTATATCTTATTTTTAGGTTGGACTCCCCTCATGTAGTACGTTTTATTTACTGTACAGTATACAGTATGTCCCAGAAGTCCTCACCCATCGCCCATAACTTTTGAACACGTGGGAATAAAAAGGATCCTAAGGATAGTTTTTAGGCTACTCAAACTACTCGTAAAAAATTAGCTAAGTTTTAAAGATTCCAATAAAATCATTAATGAGTTTGGTCTTTGAAATTTTTTATCATTCAAATCAATGAACCTTCACGATCCCAGGATATATTGTTCAATGGGCTATTTTCATAACTTTCTTGGTTCAAAGATAATCATCACTCTTTCTTACATATGAAGGATCAAGGTATCAGTTGGCTTCTGATAGATCTATCAGGCATTTTAAATAAAATTAAAACAAAAGAAAAATGTTACCTTTAAGCGAATACTCGTGTCAATTCAGGATGGGTGAGGTTAGAATGTGGAATTTCCAGTCAAGTGAGGTTAGAAACTAACAATAACCAAAAGCACATTACATCAAATCTTTGGAAGAGCCTGAGTATCCATTTGACAGATACATCGAATTGAGGCACACACCATTGACCATGCTATACCAATGTTTAGTTTCCGCACTTGCACAGATGCACAGATTTTTTTGCATTTTCAAAATAAAATTCAAAAAAATAATCTATTAATTCCATCCAGCGCCTATCAAACAGAATACACATGTATGCATGAGAAGTATGGCAATGTCAGCTACTAAATGGTCTTGCAAAATACAATAAAATTGCATGATATTTAAATGTACCTATTTTCAAAATGAAAATACCAACAGTAGGTATTCACAGACATTTTTTTTTATACGTACGACGTACATTAATCTCTCCGTTTACAAAAATGCTGTCACTCGAGTTAAAAATGAAAAAAAAAAGAAGCAATATCCCTGTAATTTGCAAAGTTCAACATGAACATGGAAAATTGAGAAGGGGGAAGCTCTGAAAGAGGATAGCATCATTTCCTTTCAGTCATTCTTTCATTTTTCCAAATTAGAAATAGAAGGAAAGATAAGTAGATAAATAATATGGGATAAGGATATAGAGAACAAGAAAGTTCGAGAGAACTTATAGAAGAAGAGAAAGGAGGATATAGATTTGAATAACATAAATTTCAGTACTTTTTATGAGTATTGTACTCGTATATTTAATTTTTTTTTGCAAGATCGTGGGAATACGTATTAAATGTATTAATTATCCTTTGCCGGTTAGACGTTAGAGTAGAGCGGTATTTCATGAAAGCAATTAACAATAGATTGTTTTTCTCTCTAAAACAATGGTCGCCAGTCTGGTTGACTAAGAAACATTTATTTTTGAAAGTAATAGTTTTTTTTGGGGTAAGATTTCTTTGAATTTCTATTCAGCCAAAAGCATTTCTATTGGTAACTAGTTTAGATCTTATGACTCATTTTCTAGAAATCACTATGGTCAAGTGGTGGGGTCCTGTCAGCCTAGTGGGCAGTGGTGCGTACACCCTGCGTGCTAAGTGACCAAATTTCGGTAGGATACAAATTTTATAATCCTGCAGTAGGTTGGGTGTTGTGAGGATAAAAGAGTAGCTCTTCGTAATAGAAGCGCCATTGGTGGTAATGTGCAATACATTCTAGTAAAGCAAGTGTGAGAACTATTATACTCGTACAGTTCGTACGCACTCAGCACTGAAGTTGTGACCTAATGACAGAAAACCTATCATTAACCAGAGTTCAACATTTTTCGAGTTCTGAGGCTATTTCTTGCTTAGCTCATTCCTGCTTCAAATAAACCCGCACAAGAGAAACGTGTTACAAATGTTGAAATAATGCTTTATTGTAAATTCCAAATGTCCTGATGATATAAAAGTAGGAAAAGTGAGACGGCACGAGAAGGTGGGAAAAGAGACATTTCGTTCCTGAACATGCCTCTGAGTTCTGATGGAAAGCAGTCTGCACACCCTCACCCCACGACCCACAGTGCCCACCTCACCCCTCTCACAGTGCCACCCTCGCCCCACCCATAGTGCCCACCTCACCCCTCCCCCCTGTTGTTGATCGGGACAGCCTTGCGTGTGAGCCCTCCGGAGAAAATTACAAATCACGAAACATAGGCAAATGAAAGTTTTGCCTCCACCGAAAAGTTGAGGAGAAAATAATTACATGCTAATCGAAGTTCCCTTTTTTTGATACACATCAGCTCTCAAACCAGTGGCGTTATTTTACAATACTGGAAGTGAAAACCCTTAGATAATGTTCCTCGTATTTTTGAAGATAGGAGGCTGCTTTAATTTTTTTTGCTGTCGAATGACAGGAAGAGACTTCCTAGATATCCTGATATGCGAGGACTCTAATCGTAAAAGCACTAATTGTTCAAATTGAGGAGCCTAACCCTGATTAAATGAGAGCTCGAAAAGGGAAACTATTATTTCATCATTCTAAATTGTAGTAATTAATGACACTGGATCTAGTGTGTCCTGGTGTCCTAATAGGGCATTGTATGTAGATAATAATATGTGCAAGGGTTTAAACACCCTGAGAGTGGCGTCCATTATTTATTTATGACAATCCTCATGTAGCTTTGCATACATGATACAGTTGTACAATATTAAAGAATGTTTGGAACGCATTTGGCTAAACATTTATGTTAAAATTATGCATGAGTAACTTGGTTTGAATTTAAAATATTTGCATAAAAAAAAAATTACCAGCTGCTACGTTAAAAAAGTGTCCTTTGAAAAGAGTATAAAAAACACTTCATGTCGAATAATCTCCTTTATTCATCCCCTTTCTCCTCTCCTCTTTTTCTGTCTCTCTTTCTCCCTATTTGGTGGCTGTGTTCTGTATTACACTCACTCACTCCCCTCTCACTTGTCACGGAATTAGAGAGACGTTCACACTGCTAAAAATAGTCAGCTAATCCTTATTGACGTCGCTCTTTCTCTAATGCAGCACTTGAAGAATTACCACTCTCTCTGTGTGGTGGTTACACTCTTTCTGTGACGCGTTGACATAGTTCTTATTTCAATCAAGGTGGTTTAATCTGATAAGAGCGTCGAGCGCACGGGAGTCGAACTGCCGAAATAGATGCAGATATACATCGATTCCATTGTCGCTACCCATACATGCATTTCCAGATGTATGCGGGACATTTTTTTTTGAAAAAGTTATGACCGAATCCCTGTGTTTTGTCCACAGGGCGGGCCATGGTTTCTATGCTTGAAATTTAGTGTGAATTGAAAATTTCCAAGGCGTTCAAAAATGTATCGAGTGCTATCCACTTTTTCTGGAAAATATTGTACATTGTAGATTATACAGTAAATTTTAACTGCGCTGAAGTATCTAAATTAAAGGAGGCTCTTACAACCTGAAAATTTTGGCTCTCCAATAAACGAAAAAGTGTTCTTTTGTGTTGTTATTGTTATCATCATAATTTTAGTGCATAGCGCAGAATTTATTGACTTTTATTAATATCCTATTACCTACCTTATTATTTTGCCCACAATTCCACGACTGGTCGCTACTCACATCAAAGTGGCTACTCATTTTCCCTCACGGGGTATAAGTGGACCCCGTAACTTGCAAGTACAGAACCGAATAATTCTGATTCTGCTGGGATTCAAACCCAAGTCTCCGTGTGCCCTAGCCTAGTGTGCTACATTGCTCGGTCACGGTGACTACCTGAATAGTAGTGAATAGCTACAAAAATTTAACCAACCTGTAATGTCCGCTGCAGTGACCCTAAAAATCCAGGACATTCAATTTGCTTCAGCAAGTCTAAATTTTGCAAGCTGACAGTATTCTGACTTTTCTCCTCTAGCCTTAACAAACGACTTCCAATTCTCACTCAATAGCCACATACATAATTACAACATACATACATACATATCTATATCGAGAACTTGGAAATAAAAATGTTCTCGAAAACAAAGTTTGGAAAAATTCCCAATAGGTTGGTCACTGTGCTCAATACTTATGGTACGCTGGCAGTAGAGGAAATATCATATTGCTCTTTTAGCAAAATTGACAATGGACAATTCAATAGAAAACTTCTATTTGCTCCTGTAATGCCCCCCCCCCCATCTCCCGTCTTCCCACCCCTTACTGCTTCATCAGTTGTTCCATCCTATTAAAGCTTTCCTCTTACAGTACGTTATCTCTCCTTCTGCTATCTTTCTTTTCTCTATTGTTTTACTTGGTTAATGCTATAAAATGTAGTGCATTGTACAAGCTATGAATGTAGTGCATCGTATATGCTATGAATGTAGTGTAATTAACAAAATAATGTGGAGAAAAACAACCCCAGAACAAAACATTATTTCCAATATTAATAGAATTTTTTTGGAAATAATATTGATAATTAATTTTATTGTTTACATATATTATTTTTATGTCCCATGCATGAGTTATGTTATATTATAATTCAAAGATTTTATTATTATCTGACCTGGTTGCAAAGATAATAAAAAAATCTCTAGAAAGATCGATGAAAAATCAAATATTACTTCTTCGTATTAATATAGGACATACAGGCACATCGTAAATAAATACCCATTGAGGTTGGGTGGTAGAGGAGTACAATGACCTAACATTCCAAGACTTTTAAAATTTGCAAAGGAGGAAAATGAAACACAAAAAGAACTAATTAAAAGAGAAATGGCTTCAGCAGCACCTGTTAGTGCAGACATTACTCTGCCGTCCCACCCTTATACTGCTATGATAACAATAATTATCATCATAATCGCCATTAACCTTTCATCGCAAGGTTTGCCCGCTCCTCCCTGGCTCGGTTGAATAAATTTAATGTTACTCCTACCCATTTGGAATTTCAATCTTAGAAAATAAAATGCTAATTGAAACGACAAGGTTTCCACCGCTCTTCACTACGAGTTAGGATTAACCTAGAGAGAAAGGATTTAACTTAATGGACCCTTTAGTACAGGTATTAGGTTCAGCACAAACTGTAAGGGCCGAATTATAAACAGGATTAAAATTAAGAAGCTACTGTCCCTCAAGTTGGGTGCTTGTTTGAAAATCCGACTTGAGGAAAGGTCTGGTTCATCTTAAATGTAATCCTGTTTTATAACTCGACCCTAAAATGTTATCTTGCAAACTCCTTAGCTGTAGTATATTTTTTTGTTTATTTGTGAAAACGGCGAAGTCAAAAGCCATCCTGGCCGGATGAGTATAATAGCCACTCGGCTTGCTCACAAGTGACCCTGGATCGGTTCCCGCCTAGGTGAAAATAATTCTGCTTCGATGTCCTGAGTCCACTTCCATACCTCGTGAAGAAGAATGTATAAAACTATTAAATTTGTTAGGATAGCGACCAGTGTTGACATAACCAGCAAGTAAATTTCACCAGACAAATATGTGATTGAGTGTCGTATTGACATGTCACACCCTAAAGTCGTGACATCGTATCACAAAGAATCTGCATACAAATTGAATAGAATTTATGATGTGGGCAATATAGGTATTTTATAAACTTTTAAGTAAAGTTCCGCCGTTTAAAAAATTTGTTACACGAAGTGTACTTTTGGCGATTAAAATTAGAAATAGTTTTAAACAATCTGAGAATGTCATCTGGATGGACTAACTCCCCCCCTCCCACAGACCTTTACCACAGTGACCTATGTCACTAGAACAAGGACAATATTGAAAATGGTAAACATTTTTGTTCGGACAACTTTGCGCATTATTGACACATGCATTGTCACACGGGTAAAACTAGTCCCTAGCGGACAACTTTTGCCCCCTTTACCTCCCTTTAACACTTAACCATTGTTTTAGTTTAGAATAATAGAAATCTCAACATGGAATTATTCATGATGGTTTAGATATTGTAATTGCCAATATAAGCTTCACTAATATAGTTCTTTGTTCACGAATTTTACGAACAATTATAATACTTTTGAATTCATTACAATTGAATTCATTTTATTGTTTATTTACACTGATTAAATCATTAAATGCCTAAAGTATGTCAGATGCATGGTAAAAAGCTGATAGGGCGGAATTAATAGATCAAATCGAGATCACAAGTGCAATTCTGAACTTTAAATTTCCTCATTTAAAACCACACACTAAAACTTAAGTACGTAGAGAACCCTTTGGCTGTATGGAATGGCCTTCCCTACCAATGACAAAAATAAAATAAATAAAAATCCTTTAATAAACAAAAGAAAGAGTATTTTATACACATCTAATAAGAAACCCAATCACATATGAAGATCACACGGTAGCATCTGTCCCGGTAGAGGCACTCTGTGAATCGAGAGATTCCAGAGGTCGTGGGTTCGAAACCCAGCCGGGACATGACAAGTTATCCTCCCATTTGGGATTTTTACTACATAATAATATGTCTTGGGCTTACTGCTGGAAAAATGGGACTTTAATAGTCCTAATCGGGCAGTATAAATAAGACGATATTATTATTATTATCACACTGTCGACAATAATCTAATTTGACAACCGTTTCCGAGTTCCAAATCAAGCCACAGTTTATGTCAGCGTCACAAATGCATTTGATATTTTATTTATAACAGGTGGTTTGAGGTTTGAGGGAAAATATAAATGTAAATATGCACAAGAAATTCGCCAGTTTCCATTGCAGATTGCTACTCGCAATTCGGCCGGGTTTCAGCCATGCTGTGTTTCTATTAGGTAGTACAATGAACAAGAAGCCTAGAGCTATATTTTCTTCCCTGTTCCTCCTATCCAGTCCTTTTCCTCCCTTCCACTCCCTCTCTCTCCTCCCCCTCTCTCTCCCTCACCCCCTCTCTCTCCTCCCCCCCCTTTCTCCCTCACCCCGTCTCTCTCATTTCACCCTCTTTCCCCCTCACTCTCTCTCCCTCACCCCCTCTTCTCTCTTTCTCTTCCTGACCCCCATCTTCTCCTCTCTCCCTCACTCTTTATCTTGCTCTCTTTCTCCCTCCTTTTTCTTTATATCTTTCCATGTTTTTCCAATTATATTTATTGGTTTGTACTTTCAGAAAATTGGATGTACAGAGCGGATGTGCTGGAAGAGAGAAAGAATAACAGAGCAAATGAGAAGGGATGAGATAAGAGAGGAGGAAAGGAGGAGGATTGAGAGAGACAGACAGAAGGGGAGAGAGAGAGAGAAGGGGAGAGAGAGAAAGGGAGAGAGAGTGTGGAAGGAGCTTACAGTTGCAGCTGTTTCACTGTTGCCAAATAATAAAAGGCATGCAAGTACAAGCTCAGAGCTTTTATTACTCCGGGAAACACGTTATAAGGAGTAACTGTGTGTTCTATCTTGCTGAACTGTTCCTACTGTTGGCACGTGAGAGAGAGAGAGAGAGAGAGAGAGAGAGAGAGAGAGAGAGAGAGAGAGAGAAAGAGAGAGAGAAATTTTGGGTACTAGACTACTGATGCAGTGGTACTCATTTACTCAAAAATAAATGTCCTTTGGTGATTAAAAATGTATGTACATTGTACAAGTATATGGGTTCTCTTAGTTTCTAAAGAAGAAAGTGGTCAATGCGCTAGTCTAATAATCCAGGTAGCGTAGAGATCCTTTGGTTCGAATCGAATGCACGAATTTTTCCTCATTAATATGATAATAAGAATCTTAGGGTTTGGTGGTAGAATATGCTTTGAGCATTAACCTCGCCTGGTGGTTACCTTCTACTAAATATTGATATTATTATTATTAAAGTACTAGCTAAATACGTACCCAACTAAGGAACTATGTCCCATTGTACCATGGATGAAGGTATATCATAATTACGACGGTAATATACCAAATTGGTTTTCCAAGTGGATTCGATTAAGCCCTTCTGATAAATTATTTCACAAAGTAGTTAGGTACCTACTTGTTGAAATGAGTCCAACTCGAGTGATAAATTACATGCACTCTGATGTTCGTCATCTCAGGTCACTGCTCATAGAGTTTAATAGCCTGTTAAAAAATTGTGGAAACTAAAAACAGTAACACTAAAAGCATGGAGCGTAGGAGAATGCATGCAAGAATAATTGCTGATAATGAGAGAGAGAGAGGGAAGGAGGAAGACATTGATAAAAAGAGGAGGGAGACAGGGATAAAGAGGAGGAGAGGGAGAGATAGAGAAAGAGGACGAGAGAGAGAGATAGAAAGAGAGCATTAAATTTATAAAAAAAAAATTGAATTTACAAATGAAATTAGAAATGAGGAGAAGGATGCAATCAAAACAACATTAATTTAATTTGAAATGAATAAAATATGGATGACAAAGCATGTGTTAAAGCAAATATGTTTCGGTGAGGGAGAGGGGGGAGTAGGTGAACTATACGAAGGGAAATATAGGGAATAGAAAGAGAGAGAGAGAAAGAGTGAAAGAGAGAGAGAGAGAAAGAGTGAAAGAGAGAGAGAGAGAAAGAGAGAGAGAGAGAAAGAGAGAGAGAGAGAGAGAGAGAGAAGGAGGGAATCTGGATTACTGTCGTAGTGGCTTCCTGCATTGGATATGGTGTAGCTTTTCCTATATAAATTGTTCTACAACAGTGCATTGATGAGTGATAACTTGTGTAAAAAAAGGAGAACGCTGTTTTCCAAAAAGAAGTGATATCATGAGTAATAAACGCCTGAATTGGCTTTTGTTTCATTGCTCTGAAATTAATAAAGTTCGTAAACTCTCATCATAAACATTATAAAAAGAAATAAAACTTAAGGCACACCTCAAAAAGTTTGCAAGATCCGAATTGCCTTCCTACGTTCAAATGACCGAGCCTTCACGCTCTCTATGCAGGAACATCGTAATATAAATGTAGGTAGGCACCCTATACTTTTTAAGTTACCCTTCCAGCCTTTACAATACAATTTTTTACATAATTTTTATATTTTTTACACATTTTTGATAAATTGGATTTTTTGATACAATCCAAATCCTACTCTTTTCTGTAAATGGAGAGAACAACCAACGATATTAGAAGCTATGAGTGAACCCTGTGAATTTTTCCATGTGTAATCATTTGTTAGGATATATTGGACACTAGCCAAGGGGAGGAATTTATCATCTTTCAATAGAGATACTAATATTTCCTTCGTGTCAATAAATCCCTGCAGCACAGGTCCGAGTCTAGAGAAGCTAGGGCCGTGTTATGAAACAGGATTAGAAAATCCAAGCCGACCCATAGATTTCATCAGCTGACCGATAGGTATTCTAAAACAAAATTTTCCGTCACGAAGGCTGGTTTTAGTAACATACAGCATAACATAAAGATGTGGTTTTAGTAATGAAGTTTTAGATTAACTAAACTCTAATATAACTCTAATCTAATAAAATGAATATCAATATCAGGCTTAGTAACGGTTGTGACTACTGCCCGTAGTCCAGAGATCCTGAGTTCGATTCCCGGTCGGAGCAGACTTTTCGCACAGAAAATTCTGTTCCCTCCGAACATGTGAGGCTGGCGATTCCGGCCCTACCCAGGCTGGGTGAGGTTAATGTGGGTAGCTGGTACGATTCCCAGCGAATGGAGGGTAAAACCCCCGTCCTGTCTACCTCAAGTCAGGACGTTAAAACCAAATAGAATCAATGGACATGAAAGGAGCCTAGGCATTGGATCTGGGCGTCCATATAATCCTCTCACCACTGTGATTTAGGTATCAATACCTATCTCACGGACACGGAATTATTAGGCTTAGTAACAGAGAATGTCAGTGTTGACCCAGCACCTAAATGGGAAATATTGTGTCACTTCTCGCCCATCAGAGGGGAGGCATACTACGGGATGGGTATTTGGGTAATCTACAACACAGACCACAAGTGTCTACCACAACTGTTATTTCGTCTTTAAAAAAATAAAATAATGTGGTGGTATTTTACTGAGGCAACATGCAGCATGCAGCACTGAAAGATGTATTTTAAAGCTATTTGAACAGAAAGCGAAATGGAGAACGCAGACCTCTCTAAAGTATGACACAACAATGCAACAATTCGAAAACAGCTAGTTTTTAGAACAGAACTTTTCTTTTGACTTGAAAATTTTAGGAATGCCCGTAGTCCTGAAATCCCCACTTCAATCCCCAGTTGGGACAGACTTTTCGAAGAAAATTCTATTCCCTCCAAACACGTGAGCCTTATCCGGGCTGGGTGATGTTAATGTGGGTAGCTGGTACGATTCCCAGAGAACGGAGGGTAACATTCCCGTCAAACTAAAGAGAATCATTGATGTTAGGAAGGGCATTCTGACGTAAAAAAACGTGCTCCACTTTACCAACCTCAAATATGAGGTTGAACAAGACCGACCCCAATAGCAACATTATCTAATTTGGGATAAAGGCAATGGAGATATGAAAAAAAAAAAAAAAAAAAAAAAAAAAAAAATGTCAACAAAGTGAAATTTACTCTAAAAGGGCCGAATTATAATCCAGGATTAAATTTGAGATAAAAGAATCTCCCTCAAGTCGGAGTTTCAACTGGAGGGACAGTCTGTCTGTCTTATCTTAAATTCAATCATGTTTTATAACTCGACCCTGGGGGTAGAACATTGTGCCCATAACGAGTAAGTATATTTTTTACAATGATAGAAACAAACAAGAACTCTTACCTGGTTATGTAGAACTGACGTGCTGCGAAATTTGAACCACCCGGTAATGGAAATTAGCTGGTTCTCCCGTGTTTCGCCGGTTGGTAATATTCTACGCTCAGGTATCTATAACAGTTTTGTCGTACCGGAAAGCTCGAAAATTAAAATCACCACCTGTTGCGCACTGTTTCTCTGTATTTTTATATTTCCGGCGGCCGAAAAATTGTGTGTGGTTTCGATTATTTATTATGTTCTGCATGCTCAGTAAGAAATGGTATTTAAATTTAATATATTACATCTGATCGGAGACTTCTCAAGTCAGAACGTATGTTTAACCCAACGAAATCAAGAACAATCCGAATGAATAAATCATAAAAGAACCCTAATTGTATGAGTTACTAAGCACTTTACACTAAAAAGATAAAAATCGAAAGCTGAGGAACACACTGACGCGACGACGTTAACACAAGAAACACCAAACCAAACTGAATACAAAGTGATTTTCATGGCTAGCGTCTAAATTTTCCTCGATTCTGATTGGTCAAACGATCGGGTGGCAGGTAGAAGTCAGATAAGGAAGGGTCCCTGAGAACTGTTTGGTTGCAACTTTCTCACGCCAAATTTAGAAACTTTCGAATCAGACCAGTGGCGTCGTCTGAATTTAACTTTTACCAGTGGCGTCGTTTAACTTTATTTCTTTTGAAGTAGATAATATTATTTTTTTTTACTATCCCTAGCTAATACAAAATATCTGGTAACTAATGTTTTTTATTCGGGTTTTTTCTCGGTCTTTTTTTCGGGAATACGTAAAGGTAACACCTATTTTTATTAGAAAACTCATGAGCCACAGCCATAGTAGTCACCGTGGCAAAGTGAGTTAGCGCGCTAGGCATTGCACGCATGGTGACCTGGGTGCGAATTTACAATTTTATTGAATAACTGATGAGAAACTCTTCATGTTACTGAATCTCATGCACATGGTCCAGAGTCTTTTTAGATGGAAAATTAACCACATCCATGTTGGGTGTCATAAGTAGATTATGAACTGGATTTTTAGGACAAGATGCTATATTGGAAACATAATTAATTGTTAACTTGGCTCTTCTTAATGCTAATGGCAGAACACCCGACTCAACGTATAGGCTCTGTACAGGACTTGAGCGCAATGCTGCAGTTGCTATTCGGATACCTAAATTGTGAACAGGGTTTAATTTGTTCAGGTTAGATTCTTTAGCCGAGTTGTAAACTGTGCATCCAAAGTTAAATATAGGCAGAATATACGCTTTCTAAAGGTGGAGCAAGAGTGACCAGCGAATTCCATACTTTTTCCATTTTAAGAGCATTTAGAGCTGTGCGGGATCGCTCTTTGGTGTAGTTAATATGAGGGAGCCAATTTATCTTATATGATCCCATACTGATCCTAAAAAATTGGTTTTTTCAACAAAGGAAAGTGGAGAACCATCGTACCACAAAACAGGGGAACCTCGATTGCAAAACTTTGAGAAGTTTATAAAAAAAAATTACCCTGGATCAGTAGCGATTTCTAATATTAGAAATTTTTCGGAAGTAAAACAAGCCTATTGTTTTATTTTACGACTTTTAATTTTTCATTTTTAAATCAGCACTTAAATTTTCCGTCGTAATTTTGGAGTGTTTTTAGAGCTTTTATAGCATTTCACAGGATTTTTTTCAGAATGGTGATCAATCAATTTTCGCGAAGAAGTTCATTCATAATTCAAAGAACGGGGGAACATTTTTGTTGTTGTTGTATAGTAGATGGAAAATTATATGATTGATAATTTAAAAGGGCTATGTTTTCAAATGTGTTTATGGACTTTATGGTTATTGTTCATAAGGAAAAGGGATCGGTCATAAAAGTTAAAAAGCAGTGAAGAGAAAACTGGAATGAAAAAGAAGAGAAATAATGAAAAATTTACATACAGAAGAGAGTGTGAATGAAGGGATGGGAGAGAGTGTGAATGAAGGGATGGGAGAAAGTGAGAGGCACACTCCCTTCTTTGCCTCTTCTATTTGTAATATAAAAAGAGAATTATTGCAGCAGAAACTTTGAAATGAACTGTATCTGTGGGTGGGAACGGTTAGAAGTTAATTTATTGTACTTTTTCCCATTAGGTGTTATTTTTTGCGAAGAGAAATAAACGTTCATGGCATTTTGGAAAGCAGACAAAAGTTTAATTTAATTCTGGTATAGGAAACAATTAAATAAAATTTTACTTTGCCTCGTGAGCTCCTATGAACCGAAGCAGTGGGTACAGTTATCATTATGATACCTCACAAAAGAACATGAGAGGATATGTACATATATTATGATATGTAAAGAAATAAAAGCATACCTGTAGCCCGTTCCAGAAATACTCTCCACTCACAAAATCCCCGAATCTCAGTTTCAACCGTCACACAATGCACTCTGATTGGTTAATTTGAACGCAATAACCAACCAAGGTGAGTTGATTGACCGTTGAAAAGGAGATTATAATAACAATAATAACTCTTTATTGACAAGAATAATATTGACAAAGGGCGTGATTATTATCTGAGGCAATCTCTGCCATCAAACCCATGTTTTTGGGGATTTTGAGAGTGTTTCTGGAACGGTTTACTGGGAACTATTGACAGAGAGTAAGAGTAAACTAGAAAATCCTTAAATTGCCTTAGGCTCAGGGTTCAGTACAGTAATGCTACCAGTACACTCCCGCCGAGACAAGGCGAGGGCAGCCCAGCGCGAGAGTGTACTTTTGTGCACCTCGCCTAGCACTCGTGTGCAAGTCTCGGGTACTTTTCCCGGTCCCTCGCCTCGGGTGGTCTCGCTACCAAGCACCTCAGCGAGAGTGTACTCAGTATAATCAGTATAAACAGAAAAGTGAGAAGTTGTACTAGATGTACATGAATATCAGAACATACCTGGACAGCTGTTTCGAGCTTATTTGCTCTCATCAGCAGGTAATAGTTCTGAATATCCATGTCACAACTAACCTCTCTATTTTGGTGACATGGATAGAGAGGTAGCATAAGATGTCTTGTACTGGTAGCATAAGATGTCTTGTCTATGTCTGAGCGATCACATTCTGCTGATTAGTATAAAAAACACTGCCAATTATGCACACAATACTTCCTCGTGATTGCTTCACATTGTAAACACGTGCCAATTTTGAGATTTTTTTAGAAAATTACTTGTATCTCTAAAACGGCTCAACCGATTTTCTTCAAATTTGTTTTATATGGTAAAATATTGTTTTTTATACATTCTAGATTTTTATATTTTTATACAAAAAATTCTGTATCGGCAAGTCGTGGTCCTTATTTTTTGACTTCTTTGTCCAAAATTTCGGATTTTCTTAAATATCAGAGTCAAATTATAACTAATTTAAAAATAAATATAAAAAGCCTATGTAAAATAATAATATGCATAACCATACAAAATTTCATCAAAATCGGGTGTACCGTTCACGAGATATCAGCGTTTAAGTAAAAAGTTAGTGGTCAGGCGCATGGTCTCTTTCACCAAGAACCGCTAGTACGAATTCGATGAATTTAAAATGGGACCATCTACAGAATGTCTCCTAGATGTGTGCAAAATTTCATCAAAATCCGTTGAGTAGTTTCCGAGATTTGCGCGTTACAAGGAATCGTTTTAACAGACAGACAGACAGACAGACCGACAGACCGACAGACCGACAGACCGACAGACCGACAGACCGACAGACCGACGGACCGACAGACGGACACAAAACCAAATTTGCTCAGGAGGTTATGAAACGTCCAGAAATATGAAAAAAATTGAAATCGGAGCAAAAAAATATTTTTTTTTACAAAAACGAACACAATACTTCCGATTTCTAATATTAGAAATTTCTCGGAAGTAAAAAGTGTGAACTTGCAGAGATATAAAAAGATGGGATGATATTTCAGGAAAGGAACAGAAAGTGACATTACGAAGGGAAATGTTGAAAGGGAGAAGAGAGAAATAGAAAGGAGAATGTTTAAAGGGAAAGGGAAAAAAGAGAAGGAGGAGAATGTTGAAAGGGAAAAGAGAGAAAGAGAGAGGAAACGTGAAAGGTACAAATAGGTAATATTATTGTTGTGCTTTCCTGTCCCCACTTGAGGGACTCAAGCCTTTGATATCTCGGAGCGCAAGAGGCAGAAGGGGGGGGGGGGGGGAGATCTGGAAGAAGAAGATAAGATGAGGAGGAAGGAGAGTAGGAGGAGGGGAGATTAAAAAACGTGAGAGGAAATATAAAGTAAGAAACGGAAAGCTTGGTTTTGAAACCCAGCTGTCTTCCTATTATCTATGTCCTGGATGTAGTGGCAAGGCGTACGAATCAACAACCGCTACATTTTAATACTTTCAAAACAAAACTCTAGTCCTCTTCCCTCAGCTGAGTTTGTAGAAGTCTACAATCTATAATTTTATTACGGTTTTATGTATTTTTAAATAAAATAATATATTTAATTAAAATGCAAGGTTGTAATTACATAATTATTTTTCTTCTTGTTACAGGTAAGTGAACACTTTTACGTTCGATGAAATCCAAAAACCCATGATGGATTACCTAAAAAATTACTCACAGGGTACCTTCAAGAGTGGATATCCTCGCATCCAGTAAGTATTTTTGTTACAGTATATCCAGATTATTCAGTGTATTCAATTTTCATAATGTTAACTTAAAATTTAGATAAATGTCCACAGGATAGACTGACTCAGCGGGTTTATGTCACCAAAGAGAGTTGATAGATATAATATGAAAATATATACATTTCTACACAGTCTATTTTCCTGTCTAGATTCAAAATGAACAGGGTACGTTTATACGTAGTTACTTAGTATCTACTGTAATTTTTATTTCAGAACCCACTTTCATTTTTGAGTTTGTGACCACGACCACACAATAATAAGACCCTGAGGGTTATGTGGTAGAAAATGGTTTGAGCATTAACCTCGCCTGGTGGTTTCTTTCCACTAAAGAGTGTTATTATTATCATTCTGTAATAATCCGTTAAATAATTATCTACATACTTACAGTTAGAATTTGGTGGATAACCACCTATATTCGAACCCCCGTGATGCTTCTTGGACCGAGCTAGAGCTTGTGGATTTCCAGTGAATGTATGATAGAACCTCTTGAATCATATTTCAGATCTGGATCATTCAATTAGAGGTTTTACCCTCGTATTCACTTGAAACGCACAATCCAGCTACCCACATTAACTGCAACTAGCTTTATGTGGGGTCGAAAGTAACCAGCATCACGTGGATTTTAATTGAACTGGTCACCCATTAAAGTCCTAAAATCCTAAAACCTCTCTGGACGTTACTTAACTTCAATAATTTGACGAAACCTGTTGTATTCAAGGGCTAATGATTCTTTTGAAATAACACAAAAGAGAAAAATTCAAGTAATCAATTTTGTTCTTTGCTTACATAGTCACAAGATACGAGTATGTATGCGTCAAGAATCATGTCTAAGGAGTCCTCTTCAGAGCTGAGAGCTATGTGTCTAATTTTACTAAAAGTTCAAAACTTTCGTTGACTTTTAATTTAAAACGCTCCAAAAGTCAACGCTTTCTCTCTAAATACTTGCTGTGTATTTCTTTGTATTTAAAGAAAAATACAAATAATAAACTAAGAAAAACTCCGTTAGAACTTTATAATAAACCAGCGTGTATTCTTATGCTGTTTGTAGCCTGTTGCCCTAGATTTAGCCGAACCCAGTAATATAATGTGCAGTATACCCCAATTTATACAGTTCTGTAACGAAGATGAATGATGACTAGCAAAACATGAATATCTGCAGTGTTGGTAAAAAAAAAATAGAATATAAACAAAGAGCTTTCTGGGATGGAAAGAGACACACGCACAAGGTCAGAAAAGAGGAAGAGTGGAGAGAGAAAGGAGACTGGATAGAGAGAAAGGAGACTGGATAAAGAGAAAGGAGAGAGAGCGAGGGACTGGATAAAGAGAAAGGAGAGAGACAGCGAGGGACTGGATTAAGAAATGGGAAGCAAAGGAGACTGCGACCTTCTGAGGCTTAATACTTTGGTTTCTAAGAACACGTAATGGAAGATGAAATCGACAAGGAAGAGAAACATGATCTGAGGAAGAAAGAAAGGTATTTTTTCTAAAAACAACAAAAAAAAAGTCCTTGCTAAGGAAGCTATCACAGGATACTTTTTCTTGTTCAAAGTAGGTACTTTACAAAGAAATAACACTGCTCTGTTAGCTTTATAATTGGGAGATATAACAGAGAGATTGTCTTCTCTTGTTATAGTATTCTTGGAAAACACATGATCTTCTCTAGTGAGTACCATAGGGTGCATACTTGTATAGTTAACTCATGACAGATAGTAACCCATTAGAACCTATATGTAGAGCGCGCGATTAGCTCAGTGGTTATGCACTCGCTTGTCATGCGGATTAAGGTAAGGTCAGTGGTTAAGGTCCCGGGTTACATTCAAAATTTGGTTACAGTTGTTTGTAAGGGATACCTTCTGTACGCTCGTGTTGACCTAGCACCGAAATGGGAAATATTGTGTCACTTCTAGCCCATCAGAGGGGAGGCATACTACGGGATGGGCAAGCTACAACATAGACCACAAGCTTATACAGTAGCTCCTGTTTCATGGCTACGAAATAAAAAGAGGCTGTGAAACACTCATCTTAAAAAAAGACAAAAAATATTTTGAAATCAAACACCTTAGCCGAGGTGTGAAGAACTATAATAATCAAAAGAATGAAGAATTGTAAGAGACATGCAAAGATGAAGAAACAAATTTAATTCTTAGCATGTTGAAATAAAGTTTTGGACCAAGTTTGGGACACATCCCTTGAATTATGCGTACGAAAAGGTTGTTACACTTTTGCGCGATGAAATATTCAGCAGTACTGCAGAGTACCGAGGTGAGAGGGAGTAAGCCATTGATGAAATACACAATTCATAGATTTACTTCCATCTTCCCTTTTCCGTTAGTATAATGTACTAGCTCTTTTCCCGTTCTTTGACTGGGTTAAATTTATAAATAACTGAGGCATGGCTGTAATGATGGGATTTTGGTTTCCAAGAGCACATACCTAATGTATAATGAAATTTGCAGAGGAGATGAACATCATGTAAGGAAGAAATAATCTGTTTCCTTCTAAAAAACAACTTTAGTTCACGAAATTTAAGCTTTCAAAATCCGTTCAGTAAATTCTGAGATTTTCGAATTCCACGAAATGAAAATAACAGACAGATGTACCCAAAACGTAAGGTTCATAATTATCATACTTCCATTATTTATAAATTATATTTGAATAGAATTTTATTTCTAGATAAAGAAAATAAATAGAACATAAGTAAAGAACCTATACAACACTTATAGAAATGCTTGACATTCCCTCTCAAAAAGGCGAGATCTCGACAGAGTGATGTTGTATAAGCTACCGAACAACCAGCTCTTATGTCCAAGCCTCCTCAATTGTTTGAGATTTAAAATCCAAAATCCAACACTAAGGGCGGAATTAATAGACGTTATTGTAATACCTCTGTGGCGCTAAGTCACGGATTGCGTACTATGTAAGATAGGGAAAACCGACACTTACCAACGACTTAAGTTATTGATGTTGTCTATTAATTCCGCCCTAAGACCTAGAATAGCTGGGCTGTTTCAGGTTCCTGATCCCGAACTTACTAAATTGCAACAAGTGCCAATAACTCTGCAATACACTTCAGCTGGACTATGATCACCATAATCTCTCTATTGATCTGTTCCGGCTGGAATGTGAGCAGAGAATGTCTGTATAAAAATTTATAAGTTAATTCTATATTGTGTATAATAATTGAATTACCTTTAGTTTGTATACCTGGTTAGGACATTAGTATTGTCGTTTGGATTACTTTAAAGTATTAATGTTCTAAATGATGTTATATCCATAAAAAAGAGAATCCTAGTAAACTATAAAATAATAATTAAATACAGTTTAACACATTTTAGAAAAAAAATTTCTCGTTGTTTAAATTTAAAGTAATTTGAGACGGAGGTTTTACCCACTATTTGCCAGAAAGCTTTGCACATGAACCTTACCCAGCCTTGCGGATAATTTTCTCTTTTTCTTTAAATTCCATACGAACCTACTTCTCTCACTCCTCTCTGTTTTTATATAGTTAAAGTGAACTTTTCTTCTTCTAATTTGCTTTTTTTTTAACCATACTTGGGGTCGTCATTGGTCAACCTCTTCCTCATGGTTGAGGATGGATGGTTTTGGAACTCTTACTTCCACATTTCAGGCTTTCCATCTTCTCTCTGCTTGCGGAATTAATATTACTTATCCTCTTTCCTCTGCAAGCAAAACACATCCTGTTTCTAGAAATACGACTCCACGGAGCCCCTTTACACTCAGAGTCTCTGTGCTGTAATTTCCACCACTGCTTAACTTATTTGCACCAGGGATCTGCATGTTACCCAGCCAAGTTTATTTCTTACGAAATGTTCAGCACTGCAGGTGAATGCGGGTGAAATTAAGATCTATTTCAGTGAGAGAGAGAGAGAGACGGAGAGAAAGAGAGAGAGAGAGAGAAATAGACAGAGTGAGTGAGAGAAAGACACATTGATAAAGAGGGAAATAGGTATGGAATGAGATTGGGATATAAAAAACTGTAATAAAATGACGAAAAGGATACTGGTATGACAAAAAAGAGAGGGATGGACGGGATTAGAGGTCAAAGGAGAGAGTAAGGGAATTTTTGAATTCAATAATATTGTTCATTCTTTATTTATAGAATACCTACATTTTGTCTTAGATTCATCTCCCAAGCTTCTGAGAGTAAGGTCAAAGAGATAGCTAGAGAAGATATAGAGTTAGAGTATAGAGCGAGGTATGAGGTATGACTATGAGTCATGAAGAAGAGGAAAGAACTCGTTTCCAGGCCACCCATGAGGTATTAGAGTTCCAGCCTGTTTTTCTAAAGTGGTATGCCCTGCAAAAACTAAGTGCAACATTTTGGCCCCACTCAAGTGGGTCAGGTTACATTAATTAGATGGTTTGTGATTAATATCATGTTTTGGCACTGAAAACTGTCTAACGAAAATTTTGGGAGTTTTTATTACTTTCCTTATTATAGGATAAGGAAAGTAAATTGTACGAGTAAAGTTAGAAATATTTACATCAATAGATTCAAGGGCAAATGGAGTTCTACAATAAGATCAGTCTTATGAAAATATTTTCTTCAAAAGTTATAAAGGCAAATTACTTGAAGTTGCTGAGTTGATAGGCTTACCATATTTCTTGCAAAATTTTAAAGTTATATTTTCAACATTGACTTTCAGCAAAGAGGGCTTATGGTAATTCAACAAGGAAAGGAAGCATTGCCACAAGTCAGGTATTGAGAGTTTTCTCTTTCAGGAGTTTTCAGTTGAATGTCTGAACTTTCTGAAGAACGGATGTTCTGTAAAATGAAAACTTTGCTCTCCAAAGTGAAAGCAGAATTAACAATGAAAAAGAAATGTGATTGGTATTGAAATCAAACATTTGATTGTTGCCGCTAGATGAACAAAATATAGATTACCAGCATCTACAAATTTGAAGCAACTACATAACCATATTTAATATTAATATTTTTATTTTATATAAAAAAAAGACAATAAACATCTATCAATACTTTTTTGTCAGTTCATTGCACTTTGTGCCTTAGTTTAGTAGTCCCTTTGTGCCTTAGTAGTTCGAAACCAAGCCGGGACTTATCAATTTCTAATTTTCTACTTAAATTGGGGTTTTGACCTCGTAATAATACGTCTTGAACATTGGACTAATGGAACTTTAAGATTATCATATTTGTGTTAATCACATGCGTGTTGTCACAGTTACTCAAATCCGAACTTATTAATATTCCCAATACCTGGGATTCTTTTATAATGGGTTGGATAACCAAGCCAAAGTTTGAATACCAAAGCCAACCACTTGACCAACGGCTACCTCAGTCCCTAAGCTATACAGCTGATTGGGGGAGGCTTGCAAAAAAAGATGACCCCATTTCTAGAGAAGAGTATGAGAAGGAAGAAGAGAAGTCATTGCACCTCATTGTTGAAGGGATTACAGTGGGACTCGTTGGGGTGAACCCTCTCTCAATACAAAGCCGAGAGAATGAATTTGAACTAAACGCCAATGAAAGTATAAATTACCTATATAGAACTTAGAAAACAAATAGGGAGGAATATTCTGGAGAGAGAGGGGGCGAAATAGAGAGAGGAATGCGAATACGGGGAAGAAGGGAGAAATAATGCGTCGGTTTTTTCTTCTGAGTAAGAGAATGGAATAAACAATGAATATGGTCCATTGAAGTGTGAATTCTATATTGAAAGTATTGAACGTCATCAGAAGTTCAGGGGACCAAGGGATAGAGAGGAAGAGAGCATTGAACTGCATCCTACTGGTATAATAATATGTAGGTATGTCTGGTAAATAGCCACAGTCAGAGTTTCTGCTCACATTTTTAAAATAAGAATAAAGTATAGGGTTATAGGTATTCATTGTATTGAGAAACAGAAACAAATCACGTTATTAAATCCTGACGTTACCATTTTTATTATTAAAACGTAAAAAAAAATAAATATGAGTTTTTTTTTTAAACGAGCGATAGATTTTTTTAAAATACCAAACTGTGTCATCGCATTTAGTTTCAATTCCATTAATTATTAAACAGATTCAATAAAGTTTTATTTACAAAATTTAGTATATACAATTTACATGAAACGAAGTTGAAACTATTAAACAAAACTTGATCAAGGGCGGTGCTAATGCCTACGCATTCTCTTCAATAAAAACCTCTTTAAAGTACAGTATAATTGACTATTTGCTAAATAAAAGTAGAAATTACGAAATCTATCCCTTCAAAACTAATGCAAGCCACATGCTTATTACATTTTAAGAGATTTTGTGGCCTTAGAAACACATACATACCTTATATTTCTGTCTGAGTCACCATGTCCAAATGCAGAAGCGTTGTATGTCCGTTATAAAGTACTGATTCCTGTATTTAAGTTCGAATTATTAATTTATATATTACTGTTGAAAAGTGTTGATGTAGTGCTGTATTTTTATATCTACAGACGGAATTTTCAATAATCAGAGCAGTTTTACTCAAGAGACTAAGGGGAACAAGAAAGTTGATAAGAGCTATAGGAGTAGTTTTTGTATCCTATACAAAAACAATATTATTATTTTTTGTCGCGTATAACAAAAAAATTATATTTTTAAAGCCCGAATTGTAAAATAGGATAACACAAAATTTGTTGACGCACAGTAATAGAATAAAAAGAAAATTACAACAAAGCCAATCTGTCTCTCAAGCCGGACTGTAATATAATTACATGCATAATTATGTATACACTTGTACAGGTACCTATGTAGTGCGCTGTAAATCAGACTTGAGGAACGGTGAATGTCCTTTCCCATTCACATCTTTTTACTGTTCCAATTTTATAATTCGACCCTTAGAATATGTAATAAAATAACACATAATTCATTACTTCGTTACTAATTAGAAGAGGAATCGAAGTTCCAAGTTTCTAGGTTCGAGCATCTTTGAGCTAAATTAAATTATTCATCCACAGAGCTTTGTGTCCTCAAATCTATTATATCTCTTTCACTGGGGTTATCTCTATCCTCTTATTTCTCTCTGCCTCTGTGTTTCATTTAATGAATAATTTATTGAAAATTTTACGTAGGGATATTTATACTCGTGCAGGCAAGAAATGGAATCTAATCTCTTTTTCTCTCCCTCTCCCTCTCTTTTTCTGAATATCTCTCTCACCTATCTTGCTCTTTCTTTCTATATCCCATCTCTCTCTAACCTACCTTCCTCTCTCTTATACTTGACGTCCAACCTCTCTCTCTCTCAAACCTACCCTCCCTCCTCTCTCTCTCTCGCCTACCTCACCCCTCCTCTCTCTCGCCTACCCTCCCCTCTCTCTCTCTCTCCTACCCTCCCCTCTCTCTACCACCCTTCTCTCTCTCTCCGACCCCCCCTATCCCTCTCTCCTACCCCCTCTCTTTCTCTCCTACCCTTCCCTCTCTCTCCTTGCTTGTCCTCTTTTTCTCTTCTACCCTCCTCTCTCCCTTTCTCATTAGGGTGGAGCGATGTTTCTACTTTTTAACGGAATAGTCAAAAAAAGTTGTCTATTGGCGAGAAACTTCCAAATCTGTTATTAATTTTTTTCTAAAAAATCGGGAAGATGCGCCCCGAGCCCCGCCCACTTTTGCAAAATTGTCATTTATAGACACTTTTCCTATGAATTTTCTAATTTTTTTAGTAATACTTTTTGAAATGGAATAGTTGTAAGTGTTTACTTAATAGAATGATCCATCATTATAAAAATAAAAAATAGTCAATTTTAAATGGTAAGTCTCGCCCCAAATTTGTCCAAATCCAACAAAATTTTCTAAAATCAGCAAAAAAGACACATATCTGCCGAATTTTCTAATTTTTCTGGGACATTTTTCCGGAACAGAATGGTATTTAAATACAAAAACATACTATCCTCGTTTACTTAGATTAAAAAGTTTTATAAAAGTTACACGTTAAGTACCGCCCCGAGCTGCACCAAGGCCGCCTAATATTCTAGTAATAAATAGCTCTCTCTAGGCTCTCTATTATTGAGGATGGGCTCATGTACTGTGGTACACTCAAGTATACTATCCTCTGTTTCTTATGATGACTCATCATAGAAATAGAATCCTTTACAAACATGATGATTCATCTCCATCAATGCCACAAAAAGGTCTTAAATATTTAGAAGCAAAGAAAACAAGATTTTGGTAGAAATCCGTGGGTTTTATGCCTACCACAACTCAGTTGACAGAAAGCAGCGCGTGTTATCTGATAAACGATTTGTGCGATTTTTTTTCTCTCGAAATAATTAATATCAGTGTATTAAGATTCGAAAATGTTATCACGTTTAACAAGAAACAGTTCGTAGTACATTGACATTGACTACATTCATATTAAAGGTGTATGGTCCAATGTGGTTTTCAATTAAAAATAGATCATCTTGTTTCGATGGACCCAAACATTTATTTTGCTTGATCTTATTCAACGAAGAAAGTATCTTGATGAAAGTGTAAAGAAAATAGTAGATCCTGTTATTCAGAGAAACGCCTTCTCCGTGCATCCTGAAAACTTGCTGTTGATTATGCTGGCAGATAACAGCAAAGTTAAAAGGGAAATTGCATACAGAATAATTAAAAAATCACGTGAAGAAAATAGGTTCCCTGATGTTAGAAAAGTCACTGTAGCAACATCCTACAGCAGTTTAATATAGTGGCACGAGTTCCTGTGACTGAGCCCCCTTTAATAAGAGACATCAGTATCGAAGATCTGGCCAACTTTGTTGAAAACAACAACATAAAAAACTTTATTCCAGATGGCCCTGCCACACACAGTGCGTCGCAAGGTACATCAAACTTGTGACAAATGCATCAAGCACTGTGATTGGTTATGAAGCCAGAGATGGTTTGATTATAGGAATCAAATTGGATCCAGAAGAATGATTCCAGTGTTTCGTACAAAAAAGGACTTTGCCTGAATAATAAATAAAATTAGCAAATTTTTAGTAAGAAATGTCCGAATCGGTTTTGAAAAATTAAAGTTTTTTTTATAAAAGAAAGGTACTTTCCAATGTCAATACGTAATTTGTAATCTTTAAAATTTACTTTGTATAACTTTATACCTCCTACCTTTATTAACTATTAATTTATATTTCATTTTAATTATACATAATAATATATGAAGAAAAAGTTCCGTTCATCAATATATTGTTCTTATTCATTCTAATTACTTGGGTGTTTTACCCATGTAGCATATAAAGATGTACTAATGAATTCACCAACTTGGGGCGACACTAAGAATATGATATATGAGTCAATTTTTGTTACAAGTGTACGAAAAGAGTATAAAGTAGTACTTTAGTAATATTGTGTCCTGTAAAAGTACCCTGGAAAAATTAAAAAAAAATCTGTGTGTACCACAGTACATGAGCCCATCCTCATAGAGAGCCCAGAGAGAGCTATTTATCACTAGAATATTAGGCGGCCTTGGTGCAGCTCGGGGCGGTACTTAACGTGTAACTTTTATAAAACTTTTTAATCTAAGTAAACGAGGATAGTATGTTTTTGTATTTAAATACTATTCTGTTCCGGAAAAATGTCCCAGAAAAATTAGAAAATTCGGCAGATATGTGTCTTTTTTGCTGATTTTAGAAAATTTTGTTGGATTTGGACAAATTTGGGGCGAGACTTACCATTTAAAATTGACTATTTTTTATTTTTATAATGATGGATCATTCTATTAAGTAAACACTTACAACTATTCCATTTCAAAAAGTATTACTAAAAAAATTAGAAAATTCATAGGAAAAGTGTCTATAAATGACAATTTTGCAAAAGTGGGCGGGGCTCGGGGCGCATCTTCCCGATTTTTTAGAAAAAAATTAATGACAGATTCGGAAGTTTCTCGCCAATAGACAACTTTTTTTTACTATTCCATTAAAAAATAAAAATAAAAGTGCGATTTCGCTCCACCCTATTTCTCATACCCTCCGCTCTCCCTTCCTCCTACCCTCCCCTCTCTCCTTCTCTCTGATTGCTTATTCATTAGCTCATTTTAATTTCATTAATCATCGAGTACATCTCTTATCGCTTTATTTGCTTTCCCATTCAATCCCTGAGCCTGAAAGATATTTAGTATTCCGACTAAGCACACAAACAGAAAACATCAACCAAGTCTAGGCCTCTTTTTTCCACGTACTCAAATTTCGCGTTTATTGTTTGTTTATAATTATTATGATTTAATGTCACCGCGATCATTATTTAGGACGTTGCTTCAAAGATCTCAGGCACCCCTAACCTTATCCAGCTCAAGTGGAGCCGGAAAACTAGACATCAACTGCTTTACTAACCGAAATCTGACTCACTGTTTAGGATTTTCTTTTCTTGTCACATGCAGTGGTATCAAATAATTGTATGAAATTATGTATACCTACCTGTTTCTTCCTGGACCCCTTTTTTTATTATTTTTTTACTACACAAATTTTCAAAGCTAGTTCGAAAAAATACCATGCCACCAAAATCACTGGAATTTAAACTATTCTTCTCGGAATACCCTGAATAATTGAATTGTTTCGTATATTGTTTTGCTTTCCAAAGAAAATATTATTTCTCTCTTTCTAATTTTTAACGTAGGTTAAAAATGGTTGGAATTTTTCTGGAGTTGACATCTTTGAAATATTTGCTCTCTGTTTCTCTCTCTCTGTTTTTATTATTATTTTTCTAATGTGTAATTCGTGATATATTTCTTTATCATATTATACAGTTTTTTTTTTTTTTTTCTCAAGCCTGTTAAATGAATATAACATCCAGATATTGATTACCTAGATTAAAGTTCTAAACAAACAAATAAAATAACACAGACATAATATAATAAATTAAATACATAAACATACATGGTAAGTAGGTAGGTATATATTATGATGTTGCAGAATTGCAGATATTTCAATATGATTAAAGTTTTTTTATACACTATAATACAATACAAATACAAAGTCTGGCTGGGGGACTAAAAACAGGGAGTAGTCCAGCTTTGGCTTGGTTCTAGGGACCCTTGTCAATAATTTTATTATTAGCCTCCTTGTAAAGACAGTGGTAGAAGTGCTGAGTCATTAATCCAGTGTCTGGCTACTATTGTTCACGATGACGCCACCCTATGATGATGATGATGATAATACAATATTAATTAAAAGGTTTAACGGCAGTATTCTCACATTGAGAGCTCTTCCACTTAACCGAATAGTCCCTCCCAATCCTACCAACAGACAAAGTCTAGAGGTGGATAGAGAGGGAAAGAAGAAAGAAAGAAGGAAGAGTGAGAGAGATGAAAGGAAATCAGGGACATTGCTCTAAAATTGCTCTAAAAAACATCAATGTCCGCTATTTCCAAAATTGTAGTGTTTAGTAACCTATAGTCCTACATAATTAAATTTAACTTCAATTTGTAGACATGACAAGATAGACAGGGTACGTGCTATTATACAAATATGATAAACGTGCCTCAAAATTAATTTTAATGCGCGCCTGACATTCATGTAGGTATGCAATGAGCAACAGATGTCATAAAAACATATTTACTACCTCCAGGATAGCGAACATCGAATTTTTTTAATGTATTTATTATTATTTAAATTAGTTACCTACATAATAAAATTATACTTTATAAATTTATGTACATTTATTTTTCTTCTGATTGGAATAAAAATTGCGTCGCAATTTCTCTTTGCAGATCTGATCTCAATATTCGTCTCCGCAAGAATTTACTTAGAGTTATGCAACAAAAACCTTTGATGTACTTGTATTGTACAAAAATATCAAAGAATTTCAAAGATGCAGTAATCAACAGAAAAGAAAACATAAAATTAATTAAAATGAAGTTTTCCATTGAACTAGGCCTTTTTCATATTTTGCAGAAAAACGGAGAAACGTATCTTCATAAATATTTACAAGAGCTCAAATATAAGTTGTTTAAAAATAGTAAAAACTTTCTCTGTCCAACGCTATTATTACTCATTCTCATACAAAATCGATAGGAAGGGTTTTCTCTCTTTTGATAGGGTTTTCTAATATAAATCTAAAGCACCCTTGCGAAGGGTTTTAGAAGCTCAAGATTCTCTTGGGGTTGAAAACTTCCCAAAGTGTTAACTTGGCTCTAGTATCAGGGGGCTCATTTTAAAAAACATAGGGCGGAATGAATTGAAGCTCTATGTATATGTATGTCACAAGGTTTAATAGCTTGTTTTCAATTAAATAGGTGACAGAATATGGATAAATACTTCAAGTGATTATAAAATTCCAATTTATTCTCAAGCAGTTTAGTAATTAACTTACTGTCAAATCAATATACTACGTGTACCTAGACGTTTAAAATACTTAATTCATGTAAACATATTAAACATTAGTACCTATTAGTTCAATGTGTCTCTTGGTTCGTATTTTATGTATTTTTAAATTCTGTGTATATCCGAATGTGATTTTCTCTCTATGTATTATGGTAAAATAACATACCAACTTATATTACCGAAGTATTTTTGAACATATCAGTTATGTATCTGTGAACAATGATGTTTAAAGTCTGACTGAGCAGGCCCGGTGCATGTCTGTCTGAACAGCCCTCAGTTTGTTGCCATGTTGCTATGTAAATTACAGTTTAATTTATGAAACCTCTTTGCGTAAACTGAAAACAGAGAGGCGCCAGTAAATGTATGTTAATTATATTTCAACTCGTAGCTCGTTTTATAATCTATCTTCTTGCCACGAGCAATCCCCCCCCCCCCCCCTCTGCATTGTCTACGCCTCTCCTCTGATATTTTCTCGGATGGGAAAACAAAAATCGTTGAGTACATCATGCAACGTTTCAAATAGAGATAAGCTGTTTATTTAGCAGTGTTTGGGGGTGGGAGCCTTGAAGTGGGTGTTCAGGGTAGTGAGGAACTTATCGTGATTCCACGTAATTAATTAGGTAAATTTCCTAGAAATTTCTCACGTTTTCCACCTTCATGGGGGAAAGTTTACTAAGACGCAAGTCTTTGGGGTTCAGCTTGCGAGGAATGCTAATTTTTGGTGGATGAAAATGGGACTTTTAGTTGCTTGCTTGAATTTTAACACTTGAAAATGTGAATGGAGTAGGAAGTAGGGAGGCTCGTGTTGAGACTCATGCTTAGAGTGACTTGCCATACAACAAGGTTTTTGATTTGAAAATGAGGGAGAATTTTTCATTACTGTTCGTAAATACCTATTTCTGAGCTAGACGATTACTCGCTATTACTCGCGATTACTAATACTCACTATTACTCTTTGAGGTCATAATCCGATTGAAAAATTAATATGCCATTATTATTAAAGTACATTGTCGATATTTATGAAATACATAATTGTCATACTGTTTTCCGCATACTTATGACTTATGATAATAGGTACCTAAATTATAACGGTTGGAATTAAATTCTATGAACTCCCGATATTTCGACAGATATATGCAATGTGCAATACATGAACCCAGTATGTACAAAACGTGCGTCATACGTAGGTGTAGATTAATCTGCCACCGTCTTTCACCAGCAGAAGCTTTCAGGTATTAGGGCGTATCGTATTGCTTCATGTAAATCTTGTAGGGCTTAAGAATGTATGTGCGTTTACATTGTGTAACAAAAACAAATTAGAAAAAAAATAAACCCTGATAACATAAACTGATGATTTTTCCGTGCTTTATCTGTATCATTTCTAAATATAAAAATCATTAATTATTTGATTATTATTTTTTGAATAATATAATTTATATATATTTATTAATTATCAGTAGTTAATTTAATTGATACGAGTATTAATGATTTTATTTTACTAAAATACATTTTTTTTCCAAAACTGTTCAACCGATTTATTTGAAAATTTCAACTAAACTTTTTTCATTTTGATGTTAGAAAAATGCTAAATTTTCATTATTGCTTATTTAGAAATGAAATTGCGTTTTAATTTGAATGTATTGTTCAGAACAGTAGTATGAAACCATGTGTAACAATTCTTCTAGATGTATTTTTTTGATGTTAAAATTTTCTCTCCTTTAGTCAGTTTTTGATTTTAGCACTGCAAAGAAATCAAGGAGCAGGAAGTTAAAATCGCACGACAACGGATACACTCAAAACCAAAGTTGCAATCTTATTTAAATATATGAAAAGACTTATTTAAAAAATACAATACAATGTTAGCTGCTGCTTCATGGCTAAAAAATTAAAAAGGCTGTAAAAGTATCTTCAATAAATAAAATATTTATTTTTTAAAAAACCTATTTCGGATATCTTTAGATTTGCTCGGATGTAAAATTGAGAAATGCCTTTCAATTATGACGTTGACAAGTTCTATCTTGAGAATTTATATCTTCCTAGGAAGGACTACAAATTTCTCATCAAATGAAGAAAAAAGAGGTTGAAGAAAATGAGAATAGAAAACTACTACCGACCGCTCAGAGGAGAGTTTTAAATTTCCAGGGATGAAACTTAAAGCTAAATGTGGTCAGCTTGTAGTGATGGCAGAGGTGGTTTCTCACAGGAAGTTTAAATCTCTGAGCACACCGGTGCGGTGGTGACGTGGCACTTCTTCATTTTCCTTTCTAGTAAGGCACAGTACTCCTAAATGTACACCATTTAAATAAATTCGAGAGGAAAAGAGTATTGTTTGACTTACATAATTACATAAATATATTATCATAGCAGAGTTATAACCAGCCTCCGTGGTGTAACGGTTGTGATCACTGCTCGAGATCCGGGGTTTTTTTTTAATTTTCTTTTAAAAAAATTGTTCACTCCACACACGCTGGTTTTTTGGCCCAACCCATTCCCAGTTTTTCGGTTCGTTTCCCAGCGAATGAAGGGTAAATCCCCTGTCCTGATCAGTACGTTCAAACCAAAATAGAATCGTTGGTGTTAGGAAAGGGATCCAGGCGTAAAAAAATGTGCTACACCCAACCAATACGAGCAATGCCGACCCCAATAGTAACATAAGCTTATACGGGATAAAACCAAGAGAGATATAGCAGAGCTACTAAGGTAACAAACCTAGTTTTTTTTCTTCAGATTAGTCGATAAATGATGCCTTTTTACAAACCTATTTGGAGTTGGCATCGTTCAACCTCTTCCTCATGATTGAGGTTGGTTCTGGCACTCCCACTTACAAATTTTACGGCTGGATGCCCTTCCTAACGCCAACCCTGACGAGGTCGGTCATACTTATTATAAGTAATTAAAATAAACTCAACGAGTATTTTGAACTCAACAAGTTTTCTGTTCCTGAATAATTGCTATTAATTATATTATTATTTTGTTGCACCCATTTTTGCTCCAAAGTACGTCTCTCATTATTTTGTTTGTTATAAATAAATTCTTTCAGACAATGTTAGTAATATACAATATAAATGATTTTCTTCAATTTACATAGTTTTAAGGGTCCCTGTCATAGATCGGACTCTATAGCGAAAACGACATTGATAATGAAAATGAGAGGTATCGATACATAGATGATTTGATTAATATTCAATAAACCCATTGGTTACACCATGATAATTAACCACTCATGGCTTACTCCTTTAATCTATAAATCACAAATGAAAGGGTTGAGGAGCAGAGGAAGAAAAAGAAGAAGAGGCAGGCGAGACAAGGTAGTGTAAGAAGAAGAAGAAGACCTTGTCGTTATTGATATTATGCCATGATGAAAGTGTTACGAGTAGGGGCTGTTCAATCCCTAATCATTGATTGATTAGTATTCTTACTCTGGGGGCTAAAGTGGAGAGAGAGAGAGAAAGAGACAAGAGAGAGACACAGAGAGAGTTAAGGAAAATAGAGATCAATACAAAAGGAGAGTAAGGGAAATGTTTGGAAATTTGGAACACTAATTACTCTTTTGAATAACTCTTGGTCCTCTGGTGATATCTCTGAAACTTGGACGTACCTCTCTCTCTCTCCTCACTTATCTCTATATCGTGCTGGCTAAACTTTCCTCTAACTTTCTCTCCCACTCAGTTTGGAAGAAAAAGTTTCTAAAAATGTAGGAAAAAACAACACACACACTTTTTGGGTAAACTTTGCTAGTAGCTTATTTGTAGACACTCTTTTTACGATGCCAGAACGGTTAGTTCCTTCCCAGAACCCCCACTGCCGCGTCCTCATATTTCATTACTTTTCATGTTTTCCAACTCTCCCTCTGTCTCCCTCAAAATATCTCCCTATCCTCCCCTATTTTATTCCCTCACTTTTTGAACATGGTTGGTTTATGTTATAATTTACAACATCGTAAAAGCTCAAGCACTCACTTCCTCTTCAAGTTTTACAAGGATCAAGAAAACCGAAACATATCTTACCTGTTTATTTTGTTTTTTATAACACCTTTTCACCGTGGCCGAGTGAAGTAGCACACTAGGCTTGCACGTACGGTGTCCCTGCTTCGATCCCCAGGAGGGCAGACAATATTCTGCCTTCGATGTCCACTGTCCAGTGGTGACATAACGAAAAGGACTATGTAACATCATAACAATTAACAGAAATAAATTTGTTTTATTTCTTATTTTGATTTATACACCACATGTATATATTTAACTATACAAATCGCTGATAGTAACAAGAAGAATAGATCTGACATACTTCTACTAAGAGAACAAACCATCATCATTGTAGCTGGTTAAAAAAAAAAAAAAAAAAAAAAAAAAAACATGAGCGTTTCACAGCCTTTTTTATTTCGTAGCCATTAAACAGGAGCTACTGTAGACGCTTGTGGTTTGTATTGTAACCTAGAAATTTTGTCGGCACGGGAGATCGAACCCGGGACCTTCCGCATGACAAGCGAGTGCTTAACCACTGAGCTAATCGCGCGCTCATTTACCCTATACCTACTTCTTTTACTTGCTTCGAACAGCTAGCACGATCAAGTGAACTACCTAGATCTGATCAACAGAACTATACGTAAGTCTCTTTGCCGTAGACATTTTTAGTCTCTACATAAGCTGCACCAGTAGAAAATGTCTGCATGTATGATTCAGCTTTTGCTGCTCACAGCTAATACTAGCAACTAAAGTAGGTAATAAATTGTTAGTTCATGTAGGTATTAGAGATATATGAAGGTATATTTTCTTAGTTGTTAAACAAAGTTAATCATTTCAATTTTTTTCCACCCAATTGTAGCTAGTAGGGTTAGGGAAATATATGTGTATAGGACCATGTCTAGGGTGTAGAGTAGGGTTAGGAAATACATGTGTATAGGGCCATGTCTCGGGTGTAGAGTAGGGTTAGGAAATACATGTGTATAGGGCCATGTCTCGTGTGTAGAGTAGGGTTAGGAAATACATGTGTATAGGGCCATGTCTCGTGTGTATAGTAGTGTTAGGAAATACATGTGTATAGGGCCATCCAGGTGTATTACTTTCTTCACGTGTCGGGAGCTAAGTATCAGCAGCGCATCATCACGCGATCCGATGTCACTTCTGATGGGTCTCCACTCTATCAGTAGCACGTGATAGTCTCCTCCATCTCACCTCACACCTCCTCCTTCTCCTCCTCTAACCTCCTCCTCCTCTTCCTCCTCCATCTCCTCCTCCTCCTACTTCACCTAAATCTCACCTTACACCTCCTCTTCCTCTTTCTCCACCTCCTCCTCCTGTCCCTCCTCCTCCATCTCACCTTACACCTCCTTATCCACCTCCTTTCTCCTCCTCCTCCTCAACCACCTCCTCCTCCTCAACCTCCTCCTCTACCACCTCCTCCTCCTCTACCTTCTCCTCCTCCAACTACTATTTCTCCTCCTCCTCTACCTTCTCCTCCTCCTCCTCAATATCCTCCACCTTCTCCTTCTCTACCACCTCCACCTCCAACTACTTTTCCTCCTCCTCCTCCACCTACTTTTTCTCCTCCTCCTCTACCTCCTCCTCTTCCTCCTCCTCTACCACCTCCTCCTCCACCTACTTTTTCTTCTCCTCCTATACCTCCTCCTCCTCCACCTACTTTTTCTCCTCCTCCTCCTCCTCTACCTCCACCTACTTTTTCTCCTCCTCCTCCTCTTCCTCCTCCTCTACCACCTCCTCCTCCACCTACTTTTTCTCCTCCTCCTATACCTCCTCCTCCTCCACCTACTTTTTCTCCTCCTCCTCCTCCTCTACCTCCTCCTCCTCCACCTACTTTTTCTCCTCCTCCTCCACCTACTTTTTCTGCTCTCCCTCCTCCTGTACCTCCTCCTCTACCTCCTCCTCCTTCACCTACTTTTTCTCCACCTCCTCCTCCTCTACCTCCTCCACCCCCTCCTCTTCTACCTCCTCCACATCCTTCTCATCTACCACCTCCTCCTCCACCTACTTTTGCTCCTACTCCTCTTTATTCAAAGTTGTTTGAGTCTTTAAAAGTTCACACATACACTGAAAAAAACTCTGGATAGTAATTTATTGCAAATATGAAACTCATTGAAAACTTTAGTTGCCATTTTCTCAAAATAGCACGAACATAAAAATAATATTGATTTAATCACTGGAGAAACTGGTTGAAAATCTCACCTCTCAGAAAATAAGACTCAGTTGCTATCAAATAGTCTTATGCGGTTAATTAATGGTCTTATAGAACATTCATTATTGGAAAAGATCTGTACTACTACCGCTTAAGAGGTTTTCCACCAAGTCTGTTACAACCTGTATACTTATACCTATCTCTTCTTCTCCCACTTTTCCCTTATATCTCTTTCTCTTCACTTCTGATTTCTCTTACTTCTCTTCAATATCCTACTTCTCTTCCCTCCCATAGTAATTATATCAATTCTCTTTCACAAGCTGTTCGTTATTAACTCTAAGTCTGTTACAACCTGTATACTTATAGCTATCTCTTCTTCTCCAACTTTTCCCTTATATCTCTTTCTCTTCTTCTCTTCATCTCTGATTTCTCTTACTTCTCTTCAATATCCTCCTCCTCTTCTCTCCCGTAGTAATTACATCAATTCTCTTTCGCAATCTGTTCGTTATTAACTCTTTCATCTCAAAATGTTCCCCGTCTAAAAGTCAACATAACACTCTCTTCATCATTCTGTTGGTAGTGTTGGTTCTACATGTTTATCATAAGAAATAGGTGTGCAGTAGTAGCAGTTATCTTATCTTGAGCTGTTATTCTATTGTGCATTTGTGACAGAAACAGAACTTCTGTCTTCTGTGTAACAACATGTAGAAACGATTGCTATTAAATTATATCAGTGGATAGTTATAATTCTATCTACTTTCTTTTACTTGCCATGATATAGTAGCATTATGTAGATTTTCTTTTTTTTTTTTTTTTTTTTTTTTCCGGTTTAACGGCGCTTTAACAAGGCAGTAGGCCTGTCGTTCACGCCGGATACTCGAGTTATATTTTGGGGAATATGTTGGTGGCTTTGAGGAATGCTATGAGGGAGTCGTTTCCCGACTGGTCGTCTAGTAAGGAGGGTGTGGAGGGGAGAGAGACTCGATGGTGCTGAAGGTCCGGGCAAGTCATAATGTGTGAGGCGGATAGAGTTTCACCACATTGGCAAGTAGGTCTGGGGGACTTAGTAAATAGGTAACTGTGTGTGAGCATAGTATGTCCTATCCTCATTCTAGTCAGGACTATTTCTTCTGCACGACATCCTCTATTACTAGAATGCCATGGGTCAATTTTTGGTCTGATGGACTTCAATTTGTTGGGAATCAATAGACCATCCCACAGAGACTGCCATCTATTTCTAGTATTGCGGGCAATGTAAGGTTTAAAATCCGCTGGTGAGCAGAGTTTTAACGGGACTTGACAAGTCGGGTTCTTTGCAGCCCTATCGACCATCTCATTTCCCTGTATTCCGCAGTGTGAGGGACACCATAACAGAGTAATAAATTTCCCATTTCTTTTGAGATCCAACCAGACACTGTAAATCTGGGAAATTATTGGACAGGAATATTCAAGATTTGAGATTGCCAATAATGCACTCAATGAATCACTTATGATTACAAATCTAGACGAAGTAAAAGAGTTTGTAATGGCTTTCAGACAAAGTAAAATAGCAATAAGTTCACATGAGAAAATGGACGATATGGGGTTCAACAGATTAGATGTTACCACACCATCAATACTGAATGCACATCCTGTACAATCCACACTTTTTGAACCATCAGTATAACATTTGGTTACTGACGTATAGGAAGTTTCCATTAGCTCAAGGAACTTCTGCTGGTGCAAAACAGGAGGTACAGAAGATTTTTTATAGACACTCAATTGAGTATTGACAGTTAATAAAGATGATCTATTAGTCCAAGGAGGTAGAATTCTAGATAAAGGAAGAATTTCACTAGCCATAATGTTATTTTTAAAGTCAGATAACTCCTTGAACCTCAAAAACAAAGGTTTAGGCTTATGAGTGGTAAAGAGGTCGACAGATAAATTCTGTTCAAATAAAATTTTATGAACAGGATTAAATGGGGAACCCCCTATTTTGGCAACGTAGGACATCAATAGTTTGTCTCTCCTTAAACAAAGAGGGGAACACCTGAGTCCACATAGAGACTCGGGATCGGACTAGATCTTATTGCACCAGTGGCTATTCTAATACCAGCATGGTGAACTGTATTCAGTTTGTTAAGTTGACTGGGCTTGGCTGATGCATAAATGACACAGCCATAGTCTAAAAGTGGAAGGATATAAGACTTGTAGAACTTGAGTAAAGTTTCACGTCTGACTCCCCACTTTCTATTGCTGACCATTTTCAGAGCATTTAAAGCATTTAAAACTCTTTCTTTTGTGTACAATATGTGTGCACTCCAGTTCATTTTTTTGTCCCATATTAGGCCAAGAAATTTGGTTCTAGCAACAAAATTGAGCTGTGTGCCATCATAAAACAAATTATAAGGTAGGGGTTGTCTTAATTTGGTAAAATGCATACAAACAGATTTGCCTGGGTCAGAAGAAAAGATAGTACCATTTTGTTTAGACCAAACTAATATGTCATCCAGAGCATGCTGGAGACGGGAAATAAGAACTGTAGGATCTTTACCTCTGGCTGTCAGGACAAGGTCGTCTATAAAGAGTAGGCCTTTTAAAGGGATTTTAACAAGGTCCAGTATATCATTTAAATATACAATGAACAATAGAGGGCTCAGAGATGAACCGGTTATAATTCCGTTAGGTAAAGAAAATACATTTGAAAATTGCCCATTGCAAGAGACTCTAATAATTCTATTATGTAGGAAATTATTGATAAAAATTAACATTCTACCTCCAATACCAAAGGACTCGAGACATTTCATGATTTTATATCTCCAGGTCATTTCATAAGCTTTCATAATGTCTAAGTAAATAGCAATAACATGTTCACGGTTTGCAAATGCTTTGGCTATTTCATTTTCCATAAGAGTGAGATTATCAATTGTGGATCTCCTCCACCTACCTCCACTTTGAAAACGATTTAACAATTTTTGGTTCTCAAGAAACCAAAATAACCTTTTATTTGCCATTTTTTCCATGATTTTGGCGGAGCAGTTTAACAAGGAGATGGGTCGATAACTACTGGGTAAAATTTTATCCTTTCCCGGTTTTAGGAGTGGAATAATGAGAGATTCACCCCAGATTTTAGGGTATATTCCATACTTCCATATTATATTAAAAAGTAATAAAAGTTTATCTAGTGCCTCATTAGGTAATTTTTTAATAAGTTCGTAGGAGATTCCGTCTGGTCCTGCAGCTTTAGAAGTACAAGGCTTCAGGGCCATCATCATCTCATTGAACGTAAAGGGAGAATTATACTCAGCATTAACATCAAGTTCAAAATTAATAGGCACAGCTTCACATGAATTTTTGTGTCTTAAAAAAATCCTGAGAATAATTTTCATCAGCTGACACAGATGAAAACTGTTTACCTAACGTGTTGGCAATTTCTGAGGCATCATGATCTAACAAGGAAGGATTAGTGGGATTCTGTAGAGCTGTTATTATTCTAGGAGAATATTTTCCCCTCAGCTTCCCCATTCTATGAAACATCTCAGAAGATGTCATAGAATGGTCGATTGACGACACAAAATCCGTCCAACCCTTTCTTCTCTTCTCACGCATTACTTTCCTAGCAATGGCTCGGGCTTTCATAAAATCTATTTTATGGTCAATTGTGGGCTGACGACGAAGTTTTCGGAGGCATTTCCTTCTATTTTTTATGACTTCCTGCAACTCATTATCCCACCAGGGGACAGGTAGCTTGTTCGGCGGAATTTTCTTCACGGGAATAGCTTCCTTGGCTGCGTGAAGAATGTTAGTGTTCACTCTATTAAGCAAACTATCTACATTCGGAATTTCATTTGCACTAAAATCAGTATTAATAAAGTTAAAGTTGTAGATTTTCTTTGCAAACAACAGAACTTGAACTTATTTTTTTATTTCATTCAAAAGGAATTAATTAAAAATATTAAAAGTAATTTAAAAGCTTTTTTGTGTATTGATATAAAAGAAATACTGCTATTTGTTTTATTAATTCATTGCAGTATTTCTTTTAGATAATTTTATTATTCTGATATAAAGGATAAAAAGATAAAGAGCTCGTTATTTGTGTTATTATGTCACAATTTTTAGTGGGTAGAATCGACATTACGAGAACTAATGCTTATGCATCATATCTCCAAAGAACCATCGTATTCCAATATCAATGTCGTAATGCCGCCACTGATCGTTGCCCGCTCTACAACTACTCCAATTGTCCTCACGAGGCTAGGGGAGACCCCGACATCCAAAGTACAGAGCCGAAAAAATCCGAGCCTCCGGGATTCGAACCCGGGTCACCTGGAGTGCTAGCCGAGCATGCTACCGCTGGGCCAAGGTGACTACATTATTCTTATATCAATACCGACAAAAAAACTTCAGTATTGCCCTCTGAATTGTTATGCTGATCCTTTCAGTCAGGTAACTTTTGGATCTAGTCCCCTGTCTACTATTTGTGCAAGGGCATTTGAAGAAAAACAAGTTAATTGCAATCACTTAAATTAGGTATACTCATTATTTTCTAAATTCTAAACAGGATTTCCTTTGAGCTCTGACAGTGCCACCCCTAGAAATATTTCTAATTATTTCTTTTTACTTGTATATCATGGGTGCCAAAGACATTCAAAATTCAGCTAACCTTAGTGGACGTTGCTTAACTTCAGCGAACTTACAACGTGCCATTGATGCTGGCACTGGCTGGATTTCACTTTTCTAAAATAGAATCATCTTATATTATAATCTTTTTATATTATCTCCCTTAGCACATGTACTCCATTATTCTGTGCCAACGTTAACCAGAGTAGTGGGAGAAAAATAAACTTTGTTCGGAAAAAAAATTCAATTCTTTCCAAGAGATGAAAAACGTCGAGTTTGTGGAGTGGGGATCATTTTGTCAAGTTATTCATTTTCATAAATTTATTTTGCCACTTTCGTCTTTGTCTGTCCTTACCAAGTGGTTACCCTGGGTGAGGCAAGAGATAGGGGGGAGATGGCAGTTTGTAGAGCAGGAGAACAATAGATGAGCTTACGGATGAGAGGGGCTGTCGAGACAAAAGGATGATAGAGGATGTGGGAGAGGTATCATAAAGATGACAAAAGTTGTTGAGAAAGTTATGCTAATAGTTTGGGCAAATAGAATTTCCTCCATATATTCTGAGCAGGCTCTCCCTCGGGGGACGCCCCTCCCCCTATACCACCACGGATAGACAGCAACAGATTCCCCGCGGCACCATAGGCTTTCTTTCAAGTGTTGTGGATTTGTCTCAAGAGAGATGCTGTAATCTACGTGGGTACCCATATATTATGTAGAGGTGTGATCAAGTGTTTTAGTAAATGGTATTACAGAATCTTGAGTGGTCTAGGCTTGAGTGTCATTATTGATAGATATCAGAAGTTGTGTTAAGGAGAACTCTTAAAGCAATAACTCATGGAACAATAAAACATCCTCACGAGAAGTATTGTGGGTGAGGATGGTGCAGACTTGCTCAGATATCAGTCATGAAGATTTTATTGGTATCTTATACTGAAGATTCTTCAATGTATGAAACTGTTAAATAAATGTTAATTATGATTCAATGTTTTATCATTTAAATATTGCAGTTTTTTTTTCACATATCCCAATTTATCATTTTTGTATATATTATTATTTTTAAGTATACCTACATACTTATCATTGTTGCACAGTAAAAAATAAAGTTTCCTTGAATAGAATAGGTATTTGAAAAGATCCTATGGTAAATCTATAACAGTAATAACTTATATAATAAGAATAATAAAATCATAACGAAATGGTGGAGGATTAAATCGCGACTCAAGCCATTCCTTACAAATTCAAGGCGCCATTATATTCACGTCAGGAGGAAATGATTTATTTATGTACTACAATGTCACTCGACAGTGTTTCCTTCGTGCTACAGAAACCACTACTGCAGATAAAGACAGTTCAGGCTCTGGAGATAAGCTGAAGAAACTGCTTTAGAACTGTTGTACAAATAAGACATTAAAAACTTACAGAGACATTGCAAGGAGTAGGACAGGGATATTATCCCTAAGAAATGGGATTATCTAGACTAGGAGATGTGGTAGGGACCGATAACAGAGGCTCCGCTGAGTCCTAACTTCCTCACAGTTGTTGTAGATTTCATGTTACAGAATGAAAGAAATAAAATATCAAAGACAGTCGAAAGATGACAGCAGCCTAAGAAGCCTCAAAGATTTTTCTTCTTTTTTAACTTTCTACAACTGAAAGGTATAGAAAGTAAAAAAGAAAAGAAAATATCTGCAAGGGTATGGAAAGTATTGTTTTTGGTCTGTTTCTTTTTATTTCTTTCTTTTTTTTTTCTCGAAATTCAGCTGATAACATTTCTGATGGTATGCTTCGTATCATGTTGTAAATTGATTGACAACTACTGGGCTATATTGTTACAATATCTATACTATACACAAACAGGGTGTTAAAATAATGGTACAATTTTCCGTAAGAAACTCACATTTAACTCTAAAAGGCCAGAAATTACGCACCATAATTACGGGCTTTTTCTACGGGAAAGTACGGGCTTTTTAGAGAGAGACTCCTCTCTCTAAAAAGCCCGCATTTTTGACCATGTCCTCCCTAAGTGAATGCTACTGAACAGTTCACAGAATCATAGTTCTATCAAAAAAATTTTCTTCAATTTAATCTTTTTACCAAATTTGAACTCTTCTGAGTCTTAAGCTTACTTTGGTCTTAAATTAGTATCAGGAATCACCCATTGAACCGTATTACATCATTTTCAGCACCCTGTATAAGAGAAGACAAGGACAATGGAGCTCATTTGAAAGCACTGCGGTTGGGGTGCAGTACGAACTAATGGTAATGTCTAAATAGTTGCTCAACAGCTGATTAGCATAATACTGGGTGATTCAAAAGTAGAGATGGCATGTTCACATTCACAAATGGTCTTTACCTATGTACATATATCACTAACTACTCATTTTTCCTCACTCTGGGCGACGAGAAGTGAGTCACCCAGACATCCATAGTAGAGAGGATAAAATTTTCTGCCCAGCCGCGTTTTGAACCTGGGTCTCTTGCTTGCTAAACCAGTCTCATGCCTAAACCAGCACGGAGGAAACTTGTGAGAATTTCAGGGATCCCGGATCTAGACAAAGCTCCAAGAGGAAATGAAATTCTCAATAGTACTCCATGATTGATCAAAGTGACTGCAAATTTATTTGCCGCATTCATATTCAATATTACGAGCAATCATACAATCATACTTCAAAGACATGACTACAGAAATTCTGTGCAAATAACTCAGAAAAAACAGGAGTTCTGCTACACTGGATTCAGAGACCAGTTTTATCTGTCGTTGAAAACAATTTTTTTTTACCATAGTAGTGGAGTAGCGCCCTAGGAGTGTACTTGGGCGTTCCAGATTCTATCCCCGACAGGGTAGAATTTTTTCTTCTCTGTTCTGGCTGTGTTATATGGGGCCCACTCATACCGAATGATCTTGCAACTTTCATAGGTAGGTACCAAAAAATAATTTTAATTACCTTTTTTGATAGTTGAATTATTGTGTGATACAAAAGAAAACATTTATCGATTTTTATTGTATTCTATGAACTCATGAACAATTAGAACTACAATACTCTCAGCACTTATCCATGTTGCGATACTTGGCCGGCATATGCACGAATGTGGGCACGCTGGGCTTGTAGTGTTGCAGCTGCTGTTTCAGTTTCTCTACACTCTGCTTGAACTCCTGGTACTCCACCTGGATCCTCTTCAGCTCCTCCGTGCGGTCATTCAACTCCAGCGCCAAGTTGTCAAAGTCCTCATTCATAACATTCAGTTCCTCATTCATATTTTCATTACACGCCCGGGTGGCTGTCAACTCCTTGCCAAGTGCCGCATTCTCCTTCTCCAGAGATTCCACCTTCCCTTGCATTGCTTTGTTTTCTATGTAAGCTTGCTTCAAGCAGCTTTCTAATTCATCAATTTGGGTTTTCATCTTTGCCTTTTCCTTGGACGTCTTCTCGTTTAGCTCTTTCGAGGATTCCAATTTCTTCTCCAAATCTTTGTTCTCTTTGTACGCACATTTGAGCGCAGCGTCGCGTTTATCTAATTCGTTTTCAGCTCTCCCAAGGTCTTGTTCCAGCAATGCGATTTTATCTTCAAGTTTGCAAACTTCTTTGCTCAGTTGTTTGTTCTCGGTGAGAATTGCTTCTTTGTTCATCTCTATGTCACGAATAGCTTCTCGAATATAAGCAAATTCTTGATCCATTTTAAACACTGGAAAGTACTTGCATTACCCTGTAGATCGTCTAATTATTCCTATTTCACATAAAATTTATTAAAAAATATACCATTAATGAGGAGTTTAATAAATACTTGACCTAAGAATTTGAATGCAAAGATAATTTATTTTCACTTAGACCATTAACGACATTCAAACTTAAAATATTGTTAAATACAATTTTATCAATATTATGAACAGTACAATATTGAATATTTTTTTACTATTCAATTTTTTTTTTTTTTCAATTCAATAGTATATTTGTATTAATTAAGAAAATTGTTACAATGGGTTGACAAGAAATGACAATTTTAATAGAAATGACAATATAAATGCTATTATACAGGTACAAGATGCAAAAAATAATTTCAAATAAAATGGCTATTTACATTCTTGTAATATCTGTCTTGAACGGAAATTAAAATGAAAAATTAATCCTCAAGTTATCTAGAAATATTTTAAATAGCAACAACATAGAAGTGCTTTTGCTTTAAACCAATTATTATTTCCCTTTCTTTATTTTACTATAAAAAATACCTCTTTTTTCTATTCTATGATAAATATTATGTACGAGTAAAATGCTCATACGAGTAAAAGTAAAATGCTACATGATGATTTGTTGAGATATCGAAACTCAATTGACAAGAAATATTTTGTTTCTACATAAGTAATAAAATGTAGGTCATATTTGAATAAAACCAAATTGGGCAAAAAAAATTTGCATGCTATTTAGGGAACCCCCAATAATGTTAGATTCATAATGCACAACTAAAAGTATAAAATTTATTGTGCAATGTATAAAGGTTAACTTTTACTGGAGTACAGGAACATGTCTATTTTTTTTTTTTTTTTTTTACTACTCTTGGTGTATAAATGATCTAATCTTAAGGGCTCCAGCTACATAATAATATAATTTATCTAAATTTCCTGTGGATTGATCAATCAAAAGCTGAATTAAATTGTCTTCAAATGGTGTGGTGCAGTTCCTCAGGTACTGAGATCTCAGGGCCGAGTACTGGGGACATTCAAGGATAAAGTGCAGTATGTCTTCTTTTTTCTGCATATTGCATACACTACATATCTCATCTCCATCCCATGAGTAACTGGTGTTGTTTAAATAAAACTTGACATATTTTCCACATAATCTCAACTGAGCGGTAACTCGGGTGCGGTTGATAGGAGCTCTCACTAGCAAGTAGGGTGAAGTAAAGTTATCATCGAAGGAGGTAATATTCACAACAGGTTTAATATTTTTGAAGTAGGTGTAATACGAGGACCTCTCAAGTCCCTCCCAATCATCTTTCGCAAGTTTTGAGTACAACACATCAAGAATATTACTCATGTTTTTCCTTTAGACACACTCTATCCTGATTTTCCCAAACTTCTTCGAATCCCAAGTTGCACAGTTTTAATTTGAGTAGAGTAGCCCAGTTGAAGCGCGTCACGTTACTAGAGTTTCAGATCCTGTGTTATGAGTTGTTTGTAACATATCTTTGGTAATCTGTTGTCTGCATATGGAGTAATATGTTGTATGTTCAATTATTCATCGCCATGTTGTTTAAAAAGCTCTTAAGGAGATACAAGTGCTATGAACAAAAGAACTGAGTCGTATTTTTAGGACCTCCTGTGAATTTCAGATTAAATAATTAATTCCAGGTTTACTAAAACATGTTATATCTATATCTGTACAAAGCTATAATTTATGTATTCTTTCCATCGTGTTGGCACTCTGTTGGAATACGATGAATGCAGATTTTTCATGCGGCGATAATAAAATGGAAAAGGTGAACAAGTCTAGCTAAACGAATCTACAATGCAGGAGCATTAAGCACAATCCTGACAGCAACGTGAGGATTAACTTCCTGTTGCTTTCTATTGCTGACTCAACGGAACAAGAGTCGCTATCTTGCGGAATTCTCTTCAACTGTCAAGATCTGAAGACGGTACTAACGGCCGAATAGAGAACGAACAGCAACCGTTCAGAGGAACGGCGGGAGTAAAACAGGAGAGGGAAGGAGAAAAGTGTGTGAGAAAGAGGGAGCCGAATCATATGGCTGCATTGCAGACACTGTGACGTCAATTTAATGCTTCAAAATCCGGTTTAACCCTGTGAGGAATGGGTGTGAAGCTAATAGAACACGTGGAAAATAAATTAGGTTAAACACGCTTGTCAAGTTGGACTTGCTGTTTTACCTCATTAAATCCTCTTCAGATTCATTCAAAGTTTTTTTAATCGCTTAAAAATATTAAATTTTACGGAAAACTCAAAAACCAACCACCCACATTAATGTCACTCAATCTATGTTCGACCGCATTAGATACATAGATAGGGCACAGGGCAAGGGCACAGTGGTCCAAGGAGAGTGAGTTGAGGAAGGGGGGGAGGGGAGAGAACGCCTGTCTTCACCTGAAGCGTAGGGACTAGTACGAATATGCGCACACTTCTGAAACCGAATTAACAGCGTAAAAACATGTAATGCTAGCAGTACACTCGAGGTGCTCGGCATCGAGACCACCCGAGGCGAGGGACCGTAAAAAA